>JANIJH010000005.1:23266871-23286161 GCA_024520975.1 Erythroxylum areolatum | reverse complement strand
ACCCCATTTACCACTGTGCGCAATTTATTTTCGTTTGGTGTTTGGGATTTATTTTTGGTGGATTCGACACCCATCATAAATGTTTATGCAATGTTCATTAAACTCACGTTCGTTTATTACTTTGTTCTGACCGAGTGCCTATAACTGTCCCGTATTTATTGTGGATACCGAGCTCATTAATAATTGTCTCAAATCCGTTGGGAATACCAGACTCATTTTACATAATAAGCCTTTGGCTCTTATACACTTTCTGAGCTTAAAGCTCATATTTTAAGCTCTTTTTTCACAATCTGAGCTTTAAGCTCTTTCTTCACAATCTGAGCTTTAAGCTCTTTTTCAATGGCTACTCCAATCATAACTGCCTTTATGTTTCATGCATTCATATAATGAAATACATCACATTCACATATTTTCAATCAGTCACTTATTCCCACTTTACACATGTCATCGAACCTTAGACTAACATTCAACATTTAAATTGAGCATCACTTATTTCTTCCAATTCACATTTAATAAGCACTTCTATTATTATTCATGCATTTATCAAACTCTTCGGACATTCAATGTCTGGAATCAAAACAATCACATTTCATAATCATTTAGTCAATAATACATAAACAAAACAATAAAAAAAGTAAGACCATCTAGATCGACTCACAGTACACTCCAGATTAGCATTAGCTTCCAAGGTCTGGAAACATCTGAATGTGGACATTTGTCCTGCACATCAAAATTATGCAATACACACATTGCACACACACATTAATAATTTCACAATTATAAGTATTCATTTATGCATAAATGTGTCTATGGAATATGTACAGTACATGCTCAATGACAATCCCGGGTATATTATGAAATTTCATATCTTATGCACATTCTCATTTTTAGCATTATTTGCTTTCATAATATCCAATTCTCATTCACTTTTACCAGATACTCATTACTCATCTCCTTTGAATCATAACTACAATCATATAAACATCTTCATTTCATTATATTCATGCCTTTGGTAATTTAATATCAACAATTCAGTCATTAATGTTATTCTAACATTATAAGATCAAACATTATCCAAACTCTCATTTCTTCCTGTAACATCTTCAAAATTCCAAACCTTTGGGTCTATTTTACATAAAAATTTTGACAAGGAAACTGGAGAAATTTGGCAATACTTGCTTCTAGAAAATTGTTCTCTTATCTCTGAAGTTTCTAATGATATCAAGATGATTCAAGTAGGTTTAGTAATTTGAAAGTTATACCTTAAACATTTTTGGACTATTTTTATACTGGAATAGTATTCTATGCTCAAATTCCATCCAGAAATTAAAAATCTTATAGACTAAATTAAAATTCTATTCCTTTAGACAATTTATAGCCATATGTCTCTAGTTTATTTCAAATTAAAAATCACTCCATTTGGATAACTACATAGTAAGTTATGGTCAAAATACCAAAACATGTTTAAGTTATGTACGAAAAGTTTACCACAACAAACTTTTCTTGAGAGCAAATTCCTAATGGAATTTATGCAAGTTTTCCATGGCAAACCCATGAGTTGGCCACAGTGAACTTCTCTAGAGAGAAAATCCTTCAAGTTGGCCATGGCAAGCCAAGGAGTTAACCACGACGAACTTTCATATAGGCACAATCAAGACTCATCTTCCACTTTTCCAGATTCTGTCTCTTCAATTACCACATCACTACCTTAATCTTGTCTGTCATTTCTAATTCAATTTCTCCTCATTTTTCTATAATTATAACTCCATTTCAACTCAATATTATCTATAAACAAATTATAGTCCATGATTAATCATGAACACTAATAATAGAACATACACACATTCATCATCAACTTCCTACATACATTCAACTTCATTTTCACTTTCATTTCACTTCTAGCTATCACCTTAATTCTTCCCATTTCATAATCTATTACCCATCCTCAATTTATGAACATTTAACCTTTAACTATCATCAAATATGCTTCATTCAATAAATCAATAAAGGTTAATAGTTATACTTACTTATTTAGCTTCAAAATTCTTCAAACTCTTCAAGATCTCACTTAACCCTAGCTTCCCTCTCTTACACGTGCAACATCATTTTAGGGTGGTAGGTTTAGGTGTTTAGTTAGAAATGAAGAGGACAATAATTCTTGAAGAAGCAAAGTGAAAAAGTTAGACAAAGTTCAATATGATGAGAGTGAGAGTGAGGTGCAATGAGTGACAAAGAGAGCACTTGAAGAACATGAAGAAAAAAAAAGAAGATGGAGAAATGAAGCATGTCTTGTAAAATACAAGTGAAAGACCATAAATATGGGTTTTTTACTTAATGAATTTCGTGGCTTAGAACAAGTAGTGTGGCAAGTGACACTTGTCACTTGCTACATGTCACTCTTTCAAGGTCTCTTCTTGGTCTTTTAATCTACTAGTCCATTTGTCTCTAATTTTTAACCTAATTTTCTCCCAATTTTCAATGACATGTGTCATTAAATCCCAAAGTCATTTATAAAAATTTCCATTTCCATTTGACTCTTATTTCTACTGTTATTCATCAATTGTTCTGTCACTTGGCATTTTTCCTAGTCTAAAAATACCAAAAATTTCAGGATTTTCCCAAATCTTCACTAAAAATTTTGAGTCAATAAATAGACTCTGCAAATCAATTCTTAACACATACAATTCACAATTTCAATTATAATCACATTTATAGCTCAATTATACTCGAAAAATATCAATAAATGCATATACAATCATTTTAGTGTGCAAAAATCAATATTCACTTATATGTATGCTAACATTATGCATGAGCATGAAATGCATTTTTCTAAACTCTCATTGCTACTTTTTCAATTACCGAAAGCTAGGGCTCTAACACTTAGTATGGTAGTGGGATGTTACAAGAACACTTAAGGATAAATTAGGTTACGGGTTGATCGTTAATTGAGAGACTATATTTTCTATTACTTGATTTAATTAGGGATTATCAATTATGGCTTAGTGATTATAACTCCAAAGAGAGTAATACACCCCTCGATAGTCTATAACTGACACCATATTAACACATAAGTGACTAGATTAACATTGATGATAGGATAAGTCCCCCTCCTTCATAATTGGTCAATTCTTCTTGGTGGATTTTTAATTGTCAAATTGGTGGTGCTCAATTTAATTTCCTTGTTTAATATAGAATTCTTGATTTTATGATTCCATATTCTCATATTTACTTTTTTGTTTAGTTTTTCTTTTCATTTTAATTATCCATTAAGCACTAAACTACTTAGAATTAAATTAGTTCACCAACTCCTCGAGGGATCGAAACCTCTTATACTACACTTATGACCTATGCGCTTGTGGTATTTTGAGGGTTTTAAATAGATAAAAACTTGCCCAACAACCTGCAAAGCAGATTTTAGGCATAAAGTTAACTTGAGACAATAAGGATAGAAAATTGTGGTTGTCTCATAAAAGATATATTAAATGAGTTCCAAAAGGGTTAAATATGAAGCATGCCAAGCCAGTTAGCATGCCACTGGTATCTCACTTCAAGCTGTGTGAGCATGCGTTTCCCTCAATAGAAAAGGAAAAATATGATATGTCCTCTATTTCATACTCATCTACTATAAGGCTAGATATGGCTCAAGCTATTAGGATGGTGAGTAGATTCTTGTCAAATCCAAGAAAGATTCACTGGGAAGTAGCAAAATTGATTCTAAGATACTTAAGAGGCACGTTGAAGTGGAGTTTGTGCTTTGGTGATGGTGAGCCAACTCTAGAAGGTTTTACAAATAAAGATATGGCTGGAGATCTTGTTGGAAAAATTTTCACTTCAAGTTTTCTATTCAAGTATGTAGGGGGAGCCATCTTATAGTAATTCAAGATAAAAAACTGTATGGCTTTATCTATAACTAAAGAAAAATATATAGCTACAGTTGAAGCTTGTAAGGAGATGCTCTGGTTGAAAAGATTCCTTCAAAAGTTAGATGTAAAGCAAGAAGACTATATATTATTTTGAGATAGTCAAAGTGCTAATGACTTGAGCAAAAATAGTTTGTATCATTCTTATACAAAGATCATCGACATCAGAAATCGTTGGTTAAGGTCTGTGATAGAAGAGCAACAATTAATATTGAAGAAGGTTTATATAGATTTAAATGGTGCTGATGTGTTAACTAAAATAATTCTCAAAAGCAAACATGAACTTTATAGTAAGCTTTCCAGAATGTATCTCAAGTAGATAATAGAGAGTAACGTTTCTTCCTTACATTTGGGCTAGAGGGGGAGATTGGTAAGTGTCTAACTTTATATTGAGACTTCTAATGATCTAAGATGCCTTTATAGTTCATGGGAATGAAAAACAAATGAAGACAAGATGGAAGAGGATCTTCCAGGGACATACATGACTATGTAGAATGCTATGCACCTTTGTCTTAACTTACGCATCCATATGGACCAACCGTGTAAATCTCTGTAAACGTGTGAAGAAAGTGTGAAGAGGCAAAGACATACACAGTCTTGTACACACCCGTGTGAAAATACATGTTCGTTTGTGTTGGACCCCATTTTCGGAGCCTAACATCGAACATGGGATCATGTAGCTTGAGCGTGGAGGGAGGCTTGGAAGTTGCAAATTTAGAAGAAAGTACTTCGGAAGCAAAGGCGGGCGTCCTCGCGGAAAACTGTGATTTTTTCGCGGTGAACAAATGCGATAAAATCCCTTAGACCCCTCAGAAATTTTACGCCGTGGCGAATGATTTAATTTTCACCACGACGAACCTGTAATTGTATTTTTGCCGCAACAAACTCACCACACGAACGAAAATAAAAAGCTTCGGGTTAATTATGCCGCGGCAAACTCTTAGCTTTGCCATGGCGAAAACCCCTGAAGCAAAACCCACAACCCAAAATCAACATACCTCATTTAACGCAACTTAAATTTTTTCAACTACTCAACCCCAATATTAACTCTACTAAATGCAACCCTAAATTTCCCAATAACTATCCTCAATTCAAACCCAAAACAAAATGAACTTATACATAAACACATGCAATATCCAAAATCCGAATACATATTTCATTAATAACAAAAGTAAGAGTTTTACAAAGCTTTAATGACATTTTAAGCCATAATACATCTGTTGAGTTTGAGAACCAAAAATACAAAATACATTTGAACTAGCAAAACTTGACATGCGGCTAAAGCCTTGAATTCTAAAAAATCTAACTTAAAAACACAAAAGCATGTCAATTCGAAGTGATGTCGTAACTCTTGACCTACTCGATCTCTTGCTCATCACCTGAATAGGAGAAGGAGAATGAGGGTGAGCTTAAAGCTCGTGGGTGACAGATTTATAAATAAGAAACAAGCAAAAATCATTTTCAAACCTCATTGCTATTGTATATTTTCGAAACCCTGAAAATTTCGCATAAAAATCACCAAACACTTATTTCTCAAAATTCTCAATTTATCAAACAATTCATGAGCAATCATAAATCATGTATGCATAAAACTTGTCAATAGATCACAAACGCATAAACACATCAGAATGGTTTGGGTAGATCCATAAACATGACGCATTACACATTTCTATATAATGGTCCTGTGAAGTCGTAAACTTGAGGGAGTCCATGAGGAGCTCCGTGCCACTAGTGGGCAGGAGGGAGAAGCCTTAACTTGGTTAACGTGCATGTGACATTCTTGAGGGACTACCACAAACCCATATAATACATATTTCATAACTTGTAAACTTGTTAACCAAAATGACAATTTTCTTTTTTGAAAACTTGCTTTTCAAATACTTGATATATTTTGGAAACCATTTCTGAAATCATGATTTTGTAAGCATGTATCCTTTCAAAGAGAAATCTTTTTCAAAGTATTTTCATCAATCATCAACATAATTCATGTAGCAAACATATAACAATTTCACAATACAATCAAGAAGTAAATAAGTGCAACATCTATGATGCAATTGAAACAATTTAGCTTCCTTGATTCAAAGAAAACAATGAGTGGCTTATTTACTCTATTATAAACATGTACCCACCTTGAATTCATTGCTTATAAACTTGCTTAAGAATGTCTTTCCTCTTGCTCCTCTTGCCTCTCCTACCCCACTTGATTTCTTTAAACAATAACCAAAATTTCATTCAATTTGGTTTAGAAATTGGAAATTCATACCTCAATAATTTAGACTATTTCTAATGTTGAAACAAAAATCTATGCTCAACTTCTATCCCAAAACTTAAGATTCTTATAGACTGAATTTAGACTTGATTCCTCACACAATTTGTAGCCCTATATCTCTAGTTTACATCAAATCAAAAATCACCTCATTTGAACATCTACAAAAAACGTTATTCCCAAAATACCAAAACATGTCTGTGTAGAAAAAATGAACTTCGCCTCGGCGAACTTGTCTAGAAACTCACTCCGAAGACATATTTTGCTACATTTTTTATCTTTTCACTTCCCCCCTTTCATATATAACCCATCTTTTCTACTGCAATTTGAACCCAAAATCATTCACAAACCAATTTATAATCTACTCTTGATCATAAACCAAACAACAAAACATTAACATAAACCATTCATCCACAACTTCCTACCCACATTCAACCATGTTTTCACTTCTAACTAACCCTAAATATGCTTCATCCAACAATCAAGAAGGGTTAATGCTTATACTTGTTTTAGCCTCAAAGTCTTCAAGCTCTTCAAGATTTTTACAAACCCTAGCTTTTCTCTTCTATTTCTCCCTTCTCCTCCTTCATTCACGATTTTCGCTTCTCTATAATACAAGACTATATTTACTTCTTTCACTTTTACCCTAAATGCATGAGCAAAGTCCACTATGCCCTTCTATGTAATGCCTTAGCCTTCTAACCTTAAGTGATCTTCCAATTTTATCGTTATACATTCTTACTTCTTCAATTTAACTTACACCATACTATACTTTAACTTAATCTTAATTTCTCCATTTAATACTTCTAATTCCATCAATCTAAGCAATAAATCCTTCAATCATTGACATGCTAATTAAACTCAAAATAAAATAATTTATCCAACAAAACCACAAAATTTAATTAAATCATGCTTAATAAAATAAAATAAAAATTTGGGGGCCAACAGTTTGTAATGTGTAACTCTCTATAATTATGTATATTTACGATTGAGTCGGTGCTGAAATATACATGGTTACTTACATAACCATGTAAATGATCGTGTATGGTGCAGAAAATTTTATTTTGAGATATAAAAGAGAAAAGACGTAGGTTTTTGTAGAGAGTGTGACTATAATGTCTAAAAATGAGGAAAAACATAAAGAGAGGGCAAATAATGTTGTATTTTCATTCTTATTTAATTGTTTTCGGGATTGATTTGAGCATTTGTTAATTGTGATATTAACTTTGATTTTAATCTTGAAATTTTGTGAGATAACTTATTGATAGGAGATGAGAAATGAATTGTTTATGTAAATCTTTATTGAGTTTAGTGGATTTGCTTATCGGTTTGTCCCTTTTCTTCTCCTTTATACTAGAGGATTTTTCCTAAGCATGGTAACTAGGCCCGGGTTCAAGGATTGGGCCACAGGCTGGAATTTTGGGTCCCATATTAGCCCAATTTAAGGAACAACCAAGAGCAACAAAATAATATCATTTTTTGAATTATTTTTAAAAAGTAATAAATCAGGTTGGGTCGAGCCAACCTACCTTGGGCTCATTGACTCGTGACCTGACATTTCATGCCATCTCTAATTTTTCATGATGTTTGTTTCATCTTTAAAGTTTTTTTTTATACAACTTGAAGAGTTGTTTTTTATCGTTAATATTTGGTTGATCTTTTAAAAAGTTTATTATTTGTCTCTCAACATAATCATCATTTTCCTCAAAGCTCTAATTTCTCTTATCTTACTACGTTGATAACAAGTGAAATTACAATATTGCTCAAAATTATTAGATCACCCAAAAATATATACATAGTTGAATTGAATGAGCCCATATCCACAATTGAGTTATTCTTTACTGTGCCAACTTTGCTGAATCCAACACCTTCAAAATCGTATAACTCACACTTTGAGAAATCTAAAATGGAAAATGCCAAATTTTGGTTGATGTTGAAATCTAGGATTAGACATAATATCTACTATGTGGAGTTGAAACAGGACAAGCGCATGGCTGCCTGCAGGCCTTGGCGTCTTAAATAAATAAATATGTGTATATATAATATATATATAGAACATTAGACTTGAAATTTCATATCTGAAACATTAATGAGCTACCATCATTCGACCAGACCACGTCTTTGTTAACTTAATAACCATAAACCACATGGCAATGTCATATTTCCTTTGTCCGTCCATACAGTAAAACTGGAGACAAGGCCCGGCCTTGATCAGCTAAGCTAATGCAGAACCAGCTTGGCCTCTGTTTGGAAGCTACAAGGTCTATCCAATAAAAACTCTGTAGTCTCTAACCAGTTTCTGAAGAGATGATCAGATTACCAGAAATATTTTTGACCAACACATGCCAGATTCTTCACAGGATATATACACTTCGACATGTACATGTTACACAGCAACTGTTATAGCCACTTCTTCAGTAGTTTAGGCCCATCACTGAGTAAAACAAACTGGACGCTTCAACTGCCTGTGCACTGGTGATCATTGTCAATTGCACTGTAGTAGAGGCAGGATTGCTTGCCGTCAAATTTTGAGATGAGGTGATGAGAAGATAACCCACAATAACGTTTCCCACGCTGTGCAATGCAAATATCAATGATTTGCTTGAACATCTTGTCTTCTTGTATTAGTGGCTGCTCCATAAACTCAACTAATGGCATCCACTGCAGGATCAATACAGGCTAGTCATTATATCTTTGAATGTGCACGTTATTAATCCAATAATCACCTGACTTTTAATCCCATTGGCAAAATCCAGTAACCAGGACAAGGAGTAGAAACTAAGATTAGAGTCTAATGGTCTGTTGCTATTACAGAACAAAGTTACCAACCCGGATCAACCTAACAATGCACTTTATTAGATGTAAAATGACACATAAAAGACCAAACAGAAAGTTAACGATGGATAGAGTAATGAATTAACAGCTAGTTCAGAAACCAGACCTAATCACACTTTCTAGTGGTGCATGACTCGTAGTCAACCTTTTTGATCCACTAAAACTTACCAGTCTCAACTAAAAATTCCAATTTGGTTTGGCAGTGTATATTAGGAAAGTATACACTGGGAAACAATGCAAGACAACAAAAGTTTAATTGTAAACTTGAACCAATTATTTTACCTCATACCAGTCATAAGAACCCCAACAGTTACCATAATTACTCAAAAAATAATTCAATGGTCTCTATTAGTTAGAATACAAGTCCTGGCAAGCTTAGTCCAGTGCTTACCTTTGCTGCATGAATCTCAAAATCATCGACACAGATCTGAGTTGTTAATGGTTTGAGCATGCAGACAAAAAACAAGTCCGACTTGTCAAAAGCCACATTGTGAGCATGCCTGAAAGTGATGAAAAACATATTACACAATGTAAAGGTGCTGGATATCAGAACTGTTGGCTGGTAAATGGAATCCATAATCATAATGCTTAGAATGAAACATGTGATCATCATAGACTATGGTGGCAAATAAATTGCAATCATTTGTACAGTCGCTAATGTTTAGGAGATTGTGCCAATTAGTATGGGATCTTGTTAGTACCTGAATGCTATAACCTCCAGAAACTCAGTATCTATCTGCGAAATAAAATAAAAGGTAACGTCATTTTCAAGCGGGTATTACCCAATGTATAGCACTCTTTATGTTAAACTACTTGCAAAAGAATAAAAAATTGAAAACTGAGGTACATTGGAAACGTGCAAAGTGAGAAATTCTTACACCAGTTTCCTCCTTGACTTCTCTAATTGCTCCCATATAAATCTCCTCTGACTGATGAAGCAACCAACAACTTGTAAGCAAGTTGACAAGACTAATTTCATTTCATTTGAACTAACACAAATTATGTACCTCGTGAATGAATCCAGTTGGTATTTTCCAGAAACCAAAAAATGCAGGAGCACAAAATTTTTCTTGAACCACGAGAACCTGGAGGTAGCAAATTATACTTGGATGTCAAAGATACTGAGACTGAGGTAGCAAATTTAATGACTTGATATTCCTCTGAAAGCTCAAAGGCAGAATTGAAGTGGATGAAAGATATAAGGTGTATGGTTTCCATTTTCATGAGCTCAATTTGATTGTAAATCTTGTCAACAAACCAATAAAGTCAAATTTTACACTCGTAGGTGAGACTGAAGAATGGATTATATATGATTCTATCATGCCTCCTCACACCAAGTGTGAGCAAATTTCAACAAATGACGAATCTCCCATAAATAAAGGCTGTATGGCTTGACTAGAGCATCTAATCATACGAAATTTAGATGCTATGAAAAATGAGTCAATTTCAAAACTTATGAATGCAGCCTGACATTCTCAAATTGGATGCCGAGGACAAAGCAAATTAAGAGTTTGTAGAGAATCCTTAGATTTGCTTGATAACAGTGCAAAAATACACTAAGAAAGATTTTGGTGTAACCTCTTGAAGTTTGGTCTCCGGAACCAATTTTGATTGGCAAGGTATTACACTCCAAAATAAAATAGTGCATAATAATAGAAAAAGCAAATCCAGAAAGATGACATCTCGGATATTTAAAATTGATCCGTAATAAACAAGACAGCATGAAGCATACAAGAACCTCGAAAAAGACGATTGTCCTGTTTTTATCAGTTAAAAAAAATGATATTCATTTCTGCCTTGGTGTTAACAAATACCACTCTATTTGTCTCAAGAATCCATACCTCATTTTTATTATTGATGACAAAGCCCCCAACCCCTACTTGATGTGAAGCATTAGCTGGAAGCATTGAAGGTCCTTCAGGAATCCAATATGTCAACATTACATAACCTTGCTCTGCATGGTGATACTTGAAACCTTGCTGCATTTTAAATTACTTGTTTCACTAATGAGTGATAATGAATAAAAGAAGCCGCATTCACCAAAACATCAATACCGTCTGATTTTCCAGTTCTATAGGAGACTATAACCTAAAGCCTCTTAGGCAGCAGTAAGTCTTGAAAGTTTAATAGGTTAACCTTTACAGCAACTGGAACAAGCTCTGATCGTTCCAGAGGCAACTTAAGCCAGATTCCCATCCTCCCCTGTGATTAGGTAACACGTATTGTGAGTCTGATCAGAAACAATAAGCTACCACTACCAACGACATTACGCAGTACGTATTTTCTACTTACCCTCATTTTCCAATGGGCAAGTGAAAAATGAAGTGCAGAATCAAAACCATCTGGATCAGCCGGCAGGCTATGAGGATCGACGACAACTCCACCATACTCATCATCAAATGCATCAAGCACTTTTCTACTTCTGGAAAAGAAGCTTGAACTATCACCATTTGTCTGGTTGATGTCATATAAGTCATTCCCTGCTACCCTTCTCTCCTGATCAACTGAACACATAGCCTTGGACAGACAATTACCGTTTGAAGTGCTTGAATAACATCCTCCTGAAAAATAAGGAGGAAACAGCCAAGAAAAAGTTCAAGAAAGAAGATTCTTAAATCTCGTACTAAACTTCGTGAAACATATTGATGCAGAATCCATTGATTAGTAGACAGAGACATTGATGGAAGAATACGCAAAGCACAGTAGGCCCATCCTTACCTCTGCTAGAACTGAGCTCTTGACATAACTTAACGCCGAATGCTTGACTGTAGAAACCCGAAAAAGGAATCAAATTTGTCTTTCCCATAAGCGTAACGTCAGACACAGAAAAAGAATTGGAATCAAATAACAACATAAGCTTCATTATTGACTCGGCCCCTCCAATCCCAATCCCATAAATCGGAAAGATGCCACACAAGCCCCAAAGTTGAGCAAAGATCTTAAATTTATATCCAAGTTGAGCCAAGAATAAGGAAAGTTTAGTGCAATCAACAAGAGTACTAAATCCAAGAAGAAAAGGGAACCATCGGAGTTAACTAGATTCACTGCATTACAAAGGGGAACTCTTGGTCAGAGCGGAAGCAAGAAAGCAGACACCACCAATTGATTCTGCACATAGTATCTTGTACTAAAACCGAAGAATAAAACTTTAGTAGGGATTCTGAAGTTTAACATGTGGTGGGATATGGGTGGGTGGTTTTGATACAGCACAAAACTTAAATCAGGTGAAAGCCATTGGCTTTGAGAGTTGAAGGATACAAGACAAAGTCTTGTCTAAAACATCTTCCAATTTTAATACAAGCTTAAGCTGGAGTTGAGACTTTTACTCTCATGAGTCAGCTTGTGGAGACTGGAGAGGGAAAAGGGACGTTTGAAAGCGGAACGACTTAGTGGACGTGCTTACGGAGACCAAGTTTTTATGTTAAAGATATTGTATAGTTTTTTATATTTCTTGTTCTTTGTCAAAAATTACAATTATAAATTAAATAATATGATATCTAATAAATTCTCCCTTTAATTGGTTTGGAAGTAAAGTAGTTTTATGTCATCTTCAATTTTACACTTTAATAGAATTGGAGCACTCAAAAGAATTAAAATCGGATTTTATCATTTATTTTTACACTAAAATATATCTTTAAATAGTTTTAAAAGATTCCATCATATATTTCTAATTTTAATATTAATATTTAGCTTGTCGATTGCAAGATAAAAAACAAAAGCCAAATTGGAAGTTGTGCTCAGATTTAAAATGTGTCCCTAAACCGTCCGTGCACTGCAGGTAAGATACAAACGCGTGGGAGCGAGATCATGGTTTTCACTTTTCAGTGTGACAATGCAGGACTTGTGGACATAAAGTATAGCACGTGAGACAGAGCTTGGGGGAGTCGCCCCACGTCAAATAAATAAATCAGACAAAACAAATGTTGAAATAATTACAATTAATATTGATATTTAAAAATACTAAGAATAAGATAATATCAATGTTGTTAATTTAGAGCAATAGATTAATTAGCTTCTAAAAAATTTCAAAAATTGGAAAACAAAGATATTCAATCAAAAATATTAAGTCATACTAAAAAGAAAATGAGTGTAATAAAAATCAATGATTCGAGTAAAAATAAAAATAATTAATATAAAAAATTGAATTAAAAAATTGCAATGATCTTACATTTGTAAGTTTCATGAGAAAGGACTAATAAACTTATTAAAACAATATTTAATGTTTTTTTAAGAAAATTAAATATTTTATAATTGAGTATGACTTAGATAAATCTAATTAATATTTATTTATATCTTTAAATTTTGTATATAAATGCACCCGGTTGAACCTTGACATGATTGAACTTCACTTTCTTTTTTTTTGTGTAAGCAAAGCATTCATCTTATCGTCCGTGAATGTACAAATATTCTGAGAGACTTATGTTTTCCTTTTAACTTCTAATGGAGAAGATAAGCTGATGACGCATTTTCTCTTAATAAACCCTTCTCGATATTGACAACATTAATAAATTAGAAACTGAACCACGTGCCCTTTATACAAAAGAGAAAAATGAAAGCCAACCCAAATTCTTGTTGTTTCTCTTCTCTGGACTCTGCCGAATGATATTGTCATCGAGGATCCAACTATAACTCAAAACTTTCTCATATCCCAACTGCGACCATTATCTACCCAGATTTCTCCTTTTTTTAAAAAAATAAAAAAAAACTTAAGTCTGATACCTAAAAGAAAGGTTTATGTTTTGATTCCTTCCCTTCTTTTTGAAATGCAAAGTTTTTTCTTTTATCAATCTAAAATAATGGAGATAAAAAAAAGACAAAGAAAGCAATAAACACTTGTGCGGATGGCATGTTCGAAGCGACTTCCACGTGATGCCAACTGCGGGGAATGACAACATAATGGTTTTTGTGCCGATAAGGACGTTTGGGGTTTAGTGCAATCTTGTTGGAAACTCCCCCCAATCCAAACCCGTTAGACCAATTAAGCCTTGTGCGTATTAATAAATCCATTAAAAATGCTTATTTCTTACATCACGTAATTCCAATTATTGGTTAATGGCAACTTAACGCCCTCTTATTTAAATGCGACATTTTCAATAAGGTATTGCTTCCAATTAATGTTCCAAATCACGTTTCTCATGTTCATTATGAGATACATTTATTATCTTCATCTATCTCTGATAATGAAATAGTTCTCTTAAACTAAAACGCCTACACATCAAACGTATTCTCAGTATCTATTGGTTATTTAATATATATGCTATAAGATCAACCAACCTCTAATGCTACGTTATTCTTGAAGTTTGGCCGAATTATTATTTTATTTTTACTGATTATGCTATTCTTGTTGGGTTATTATTTCAAAAATTAATTCACTGAAGTTTAAAATGCATTTTAAGGATATTATTTCATAAATTAATACTATCAAGCTTAGGCAATCATGTACCAATAAAGAAGTAGTTTTTGGAAAATTGGTGTAAAGGAGACTTGAGCATAACAAGCCACCTAAATCTTACAATTCAATTTACCCGCAAGACTTTTATTGTCCCTGAGTTTCTTTTCAAACTAGATTTGTAACAGGCTTGAGATAATTTATTAGCCCATGGGGGGAGATAGAGACAAAATGACTATCGCATAAGCATTAGTTAGAGGTTGAATCTTTTGTTTAATTTTATGGTGTTTTATTTTATCTCATAAATTTCAGCCATTTATTTATGTGAATTCTTTGTGAATCTTGTATAAATGAACGTAGGATTCGTATAAATAAATGACTGAAATTCATATAACAAAATAAAACACCATAATATTATATTATATAGAGAATCTTTATTTTCGATAGCCAGGGGCTCAAAGTTAGAACAAAGTAACGGCACAAAACAAAATAAGACTGCGCTTAAAAGGCGAAAGATTCTTTGTCGATTCTCACCCTGGATGAGGCAAAGGAAATGGAAAGAGTATATGCCATTAAGACTGGCTGTACTACTGCAGGGATGTGACAAAAGAATTTCCCGCGCAAAGAGGATCATTGTAAATATAAACCATTTGTTTCGCACTCTATAGTCTTATTATAAACCCTTGAGATTTACATTGACTTGAAGGCCGAAATGGAATTGCCGGAATCTCCCAAAACTCCTGACGTTCTTTCTTGTAAAACTACTATCCTATATCAAGTATCAACGCCCAATACCTGTAAGGATTCTTTTCACCGACATCATTTATTTATAGGACTTAAAGTTCTCGATCATTTTCATTTGAGTAGCTTTACACTTGCTATAACACCTTACCCAAATAAGGACGATAGACTCAAACGCTTTACACCTGCTGTGACGCCATAGTCAAATAAGGACGATAGACTCTCAAAGAAGTAACCCCTCAAACAACCAAGTACATAGGAACAAGTCGTCCATCCGTTATGTTAACAACCATAGATGATTTGCAGCACCGAATCAATGTTCTTTTGTAGAAGCGTCAATAAAGACAAAAGATTTATTGATGTGTTTATTTCACTACAAGCGCACATGTAGTTGTAATTAGCACAAATGAGTACAAGTTGATTTTACGAGGATTGTTAGTTAATTACCAACTATTTACAAACTTCATAGTTAGATCAGTGATTATCGACTAAATAAGAAAATAAAATAAACAGTAAATCTAAAAAACAAAGCAAAGTAATGATCAAGGATAAACCAATATATAAATAAACTAGATTTAGGTGAGGCTTCTCCTCATATTTTATTACATTCAATTCTATTATGACTTAATAAAATGATTCTAGTTTCTTAGATTAACAAGAATTTTTAATTTAGATTATATTTTCGCTCTAGACATTCAACCCCTTTTCTTTGATTAATCATTTGAAATCATTTTCAGATCAAGACAACCTAATAATTGATTAATTTATTGTATGAGTTCTCTTTGTAGGTTTTACTCTAAATTAGAAAAAGTTTGCGACTTTCTCTTGAATAGATCTGCTTAACTGTCTTTATCCATATTGTGATCTAACCACACATCTCATATTCAGGTCTTGATGCATGAATCAAATAATTGAATCTTCTGCTTTCACTTCTCCAATTCAATCAATTATAAAACTATAGATAAATCTCAAAAAAATAAATATTTATTAAACCAAAATATTTATTTAATATTTAATAAATAATTAAATTTGATTGGAGTGCTTTGTTGTTGCAATTGTGTTTTGATTTATCTCCTAACATAAACATAGATACATGTCTAACATTATAATATATTTTTTATTTTTAAAAAAAAATTCAAAAGGAATTATTCTCAAAGCAATTCAACAATAACTATAAGAGATGACACGAACACGAATTTATTTTCTACAGTGACACAATGATAATATTTTCATTTCTCTAAATAAATCTCCGGTACATATAAGATGATAAAAATGAAGTCTAAGAGACTAATTCATTACTAAAAATCAGCAATACCTGAACATTCTTCCCAAATTTGTTAGCTTTTAAACATAACTATAGAATAACGGTAGTGAGATGTTTCTTTATTAATATCTCTAACAATAAGCTTTTCTTTTTTCAAATGAAAGTTGTACATTCTTCAGAATTACTTGGCAGCATAACTTGCTGGGATATGAAGAGCCTATGAAACTAAGAAAATCTCTCCCACACACTCAAAGATGCTCCTTTCGCAAATATATGTCAGAAAAATAAATCCTTCTTTGCTGCAATACATAAAACGAGCTTCAAAACTTTTGGTCTTCCAAATTAAAATATTACATTTAACAATATTGGTATAATTTATTAATTACAACAATAAAAAGCAGTTGATAAGCCAATAGACCAAACAAGAAATATAAAATAACTAAATATTCATAAGTAATGATAAGCTATAAACTGTATGAATGCTTATTCAGTTTTGTTACATGTATTTTCTTAGGATATCAGTTTTGAAAAAGTTAATTTGTTTTTATAACTTGTTTGTGATTTTGGTATATCTTAAGGAAAAAAACATTGCTATAAATATTAGGAATTTAACCTTTTAATTGTCAAATTCTTTTCTAAAAATTGTTTTATAGATAACAAGATATTATTTATGTTCTTCATTTATAAACATATAAGATAGATCATACTGCTTTTAGAGAATAAGCCAGTAACTTATAATAATATTTAAATATATTATTTTTACTAATTCTCAAATTTTTACCGATTATTTTATATTTATTATTTTAGAACACAAAAATATAATAGACCAGGTAAAGATGATAATATAGGTACACAGTGGCCCATATTTGTTGGTGTGGATGGAAGAATGGAATTCTACATTAGAAAAATGTAAACAGGTACTTAAAAGATATTGATTTTAGTTTAGACATAGCCTAGTATTTTTATTATGTTAACCTAGTAATCAAAGTACTGGTGATAGAAGGCAAAGGGCGTTTATACAAGGAAGTGGAAGACGCTGGTATTGCACATCTTATACCGTATAATCAGGTTTGACATCAATGTCTAATCCCTTCAACTTGGCAAAAGACTCGACTCTACCCTTCAAAGTGTAAAGTTCCCTTAATCTGCAAGTTAAAAAGAAAACGAAAAGAAGTAATAATTATTAGCAAACCGATGATGTACGACTGCGTTAAAAAGAAATGACATTGATATCCCTGAAGGCCCCTTTTCCAAGGATTTTGTTTCTGTAGATTAATGGAGTCTCTCTGCTCCGCTGCCCAGGCAACTTCTCGAGATTCCTTACCAAAGTCCTTTCGAGTGGTCAATGACGTCTGGGAAAATTTAATGAAATGAGCTTACAGTTACAGACGATCATATATTCGGCTTTTTCTTCACTTACCCTTTGGTTGTACACTAGATTCCAGGCTTTATTACTTGGTGCATATCGGACAGCAAACTTAATTGGATCAAGCAACATGTACGTTACAATGTTGTAGGCCCATATAACACCCCACCATTTCCAGCCAATTTGGTGTTTTCCTGCAAATGACCACGTTGCTGTGGCTAATATTACAGTTGCCATCTGTATATATCAAGTATTTGTTGGTTATTGTATATGTATATGATAGGGTAGCCAGTTGGAAGTTCTGGTTTAGAACATCTACCAATTGGGCGATGAGGAAGGCAAAAACCAGCCCCTTGAACGAGTCACACATATTAGGGCCTGGCTAATGGTGTTAACTTGAAGATATGCAGCTGATGCTAGTTTAGCGTTCTGGTTGTCCCTGATATCATCGTTTGTAAGATCATAGAGTTTCTTCCTCAAGTTCTCTACATGAACATGATCCTGTAGTAACAAAATATTTGAAGAAATATTAAAAAGGAAGAAACATAATTTAGAATCGGATGATTGCATAGATGCATTTACCAAAAAGAAATCATTTTCATAAATTGCCCAAAAGAAGACTATTGTTGCTATGGCTGTTATGCGCAACGAGTATATTTTTATATATATCAAGAACAAAAAAAAAAAGAGCAAAATGGACATAAAATATTTGACATAGTTCATCCTTAATTTTGGGTTATGTCTACGGACAAAATTCAGAATAATTCTTCTACTATTACAAATAGTAGGTATACAGATAAAACTAAAATAATAGCTCACAAGGTGTTTCCCGACTTAAAAATACTAACCTCACTATTTTGTCACTCATCAATCTTTTAAGAAAATATTTCCTAATGTCAGAGCGTTACTTTGCTCTGATTTTCTTTTGTGTTTTCAACAAATGTTGTTTGAAGCAGGGAGTGATAGGCACTCCACCGCGTGAGACAGTCACTACAAGAAATACACACAATTCAAGACGTTCTATTGATAAAACGTAAAACGTCGCAGATTGTATAAACTTTTTGTGATGTTTAAAAAATATCATGAAAAGTTCAAATTTTAAAAATGTTGCAAATTTGTAACATTTTTGTGACGCTTTATCAATAAAACATTACGAAATAGAAACCGCGACATTTTGTTAAATAAAACGTCATGATTTTAGTTTGGCTTTTATTTAATTAACGGACTTAGCGACCCAAACAGTGGGTACTTGCAAAAACATCGTGAATAGTGACTTTCTGCAACGTTTTCAAAAATGTATCGACCGCGACGTTCCTGACGTTCCAAAAAATGTCGCAGAAAGATCAATCTTTTAGTGATATTTTTTAAAATATCGTGGAATGTCCGTATTTTTCGTGACATTTGTTGGATCGAGTATGACCCGAATATTCAAAATATACTGCGGAAAAGACCATACAACAACATGAAGTATAATCGAAAATACTTAGGATGTACGAAAATACCTTTATG
>JANIJH010000005.1:23221560-23234599 GCA_024520975.1 Erythroxylum areolatum | reverse complement strand
TATTCGCGTCTTCTTTGTTCTTTTATAATTGACTTCTGCGTCTGCTTTTCAATTCGTCTGTGTCTGTGACTACTTTGGGTCTGTGTGTGTGCGTCTGTTTAGCTTCTGCGTTTGCGTCTGCTTTGCTTTGCGTTTGCGTCTGCTTTGCTTTGCGTCTGTGTCTGCTTTGCTTTGCGTATGCGTCTGCTTTGCTTTGCTTTGCTTTTCTTCTTCTGTTTTGCTGCGTTTACTTTTCTAACTACTTTTATTTTGTGTCTTTTTATTATACATCAAAATCATTCTTAAGTAAAGTCATTTTGACTTAACATATGTAGCGGGAGTAAGAAGGAATTTGAAAGGTTTAAATCTCATAACATTACATCTTATTGGAACTAATGCCTTTAATGATACATTTGATGTATAGTTAAAAGGTTAGGAGACATTGAAAGATTCACTTTTACGATGAATTCAAAGAGTTTGTTTTGGAGATGATTATGAATTTATCTCGTCTATAAGAAGGTAAGTGGGAGTATAGTTGTCCTCTTTAGTGCGACCATGTGGAGACATATTGCTCACAGAGAACAAAAAGTCTAACTTTCATTTATCGAACACATAATTTTCCAATAACGATTCTTGTTAGATATGAAAAGGTGACAACTTTATTATGGGAATTAGATCTATAAAGATAGGTTAGACGTTGTTAACTTATTCTAAGTCCAAGTGCATAGATAATGTACTAACGATGTTTAGTATTTAAGATATCAGATACTTGTAAAGTATTAAAGATATTCATTACTCTATGTGTGAGTTGATATTTGAGTTCAAGATAATAAGGATATAACTTTAGAAGTAAATCCTAATTAAGGTTTATTTACTTAGAAAAATATCATTTAGGATTGGAAAGGTCCAATGTAGCAGTTGGTTATTAATTAAGTTACAATACATTTTTCGTTTAGTGGAAATGATTAATTCGATCAACACGTTTTTTAGTGAACTTGATATAGTTTCTTTGCATTGTTCAAGACAGTAATGTACTGTAGAACATTAAAGCCATTGGGTATGCATAAAGACCTAATATCTCATCAAAGATCCAACAATATGTTTAAGCAAATTTTCTTAATTATAATTAAGATGGGAGTTGTAAGATTTAATTAAGTGCACACTATAGAGAATCTTGTAGAATTCTCATATTAAGCTACCACCTCAGTAGCAGAATAATCGTCGTATGGTGATATGATATGAGATACTTAAACAATTGGCTTAATGCAAGTGGGAGATTGTTGTTTTATACCCTACAGCCAATCACTTTGGTTGTAATTTAGTAACAAATTATTTAAATACATTCTTTATCTTGTACATGTTTAGATGTATATGATAAATTCCATAGGATAATTATATATTGCAAATGAAATTATAATGAGATTATAATAATGAGATTCATATTGTATTTATTTATTATTCCTAAATGTTCCTAGTCATTGTTCTATTAAGATTGGACATTCATATAATGTAAAAAGACTAGCACACGTTTTGTTTTTCCTTATGAAGAAAGTAGTCGATCTTATAGGCTAAAGTATAGAGATACTTAAACAAATGTGTAGGTGCTTGCTAGAGAACAAGTTCACTAAATAGAACCAATATGAAAAATCCATTTGGAACATCACTTGCATGTCTATAGAATTCTCATTGTGATGATTGTATAAGTAATCATTTGACTTGAGGTCATCAAAGTTATTTTATATGGAGACTGCTATGCTTTGATGCTACTTATGGTCTATTTATAGGTCGTTTAATCGATAGTCATTGGATGTAGCATAAACTATATAGAGATAGCTGAGTGATCAAGTTAGGATTCTTCACCCTAAAGCAAGTAGAGAGAATGTTTCGTTGTTCTCGATTAGTATTATTTCAAGAAATCCTTGGCCGAGGAAAGATGATGTTTTGTAAATAGTTTACAAATGTCATTAATTAAATCAATATCTAATTGCAGATAATTAATATGATTAGACTCAAAATATAGTAGACTTTAATTTCATTCTCTATGTCTAATCAAAACATTGTATGATGAAAGGATTGAATTATACGAAAAAAAATATGCATGGAAAGGTTAGTCAAAGCCACTTTGACTTTCCTAAATATTGGGTGGTCATGATGCGTTACTAGACGCCAATCTTGATCTATGATTATAAATTATTTAATTAGAGAATTAAAGATAAATTAAAACTTCTTTTAATTTATCTAATTTTAATTATGAATTAAAATTAGATTTTATTATCATTGTCAACATATTTGGGAACCTGATGGGTCTCACATAAAGAATAGGTTGAAGAGAGCAAAGTTAATTTAATCAAGTTTGACTTGATTGTAAAGTTTGAGAATCTTTATGATTAAATATGAGATATTGAATCTTTTTTGGGCATAATTGGCATTTAATTAGGATTATTTTTAATTCTAATTAAAGTTTAATTAAAATTATAACTTAATTTCAGTTAAATTACTAAAACATCCAAATCTTATTATAAATCGACTTAAGCTTTATGGAGCTAACACTTCTTACTAACCCTCTCTGTAAGAGCTATAAAGTTCTCTCAACTTATTCTGTAGATACCATTAGAGGCCAAACATTTGTGCGGCTACGATGGTTGAAACAAATCGATTTTGGGAACGAATTGAGAGATAAGACAAGATAAAGATCAAGTTTCAGAATAAGGTACGAATTAAATTTCTGTTTTATTATAATTTGTGTTGATTTTTTTATAGAATTAAATAGATCTTAGTTTTCGAAAAATCAAAAGTCACGAAAAAGTTTTTTTATTATTCCACTACGGTTGGGATCGAATCTCAACCTGATTTTCTAACAGTTTCCTCACGTCAGCTCGGACATTGGTTTAGCAAAGTTTAAAACACCTGCTGAGACAAGCAATGTGAACCTATAGCCATTGTAACCAAAAGAACTGTTGGCATTGCATTTGGGGATTCCATCGAGGAGTATAACTAGAAGGTTATCTATGTTATCTATGCCAACATGATATTTCCTATTATATATCCCATATATAACCACAAGCTCTATTACCATTCCAACTGCAATCGAACAGATGCAGAAGTTTCGAATTGTTGTTAACACCTGAAATGTTTAATTTTAAAGGTAAGAGAAGTGCAGGAGCTTCCACTAGTGTCATAACTCAAATATACTTCCACATTAATTCCAGGCTTGTCATGTCAAAATAGAGGACTTTGAGAGTTGTCACATTGGAACATATTCAATCTTCTATTAATCAGCCTAATAGTAAATAATAGACTCATCAACTTTGACAGAAACAGATTCTCAGATTGACCTTTTGGAAGTGTCCGACATGATTTGTACTAGATGAGCAGCCTTTCCGAAGAAGGTATACACTCCAGTTGCGATAACAACTGCTTCAATTTGACCTTGGTTTACATGTTGAACCATAATAAACTCCATCACCAAGGTTTTTAGTTATTGTAAGTGATTCCATTGTTAGAGCGGTTTGCAAAAATATAAATATAAGAGGAGGCATGTATTTTCAAACATGAAAAAGATTATGCTAATCTGTTTCCAATATTAGATTATTTAAATGTTCCTTAGTTTGATTCTATCGGTCTAATTTATATCACCATAAAAAATTAGAATGATTCACCACCCTGTTGACAAAATTTGACAAAGGAATCAGCATATGAGTAATGCAAGGTAATAATAGTCACCTGATCAATTTTTAAAGTATCTCCTTCAAGCAACCTAGCATCTGCTGGAATAATATCTCCCAATCTGGTGCTAATAATGTCTCCAGGAGCCAACATAGTAGCATCTTCCTCTCTCCATCTCCAATCACATAAAACTTATTGTTAACATTTAGATTTGCATATAGCAACTTAATACTACAAAATTAGAAGAGTAGAACGGAAGTTAAGGAACTTTTTCTGTTAGAAAAAGGAAAAGAAAGGAAAATCCAAAGAGCAAACCTTTGCTTTTGGTGCCAGGCGAGCCATGAGAGCTGCTGCAACATTTTCGGCATTGTTTTCCTCTATAAAACTGATGGTTGAGTTGACTATAAGCAATGCCGCAATAGTAACAAAATCATGGTAATGTACACCTTTTCCCTGCATAATCAGTTTGCAAGAAGATAACCAATTGTTCATGCTTATGCTATCATAGCTGCAATATGGTTTTTCTAGTATAAACTTTAATTCAATAACTTACAGCTCCATGTGCTAGAGCTATGGCCATAACTGTCGCTGCTTCTATAACCCATGACAAGTTGACAAAGGATTCCACATAAATCCTAAAAACTTGAGTAATTTACTTTCCTACAAACAGAAAATAAAATAAAGTGAAGCCAAAATAGGTATGCAGAGACTTGAATATAGGAAATTGCTTTCCAAAGTATCAAAGGATGTATTAAAACATTAGTCAAATCTAGCGTTAGGAAACCTTTTTCTCTTCAAGTTTGTTATAGCCGAACACTTGTAGGTGCTTTTAAACCTCGTCATCGTTGAGGCCCTCCCTTATACATTGCAAGTTCTTAAAAACTTCTTCAATAGGAATGTTCTCCTGCAAGAATGGAACTTATAGATTACGAGTCCATAAAGACTTGTCCAAATCTTTAGACTAAAAGATACTTAAAGAAAGAAGTAATATTTTTTCTTATTTTGCACAAGAAGTGCCTTTAATATTTCCTATTTACAGCAATATCCTCTATTTACAATAATTTCCTAAAGTAAATGCCCATGATATCCTCTTGTTTCCTATTTTATGATTAGGAAATAATTTCTCCTAAATCACTCTTCTAATTTTTATCACTCCCCCTCAAGCTGGTAGGTGCATAGATGTCTTGCATTCCCAGCTTGCTTATAACATCTTGAAATTGTGCATTTGTCAACCCCTTAGTTAATACATCTACCATCTGTTTGGCAGTGGGAACGTATGGGTTGCAAATAAGCCCACTTTCCAATTTTTCTTTAATGAAATGCTTATCAATCTCAATGTGTTTAGTTTTGCCATGCTATATCGGGTTGTGAGCAATACTAATAGCCAACTTATTATCATAGTAGAGCTTTATAGGTCTTTGCCACCTAACTTTCAAATCATTTAGGATGATGCGAATCCACAAGAATTTACATATACCATGAGCCATAGCTCTAAACTCTGCCTTAGCACTTGATCCAGGCACAACTGGTTGCTTCTTACTTCTCAAAGTGATAAGATTGCCTAAAAACATAGTGTAGTACCCAGTGGTTGACCTTCTATCAATGCTTGAACTTGCCCAATCTACATCCATATAAGCTTCAACTGTTTTATTGTCATTTTTCTTAAACATAATCTCTTTTCTAGGGGTAGTTTTAAGGTACCTCAATAGCCTATACACTGCTTGAAGATGGACATTTTTAGGGTCATGCATGAACTAACTAATTACACTTACTGCATATGCTATATGTGACAAATAAATTAGTCTTCCCATTAGTCTTTGATACCTCCCCCTGTCAACAGGTTCATCATCTTTGGCCTCACTTAGTCTATAATCATATTCTATAGGTGTATCAATCAGTTTACCCCATCATTCTTGTTTCTTCTAGAAGATCTAAAATATACTTGGGATAGAAAAATTCCCTCTTTTGAACGAGCTACTTCTATACCCAAAAAAATTTCAACTTCTCCAAATATTTGATTTCAAACTCTTAGGCAAGTTTAAGCTTGAGGTGTTTTATCTCTTCAAGATCATTACCTGCGACTATAATGTCATCCACATAAACAATGAGTGCTGTCAATTTGTTTTTTGCAACAAATTTAATAATGAGAGAGTGATCTCCTTTACTTTGCTTGTACTTCATTTCCAATATAGCCTTTGTGAATCTCCCAAACCATGCTTGAGGAAATTATTTAAGGCCATACAAGGCTTTCTTTAATTTGCATACTCTATTCCTAAACTTATCTTCAAATCCAGAAGGGGCTGTCATGTACACTTCTTCATTTAGATTACCATCTAAAAAGGAATTCTTTACATCAAATTAATGCACGAGCCAATCAAAATTAGCTACCAAGGATAGCAGTATACGTATAGTGTTCATTTTTGCTACTGTGGGAAAAGTTTCAAAATAATCAACCTCATAAGTTTAAGTATATCCCTTAGCTATTGGCCTTGCTTTATATCTTTCCAATAAACCATTTTCTTTATATTTAATTGTGTATACCCATTTACATCCTACTGTTTTTTTTTTCCTTTTGGTGAATCCACTATTTCCCATGTTTTATTCTTAATTCATGCATTCATCTCATCATCCATGGCATTTTTCTAATTCCTATCCCTAAGTGCCTCATTAAGTGTTTGTGGTGTGGAACTTGAATTTATTTTGGTAAGAAAACATTTATGGCTTGGAGAACATTTATTAAGTGAAGTGTAGCGTGAAATTGAGTATTTACTGTATATTCGTGTGCCCTTCCTACGAGTTATAGAGACATACAAATCACAAGTTTAGGGTTTTGTATATCAGTACCTAAGTACGGGTTAGATCCTTGAGCTTGCTCTGGTAAGATTTAGACAGTATCCGTTTGTAAGTAGACTAAAAGAGGCTTGTTCGAGATAGGTGTAGTATTTTTTGAGGTATCTGGTTGGGCAGTTTTTGCCTTATTTCGGTCAGATTGGTTAGGTGGTGTAAGGACAATAGTGGCTAACTCAGTCTATGTATTTGGGAAAGATAAATTATGTAAGAAGTTAGTCTTCCTATATTTATCTTCCACAGAATTCCCTAACTCCCTTTGAAGATAAGTATTAAGGAAGAAAGATTGAGTCTCAACAAATGACACGTCCTTGGAAATAAAAAATTTATATGAGGGAGGATAAAAACATTTATACCCTTTTTATGTAGGAGAGTAGCCAACAAAGAAGCACTTTGGGGCCCGTGGGTCAAAATTTCCCCTATTGTGAGCATGAATATGAACAAAACTAACACATCCAAATACCCTTGGAGTTAAACTATTTATATTAAAGCTAGGGAAGAAATTATAGAGCATTTCTACCGATGTTTTGAGCTCTAGAGGCCATGAAGGAAATATGTTTTTCAAGTGAACTCTAGTTAAAATAGCCTCTCCCCAATAGTGTTTAGGGACATTCATTTGATATAATAATGCTTTGGTGACTTCAAGTAAATGTCTATTCTTACACTCAGCCACCCCATTTTGTTGAGGTGTATCAACATAAGATGAAAAATGGATAATGCCTTCACGTTGAAAGAAAGAAGATAAGATTTGATTAAAGTATTCCCGGGCATTATCACTCTTGACCCCTTTTATGCTCACCTTAAACTGGTTTTTTATCATATGAAACAAATTAGGAAAAATTTCACTGACCTCCGATTTGTTTTTATGAGAAAGACCCATGTGACCTTTGTGCAATCGTCAATAAAGCTAACAAACCATTTAGCTCCTGACACATTAGGTATCCTAAAAGGTCCCCATATATCATAATGAATCAAAGTAAAAGGAAATTCAGATTTATTATTGCTCAAAGGAAAGGAAGTATGACAGTGTTTGGCAAACTCACACACATCACAATGGAAATTGTTAGGATGACTGTTTTTAAACAAATTAGGAAACATGGTTCTAAATAAACTAAAAGAAGGATGACCTAAATCATAATGATGAAGTCAAATAGGGTTAAGAGTATCTCTCATCATGAATGTCAAGGAGGGATGTGAGGTTTTCTCTCAATTATTAGATTCCAAAAGGTAGAGTCCATCCTTTTCCTTAGTATGCCCAATCATCTTCCCCATTTCCTGATCCTGAAATACACAATAATTAGGATCAAAGATGGCAAAACAATTCAAGTATCTGGTAAATCTTTTAATGGACAAAAGATTGGCAGAAAGTTTGGAACATATATTACTCTTTTCAAGAGAAGGTTAGGGGAAAAAAGAATGGTTCCTTGATTTGCAATAGTACCCTCTGCAGCTTTAACTTTTCTGTTACTTAGACAAAGGTTATAAGAAATAAAAGAATGATCACAGGGGTTCACTAAGAGCATGAGAATTAGAAAAATCACCTGATTGGGCTAATAAACTTGATGCACTAGCACCTTCCAGCAAATTCAAAATGCTCTTCAGGAGCTCAATCTCTTCTTTATTAAGTCCTTTTGGTTATGATCTAGCTTGATCAGAATCTCCAAAGCTTATAGGTTCAGTGAAGTGGGCTTTAGCCTATCCATCCTTATTTGCCCCTTCTTTTTGTGCTTTCTATGGCTTCCCATATAACTTCCAGCAGGTCTCTCTAATGTGACGAGGCCTCTTACAAAAACTACATAAGACAACTTCCATATTTTGAGGATTCTATTGGTGGTAGTTAAGGGCTTCTTTATTGGTTTTGATATATATGAATGCTGAGCTGTCAACATATTTGGATTCCAACATCACAGTTCTCCAGCTCTGTTCTGCCCTGATAACTAAAAAGGCCTTATTAAAAGATGGTAAAGGTTCGTTACCAAGTATTTGAACCCGAAGTTGGTCAAATTCAACATTAAGACCTGCTAAGAATTCAAAAATTCTTTCCCTTTCTACAAACTTTTGTAATTTGGCATTGTCATCACTGACTTACATTTTAAAATTATGATAATGATCCAACTCAAGCCAAAAACTTTATTAGATTGTAATATTCAGTGATAGAGTACATACCTTGCTTAATAGATGGGATTTTGGTCCTAATCTTATAAATTAAATAAGCATCATTTAATTTAGAATAAGATTGAGTAACAACATCCCATATCTCCTTAACTGATGAGTGGAACATCTAAGTGCCTCTAATGTCTGGTTCCATAGAGTTCCAAAGCCATGACATGATTAAGGAATCTTCCACATCCCAAGTCTCAAACTTGGGATCCGAAACAACAAAAGCAGGTCCTAATAGGTGAGAAACCTTTCCCTTGCCCTTAAGGAAAGTCTTAGCCATTTGTGACCAGTGGAAGTAGTTTTTACCATTGAGTTGGTAAGATGGAAACAAGGTTTGTAATTAACCAATATATAATTCACCAATATGGAAACAGAGGAGATTTCAAACGAGGAAGAGACCTCCACGTTGGGGTTTTTGTTGGTAATAAATTCAGCCACCTGTTTTCCAAAAGGCACTACTGGCAACAGAGGCCAAGTAAGTGTCAAAAAAAGAACCAATAGTTACAGTGTCCTGGGCTCTGATACCATGAAGAAAGAAGTAATATTTTTTCTTATTTTGCATAACATGTGCCTTTGAATATATACACAAGTCCTAGCTTAATTTAGGTAGCTAAAATATTTCCTATTTACAGCAATTTCCTAAAGAAAATATCCATGATATCCTCTTGTTTCACTTTTAGTTAGGGTTATAAATTAATCTTCCTTCTAACTCTGATTGAACAATTCAATGACTAAGGAGCATCTTCGGTTTCACAAGAGCAGTGGATGAAAATTTTAACTTGTCTATCTACAATGTGTAATAGTGTTGCAGGCAAAACAGGAAGTGTAATTTTATTCTTCATTGTAATTTGAGAAAGCATAATTACAAACATAATTGTGGTAAGTAGATTAGTTTTAAAATACATACCAAATCAATGGCTTCCTTGCTGATGGCTTCAAGTGAAATCATACTTGCTATTAAACTAGTCTTCTTTTAGCTTTCCAACCTTAATATGATATCAGTAGCTTGTAAATTTAGAAACCTATGGTAACATAGTCAAGAGAAATCCTCTCAACTCTATTCACAATTTAATTTGCTTTTGAAATACCTAAGAGTGATAAAGAAGCTTCAACTAAACTTGTGTGTCAGTAAACCTACCATTTTACTCGAAGCAGAGTGTAGATTGTAGAAACAACTGCAGATTGGTACAATCAATTTTTTTCCAACTAAATGAAATGTCCAAAGAACAGAGAAGCTTGAAGTTGCATTTATATTTAAGAAAGGAAATATGGATTCATCAGTTATGGTGTTTTAAACGTTAGTATAACTAGTTTACTTACATCCATTGAAAGTTTCAAAGTTGATTACAACTCTATGTTTTTTGTGATGAAAGGAGGTAATATGCAGAGAATAGCGAAGAAGGACTTGATATCAAAGATGCATGCATGTGTAGAAATTGTAGACATAATTAAATAGCAAAATGAAAATAAATCAAGATCAAGATCAGATACCTCAATACTTCCAAGTAATGCAATGCTTTTCGATCCAGAAGCTCAATTTCATTGGTGGTATGAAATGATTTTATGATAACCTAAATAGACACAAAAGCTCGAAGATTACTTCTTCGTTATGTATATAATTAATTCAAACCATAGAAGAAAAAGAACATGATCCATATTGGCACAAGAGGCATACCTGATGATCAAATGCCAACTAACAATAAAGAAGATGTAACAAGAAACAAGTGGAGAGATATAAGCATAAAAAAGGCAAGTAAAAGACACAAACTTGACTTCAACATCTCCGTTAGTAAATTATTCATTATGAAAATGGTTACTGAAAAATGCAAAGTTTCCAACACTAAGCTTGTAAATATAGTTTGCATATCAATTGCAATCTAGTTTTGTTTTGTTTCCAATAAATTTTCACTTATTGGGTTTGTGGTATAAATATCTTCCAAATTACAAAAAGTAGGGGAAAGCCCATGGTGACAACAATAATAAACAAAGAACCACTGTGTTATAAATAAACATTAATTAATTGTTTTGTATATTAATCATAAAGTACATGGTCGTTTATATACATCTTTATGAAGCTTATGATAATATGATAGGAATATTACAACTCTAAGATTAAGGAGAATTAGTATAAGTGATAAGAGAAAATTTGTTCCAGTGAGATATGTTATCAACCCCTTTTAAGCACACCATCGGATGAGATTGTGAACTTGTGCTAATAATGATGAAAAGCTAAAACAGACAAAAGTTTAGTTAAGACATCAATAATCAGATCAATGGAAACAGTATGCAAGATTTGAAGAGCTTTATAAGCAACCAAATCTCTCACAAAGTGAACATCAATTTCAATGTGCTTGGTACGAGCATGAGACATTAAATTCAAAGTAAAAAAAAATAGTAGTTCCAAGATTATCACACCAGAAGGTAGACATAACATAAGACAGTCCAAACTCAAGAAGAAGAGAAGAGATCTGTCAAAGCTCAACAGAGCTGAGTGCAATACACTCGTATTGTAATAGTCCAGACCACCCGCTCACAGATATTGTTCACTTTGGGATAAAGCCTTAGTGCTCCTGACCCACACGGTTTTATTTTTACAGCGTGTAGACCTCTTTTGGACACTACTTCTAGAGGACTTCCTGGTACTACTCTTGCCCAAGCACATTTAACTTCAAAGTTTTGATAGGATCCGGTGCGTTAGGGCACAAAAAATGCATCTGCAAGGGAGAGGTTGCCATAGCCTTATAAGGCATGCTTCGTTCTTCTCTCTGACTAATATGGGATTACGAGTATCCACCCCTGAGCGTCCTCACTAGTATACCATCTAGGTACTGGCTCTGATACCAATTGTAACAGCCCAGACCACCCGCTCATAGACATTGTCCATTTTGGGCCAAAGCCTTAGTGCTCCCGACCCACACAGTTTTGTTTTTCCAATGTGTAGGCCTCTTTTGGACACTACTCCCGTAGGACTTCCCAAGATGTCACCCATCCTAGTACTATTCTTGCTCAAGCACATTTAACTTTAGAGTTCTAATGGGATCCGGTGCATTAGGTTATGAAAAACACATCTGCGAGGGAGAGGTTGCCACAGCCTTATAAGGCATGCTTCGTTCTCCTCTCCGACCGATATGGGATAACGAGTAGTACCAAGTTAAAGTTAAAGTGAATGAGAATTTGATTTTATGAAAGCAAATAATGCTAAAAATGAAATGAGGAGTAATTGAGTTATAAAATGAGAATATGGATAAGATGTGAAATTTGATAATATACTCGGGATTGTCAAGAACATGCATTGTACATAGTCCGTATACACATTTGTCCATAAATAAATGCTTATAATTGTGCAAAGTTATTAATGTGTGTGTGTAATGTGTGTATTGCATAATTTTGATATAGAGGATAAACGTTCGCATTCAAACGTTTCCAGATCTTGGAAGCAATTGCTAAACCGAAGCGTACTGTGAATCGACCTAAATGATCTTACTTATTGTTTGTTCTGTTTAAATTTTGTATTGAATTACTAATGAATGTGATTATGATTATACTAATTTCTGGACATTAAATGTCTGAGACTTTTGATGCTTGAATGTGAATGTGATATTGAAGTGATACTTGAATGTGAATTGGACAAAATATGTGATTCCTTAACTTGATTGTTAAATGCTGAACTGAGTTCAAAAGAGAAATGTGAATACGCATATAAATGAAAAAACAAGTGATTACTTTAATGTTAAATGTTGGACTAAGCACTACAACAAAAACGACATACAGTAACAGGTGATAAGTGTTATTAAATATGAATGGTAACTCTAATGAGTATGCTATGACAGCCCATGTTACTAAAGATATGATGCTTTAATAACAGTTTTGACATGTTATTGTCGAGTTTAATATGACATTTATTGATAGCTACAAATGTGTTTATATTACATTTTATAAATGCTATAAATTAGTTAGTTGTAACATTTTTAAAATGTTATATATTAACTTTTTGTAATATCCTTAAATTGCAGCAGATATGTATTTTGTAACATTTTTGAAATGTTGAAAGTGGTTTTTCATAACATTGTTTAAATGTCATTATTGAGTTTATTATAGCATTTATTAATAGCTATAAATAATTTTATGTTAAATTTTGTAAATGTTATTAATTAACTATTTATAACATTTTTCAACTGTTACAGATTAGATTTTCATAACATTGTTAAAGAGTTATAAACAAGAATTTTGTAACATTTTAAAAATATTATAGATAAGTTTTCCATGACATTGACAGAATGTTGTTGTTGAGTTTATTATAGCATTTATTTATAGCTACAAATGATTTTATATTATATTTTATAAATGTTATTAATTAGCTATTTGTAACATTTTTGAACTGTTATAT
>JANIJH010000005.1:23207125-23221460 GCA_024520975.1 Erythroxylum areolatum | reverse complement strand
ATATGAAATGTTATTATTTTACATTACTAAGGTAACTCAAATCAATTGTTATTATTTTATGATATTAAGATAACTCAAATAAAGTGTTATAAATTTATTATTAAAGTAACTCATATAAAGTATTATTATTTTACATCACTTTCGTAACATCTTAAAATAGTAACCTTTTATAATGTTTAGTAACACTTAAAAAAATTGTTGTCAATGATAAATTATATGTTATAAAATCATAAAGTGTTACTTATCAAATTAAGATTCATAGCATTTTAAGATATAATGTTATCGTAGATAGGTATTTTATAACATATTGTCAAAAGTGTTACTATCTAGTGTTACTGTATGTCATTTTTGTTGTAGTGAAGGTCTGATGATGTGTAAAATGAAAAAAAGTAACTAATTAAAAAGATGTGAATGTGATGCATTTCATTTCATGAATGTATGAAAGATGAAGGCTGTTGTGACCGAAGTACCTATCGAAAAAGAGCTTAAAGCTCAGAATGTGAAAAAGAGCTTAAAACTCATATTGTGAAAAAGAGCTTAAAACTCATATTGTGAAAAAGAGCTTAAAGCTCAGAAAGTGTATAAGAGCCAAAGGCTTACTATATAAAATAAGCCCAGTATCCCCAACAGATAAGGAATAGTTATTAATGAGCCCGGTATCTATAATGGATACGGGATAGTTATAGGTGCTCAGTCACAACAATAACAAATTGAAAGTGAGTCTCATAATCATTACATATGCATTTGATGTGTATGATTTGAGCAGTTTGACTGATTTTCTGAATGTGAGATATGTTTCAAGTGAATGCGAAAAATATATGACTCAATATAATTATTAATGAAATGATGCAAATTATGTGAGTATGTAAACTGTATGTGTTATGTGATAGAGTGAGCCATTGAGGATAGTCACTCACTGAGTTCGCAAAACTCACCCAAAATTTGCAATATTTTTCAAGCTCAGAAGAGTTACCTCGTTGGCAAACGGGAGTATAGCCACTGCATTCAAATAAGAGGTAGAGGTTAGGATCAGTTTGCATCTGCATTTGTATTTTCTTATTTTTGTGTAAATTTGTATATTCCACGATTTCTGTACAATGTGTATTCAAATATTTCTGTGTGTAATAACTGGTGAAAATTGGAATTGTTTTGTAAAAGAGATTGATCAAAGTGTAATGATAATTGTGATTTCAACTTTTATCAAATGAAAGTATAAGTCCAATTTGATTACTGCTTTTCGCATGTGCATATGATAAATGTGAAAAAAATTATACTAAGTTTCAATAAGTTTTGACTGTTCTAGCATGCCACTTTTGTAGGATTCGTACTCAGACATCACTTAGGATATTGGGCACATGTCTTTCGAGGATGGGGTGCTATATGTATAAAGTGTTTGTGCTAGAACATGCAACTTTGGGTTATTTCTTACTGCTCTAAGAAATATGTAGTAGCTAGATGTAGAGCGATGATCATCAAGATAGCATGACCAGATAGCATCGCAGTAAACATATATGGAAAGTGAGGTGGATCTAGTAAAATGAATGTCATGAGAGGTTATGGAGTGAAGATATCGCATAATCCATTTGACCAAATTCTAGAAAATTTGTTAACGACAAATTGGATGTTAAGGCAAGTAAGATAAAGGTATTGAAGAGTACCAATAGTGCTTCGATATTCAGTAGGATTAGGAAGGGGAGTGCTGTGATTTTAAGAAAGTGGGAGAGTAGGAGTGATAGGTGTGGTTATGAGTTTGATTTGTCAAGAGATATTTGTAAGAGAAGATCTATAGCGTATTAGGTTTAAGTGAGTAGAAGACCATAAGAAGTAGACCTGACCTCAATTTTAAGAAAGTGATGAATTAAACCTACGTCTTTGATGGAGAAAGAGGAGTTGAGGTCATGAGTAAGTGAGTTAATGAATGAAATGGATGATCCCATAAAGAAGATATCATCCATATAAACTAAAGGGTTAATTATTAAAAATAAGCTCAAACTTTTGTCAATTTTCAATTATAGCCCAAACTTTAAAAGGTAACAATAAAATGCTCAAACTTTCAATTTTTTCAATTCTGGCCCACATTTAAAAAAGTAGTAATAAAATGTTCAAACTTTCAATTTTTTTCAATTTTAACGCAATGTTAATGTTTCTGTTAAGTTTGCTGACATGGCCTGCCACGTATTTCAAAAACCTTCACTAAAATATATGTCAACCAAAACATGAAGATTAATGAAACGACGCCTATTAGGTTTGCTAACGTGGCTTTCCACGTATTTTAGAAACATTAACTATTAATACATGTCAACCAAAAAATGAAGATTAATGAAACGATGTTGTTTAATCAGATAATTAAAATGACATCGTTGTTTAAAAATGACCTAAATTAGATTACGCAACCCAGACGACCTTACGCTTTGATTTCAGTTTCTTTCGACACCCTTACCATTTGATTTTTAGATTATGCGACTCCAACACCCTCACTCTAAAGGCATCAAGAGAACGAACTAAAAACAAAGAGTTTACTAGTGCATTACGTTGTAATGTGAGAGTAGTTTGGGACGTCAGAAGAACAAACAGAAAACAAAAGGCTGAGGGCATCGGGAGAACAACAAATAACGTTTGGCTAGAATTTAAAAAAATTGAAAGTTTGAGCATTTTATTGCCATTTTTTAAAGTTTGGGCTAGAATTGAAAAAAAAAAGAAAATTGGGCATTTTATGGCGATTTTTTAAAGTACAGGCTATAATTGAAAATTTGACAAAAGTTTGAGCTTTTATTAGTAATTAACCCTACACTAAAAGGAGGTGGTGTTTAAACTGATTAAGTATTTCTTGGAACTAGTAAAAAAAAATTTGGCTTTAGTAAAAGATGTGGGACTAGGAGAAGGAGGGATGTGTGAGATAAAGGTGTAGGTGAGATAGTCAAGAAATGTGCAAGTAGTCATGTACGTATGATCATAAGCTGGTCATTAGGATATGAATGTGGTTGTTGAGGCACAAGAGATGGATTTAAGGTAAAAATGGTGGGGGGAGGATGGAATGACATAGGTAAAGGGACAAGAGAGGAAGTTAAAGAAAAGGAAGAGGCAATGGAATTAGTAGCAACTAAAGAAAAATATTTTGAAGAAAGCGAACATGACGAGAGATGTAAATTTTATAGGTAAAACGATGAAAGCAGTGATAACTTTTATATTAAGGGAACAACTAAAAAAGATACAAGGAATATATTTTGGTGAAAGTTTTTAAGGACAAATAGAAGTTTATAAAGGAAAATATACATACCCAAACACACAGAGAAAGGTGAGATCAAGTTTACTATGGAAATGAAATTCTAATGGAGATTTATGATAAAGAACATGAGTAGGCAAGAGATTAATGAGGTAATCAACTGTAGAGAAAGCTTCAAGCCAAAAGGTTTTAGGAAGAGGTGTATGAAGGAGGATTATAAGGCTAGTCACAATAGTATAACATATTTTACATTCAGTAATACCATTTTACTAAGTAGTGTAATGACAGGAGATACAAAGGGTCATGTCAACAAAGACGAGATAATGATCAAAGGCACCTTTAATAAGTTTAAGAGCTTCATCGCATTGAAAAAATTTTATTGTGATGGAGAAAATATTTTTAATGATGATTTTGAAAGTTTAGAAATGAGAGAGGGCATAGGATTTTATTCATAAAATGCATGTAAAATGGTTAAGGTCTTCCATATAGATAATAAAATATTGGAACCCAAAAAGAGATAGACATAGGGAAGCACCCTAGATATCATAGTGAATAAGTTGCAAAGATATGGTAAAAGTCCGAGTAGATAATGAAAATGGGGAAAAAAACTTTTTTCCTTAGAGACATGAAATACAATGGTTTATAACTTTGGACTTAATGGGTAAATAATGTGATAAACTAGAAAGTGTGGAAAAATATGGATGACCAAGATGTTGATGTCATAAATCAAGTGGAATAGAAGTAGCAGCAAGACCAACCAAATTCTTGAATTATCGAGAAAGCTTTAGTAGGTATGGATTATTACCATAAATAGTGGTATCTTGGAGTTAAAGGCTTTCATAATATAGAGAAACAAATTAAATTCATTGAGACAAGAATTGTCATAAACAAATTGAGCTACCAAAAAAAAAAAAGATTTACAATAAGGTAAGGAATAATAAAAATATCATTAAGATGTAATGAGCAACTAGAGGTAGGAAAAGGTAAGGAACTCGTAGCAAAAATAGGAAGAGTATGCGTATTGCCAATAACCACTTCATTGGACTCGCATATGATGTAACCAAATCCACAGTCTAAGGATCAGGCATTAGGTTAGTTGTGGTGCCAATATATGATAACCATTTGATAATATTATTGGATGTGACTTAAGAAGTTTCTATAGCAGATTGAATATTCATAACAGAAAAAGTTGTGATGAGATTAGTGGGAATATATGGAGAACCAACTAAGCTATTTTGAGATTTAGAGTATCTAAAATGGCAGTGAGTTGTAATATGACACTATTTCTAGCAAATTTGACATTATGGTTTAAGTCAAGAATAATTATTTTAGGTTTGGAACAGACATTGGAACTGGATGTTGGGATTGGGCCATTGGCAAAAAGATTGATGTGGTGTGGCAGAATGGGTCGAATATGGATACGTGTTTTAAGCTGTGAATTGAAAGAATATCCAAAAGTAATTGGACTAGTTAAGTCATAGTTAGGCATAGCCCACTATAACCCATATGAGTTAGGGATCTATCAAAACCACATCCTTAGCCACTATGATGTCCCCTGTGCCTTCCCCTATTTTTATAAGTTGAGTTTAGTCCAAATGAAATGTGAAACGAGAGTAAACATATCTTGTGAAGAAGCAACATTTCTTGGAGTTTAGCAAACAAAGCAGTGTTCACGATGCTCAATTGCGATGATGAAGGACTCACACTCAGTCAAAAGGCCATTAAGAGTGAAAAGGACTAAGTCGTAGTTCAAAATGTGTTCACCAATTACTGCTAGGTCATCAGTTATGTCAAACACAAGTTAAAGGTATCTAGTGATGGAAGTTGGGCCTTTCTGGAGAAGACAGAGTGATGTTTGAATCAACTGATATAGGTTGAGAAATGGAGTTATCAATGTATCCTAGAAGACTAGATGTTGTAAGAAATAATTATTAAAGTCCAAGGTTATAGTGAGAAAATTGGTAATTTGGTTATAGGAAGAACTAATGTATTGATTTATTTCATATTTGGTTGTGATGTTTGTTGAGGTTGAAAAGATGATAATCGTGTTGTGTTTTTATGTAAGTATTGTTGTTAATTTTGGTAGGTGTATTCGGAAGTTTTTTTGGTAAATGAGGATTAAAATACTAGTGTATTTATCTCTAATACCATGAAACTTTATTGGAGAATACTTGTAAAATAGTGAATTTTTCTGTATATTAATCATAAAGTACATGATCTTTTATCTACATGTTTGTAAAGCACATGATAAATAGATAGGAATATTACAACTATAAGATTGAAAAGAATCAGTATAAATGATTAAAGAAAATTTGTTTACGTGAAATATGTTATCAAGTAGCTTGAACTTGTTCTTATCATTCTCATTAATTCTTTACCTTCCACCAATTTATTTTAAGAATTTGTTTCCTATCAATAAATAATATCGTTGTTATCTGCTTCAAAAGAAAATTTAATAAATCCAATCAAATATTTTACACTTCTAACAATAGTTGTCTTCAAAGTGAATTATGCAATTAGGCCAACCTTTATTTAAAAAACAACATTACAAGAATTAGTATTTTTAATAAAACTTGTATTAACATGATAAGTAAACCAATGTGACTATGCATGTATCAATTTAGCCCACTTTAATCACGACTATAATCTCGTAATATGAATCTTTCTTAAATAAATCAAAATACGTCTTATCTTCCGTAACATCATTGATTTTAATGCATATTAGTTTTAATGTATTTTAATTTTATATTCTGATAACTAATTAAATATGAAACATATTTTAAAAATTTACAAACTTATTCTTTAATTTAAATGCCTAAGATATCCTTTTATAAAAGATTTAGCTGACCACCTTATCATTTAAGAAAAAAAGGAACTTAAGCCAAGTCAGACATCTTAAACTCTAGAGTGATACATTGTAGATTTTTAAAATGATTTAAAATAATTTTCCCAAAATTAAGATAATAAAATTTTGTTTTAATAGATTTTTAAAATTATTTAAACACTCGTGACGTTTAAAACTTAGAACTACAAGTGATTGTTTCATCCTCTTTAAGGAACGCATAAGATTCTTCGGGTTGGAGCACACTGTTTCCGTTAGGGTGTTCCAACACTCTTCTACTTAATCTGGTTCACACATTTATATAGACCCTACATAAATATGTAAATAAGATTTAATATAATAGAGTTGAAACTGGTTAACTAGAACAGAGGCTCTGATCTTAGATATTTCACCCTCTAGTAAACATACAACTTGTTAGTTCCACGTGCGATATGACCAAAAGTTATGCACAAGATCATCATTGGATAAATCAAACTATTCTTGGCTTTTCTTATTTGTCTTTTGTTCTTTAAAGCTTGCCTATTGTCTGCCTCATCGAGTATTGAGAAATTCTGTAAAGATGTTTTTCCATCCTTGCAAAGTCTCTTAGGCCATCTCTAACCATTCCAATCAAATTTTACACCAAATTTGGTGTAAAAGAAAATATTCAATGAATCTTTTTACACCAATTTTAGTATTAGTCCAACCACTCTACACCAATTTTTTATTTATTTATTTATAAAAATTAAAATACAATCATTATTCTTAATTAATTAATATATATTTTATATTAAATTAATATTATTTAACAAATATAATTAATATTATCGCAACAATAAATTAACAATATACACACATATAATATTTTTATTGTACATTTAACCTCTAATAATAATATTTTTATTGTACATTTAACTTCTAATCTTCTGAATTACCATATCGTTCCCACAAATGTTTAATCAATACATTACAAAATTTTATGCAAAAATCTGGATTCTATCAAAGATTCAGTGATGCATGAGGATTTCATAAATAAACAAATGAAAATTTATGTAAAAAGAGTTCAAGAAGGAGAACCTCAAAAATGGGTTGGCTTATCTAGTGGCTTTAGCCAATATTTTGATTTTGGAGGAAACAAGGATGACTTTCTAAAACTATTAATTATTTATGTTGAATTAATATTCTCAAGTGCTTTAGTTTTACTTTTTAATTTGATTGTTGTACTTTTATTTTAATTGTAATCTCGAGTTTGATTGTAATTGTAATTTATTTTAGTATAGTCGTAATTTCAAATATTTTTGTTAAGTTTTAATTTTTTTAAAATCAAAGTTGTGGTTTAAATTTATGTACCTTTTATCTCAAATTTATTTTTTATTCTTAACATATTGAATTTATAACACTTATAAATAAGAATTATAAATAGATATTAAAAATAAATTTAACATGGAAGGAATAGTGCTTACTTGCATGGATAACATGTGACTATCTAATATTTCTCCACCTATTTGTTGTATTTTCAAAATCTACTTTCTGTTAACAAAAATTTTTGTAATTTTTCTTATTTAATATTTAGTTAAAAAATTTATTCTTGAATTTTAAATTTCTCCCTATATGTGTTATACCTAAACTCTGTATAAAAATTTAAAACTTGTTTTTACGTAAATAAATATTTTGGTATGTGTACGATGCTTTTCTATTAAAGAAAATATTAAGACGTTATCTATAAAAGTTGTACAAATTTCCAAATAGTGTGACAAAATATTGTTCATAATTCTTGGAAATTCTAAAGGAGCAATGTTTAGGTGGTCATTCTTTTATAGTTAATGACCATGTTTTGTGTCCTTGCACAAATTTCTCCTGCTTTTTTTTTTTACCTTAAACCTTCTTATTAAGTTTGGTACTTATCGTCATATCTCCAAGTCATACTTGTCCATTACTAAGCCTTTGTGTAGTCTGCTATCACTCCATATAGCATTAATACTACAAATGAAAGTAGTTTTCCAAAAAAAAAAAAACATGCATCATGTTTCATACCCCTTACAACATTGCTCTCCTATTGAGCAATATTCAGCCATTCCCGCTTACCACAACACATTTGCAGCAATTGATGTATCTTGGAAAAAATATCCTAAGAGCAGGCTCACTGGAAAAAGATATCAGTTTCAGGAATAAGTTGACATAGCAAACAGATATATCCTGTAACCTATGACATCTATTTCTTGCTTGTAATCTTTGCCTTATTGTAAACCAACTAAAGAAAGAAGCTTTAGGAATCAGGGATATGGCCGAAATGAGATTAAATCAATGGACTTTGGATGACTAGGGTGTGAAAAATTCCAAGCAAGATTTATTAGTGAAATTATGTGAGGGATTGGTGGATTGACTATATCTAACTCAATTCCTTTATTGTCTAAGGCAAGTTCACATATTGTTTCATAGTATAGGACTATGAATACTAAGTATCAATCCTATATAGATTGTGAGCTCTAATAAAAACTCTTTTCTCATCTAATTGACAATCGAGGTAATATTGATAAATTAGTTCTAAATAAAAAGAAAATAAATTAATGTCAACTCAGCACAATCAAACAAAGTAGAATGGTAAACGAATGAATAATCAACCAACAAAACAATGGTACCCAGAATTCGAATCCTCATAGGACTTCTCATGGAATCATGATTTCACTAATAAAACTTATCTAAAGATCATTAGATCATAATTCCTCAATTATGATATTACCTTTCTCAAGACTATTAAAAACTAATTCTAGGTTGATTAATTAAAATATCTTTCTAATTAAATTCCAAAATTTGCATTAATCAATTTAGACATTTTACGTTTGGGTTTGACCTTAATCTAAAAGATTTATGTTGACTTATTTCTAGGTTTGCATGCAACTCATTTTAATTATGATAGATCTATTTATACATTAAGGTGTTTCCTTAATTCTTCATTCTTCCAACCATTCTAGGGTTTCTTCTTGTGTTTCCGGAGTCTCTCTTTTACTTTTAGCACTTAATCTTAGTTTCTAAAATTTTAAATTTAGATTATGGGAGATACAAGGGTATTAATATGAGCGTATTGATGACCATGTTCTTTAAACGGATGTGTGACACTTTTCGAAGCTAACATATGCATAGAAATGGGTGTGTAATGTCAATATGGTCTTCTTGCTACTCAATAAAGATGTGTACCTAACTAACAAAGGTGTATTCCACAAAAAAACTCTTAACACGCCTCCCCTTTCTATTTCATCTATATACATTGTCATGTACTCCATAACTCCATTAAAATTGTCCTAAATTGCTCTAATCTTGTCCAAATTCATTCCTTTTTTTCTCTAAGTGAGTAATTTAGACCTTGAAACAAAATACGAACAAATTAAGTACCAAAATCAATAAAAATATTTAGATAAAAAGCAAAATGCACTAAATATGTGACCAAAAATATGTCTAAATCACCATTTATCATCTTCCCCACACTTTAGCATTTGTTTGTCCTTAAACAAATAATAATTTAAATTCAAAACTATTTTAAATACGTAACCATCCTCCATCTCAACTTATCTATTCACATTTCAAATGTCTTTTCTGAAGAATCAAACCAATATATAATTAGAATCAAACAATCTTTTAATAGATTTTCATAAGCAAAATTATTAATGACATTTTGATAACCGTTCTGAAATCAAGCGCCATAGGATTTAACACCCTCATATAAAAGATTGACTTAATTCACTCATCAATGAAACTCTCAGATTAATAAATAGAAAGAATGTAAACAATAAGCTTTCTAAATCAACTAGAGGAAAAAAAATCAAAAAGTCTTTAAGTCAAGTTGTAATAAGGTTTATGTAAGTATAGCAAAAGATAGAATTTTGGGTTAATCAACATGAAGGATATTGTATAAACAAGATTTTACAAAAATCTAAATTAATGTAGCCTAAGTCACTAATTAGAATGTAAGTAAGGTGTAAAGAAAATATTAGATAGCAAAAGTATCTTCTTTTTCTCCTTCTCATAACTATAATAAATTAAAAACAAAATTTAATCTTTAAAGTGCTTTAGGTGTCTTTCGCATAAATATGTATGTTAATTAGGATATGACAGTTATTCTTTCACTTTATGACTTTTGTTCGTATACATTTATAATTATAGTCAATTGAATTAGTTAGCATTATTAGTATACTTTTATGCGAGTGATTGAATAAAAAGAAATGAGGTTGGCTAAGAAATTTTTTCTGAAAAAGTATGTTAAATAAATTCTTATTCCACTGGCCCTTCTAAAACAAAAATTAGGTTAAGAATAGAGATGGTAGCCAGTTGAGAGTTGTGATATAGTTGAGTAATTTGAGGCATTCACGACAAAATGTTTGTCTTCGTATCAAAAGTTTAGAATGACACTCCAACCAAGTTAAATAAACAACATAACCTAGTTGAGTAACTAGGGGACATTCATGATAAGGTTTTTGCCTTCGTGTCAAAAGACTAGTGATCATTAAAGAAAATCTAAAAACAATGGTGTTACAATGAATGAAACGTACTGATCTTTTACAAATAGAAAGAAATTTTCATGAAGGGTTATTTAGTGATACTTCACCTTTTTAACTAATTAATTATAATAAGTGTATGCTTACAAGTGCCAAAAGTGAATGAATAGGGTGTTAATATTTTGATTAGTATGTATGTTCAAATCAAAGCACTTAAACATGAAAAAATAATAATTTAGTATGTTATAACAAGTTGAACAATTGATGTTTGAGGTTAATTTAATTCCATAAGATTTGATACCTTTGTACCATTATTGTATTATTGCATGATTAAGTGATTATATATTTTTATGTTTTGACTTGTTTGTTTTTTTTTCCTTGGGAATAAGCAAAGATTTAAGTGTGGGGATGTTGATAAGTATAAATTATACTATGTTATATTAGATGTTTTGTTTTTTAAAAGTTTTTATTAGATGATTATAATGTGTATAGTCTTAGATTATCTTATTGTTAATGTTTGTATGTATTCTAAGTTTTTTTTTTTGGTTTAGAGCAAGAATTAGATATTAATCTTATGTTTCAAGAGATGTTTGATGTGTTTTTAAGTCTTGGAAATCAGGAAATTAAAGAATTAACAAAATGGAGGAAGTTTGAATGTGTCACGATCTTGCCTCAAGTAGCGCGATCATGATAGAGGCTGAAACAACAGGAGCATGGTTGCGACATAAAGAGCATGATCACGACAGGAGGTTTCCAAGTGCAACTTTTTTCGTATCTTTTAGGGTTTTAGGCTATTTTTGAAACTGAACAAAGTGAGGAAACCCTAGAAACAACCCTAGAACCCTAATGTACTATTTAAGAATGTGAAATATTTAAAAAAATTGTAGCAACCATTGAATTAAAGTGGATCAAAGTGGAGAGATCAAAAATAGCATCAAAACATTCTAGCATTACAAAGTAAGACATTAAACAATTTTTTCTCTTTTCCTTTCAGCTTCTTTTATTAGCATTAATATGTAATTAGAATTCTAAGATGTTAAACATGTTTATGGAGTTCTAAACTTCATATTCTGAATTATTATGGATTTATTTTGTAACTTTATTCATCTTTGATTTCAATATATTTCTAGATGTTTGTGATAATTGCTCATACATAAACTTGACAACAAATCAAAAGGGTGAGTCAAATTCATTAGAGTTAGATAGTACAAAGAGATTAGGAAGTTTAATTGACTAAGAATTACCAAATTAATGATCAACTGAAGAGAGATCTAGGTTGTGAAATTGATTATCTATTAGATAACTTCAGATCTAATTAAATACGTTATGATTAGAATTGTGAATCGAGAGATTGCAAATCTAAAAATTTGGAGTTCACTTAGAGTTAATTGATTAGATCTTGAGAGAGAATAATAAATACCTTAGGAAATCTAGGATCAAACACATAAATTAAATTAACAATAATAAGGGATACAAAATTTGGAAAGAATAGATCCTGGGTATTCAATCTTAATTTTTATTGACGGCTCACTTCTTAATTGTTTGATTGTTTCGTTTTATTTATGATTACTTTAATTTATATTATTTATATTCAATTCAAATTAATTTTGTGTTACCTTGGACAAAGTAAGGTTCAAATTATCAGCTATTGCATATTCCTTATACAAATGATAACCTCTTATAGTATAAGATATGATTCATATACTTGCAGTGTATTGAGAGTGTTATTATATATAAAACTTGCTCAATAGGATTCATTAAAGATAGACTTATATCTTGTAAAAAAACCATTTTCTAAGAATAATGACTCCCTCGGTTATGAATAAGCTAAACTAACAGACTTAAATGTCTTTACTTAGGCGCAACTACTAGGACCACCTACCCTCAGTGAATAGAAGTTAGTAAACTTGAATCTATAGACTTAATGTTCAATCCTTACCCTCTTTGGGACACTTGACTTTGATAACAATGGGGGAAGTATGATACCAATGAAGGGAAGTGAAATATTTGTCTTGCTCTTATTAGAACAATTGGATATCTATAATATATTAATACTAAAAATAAAAAGACTATTTAGCTTACAAAGAATGTGTGATCCTTTTAAAGATATACTTATAATTTACCAATTTTGAGCCTAGGGACCTCTTTCCAAAAGTTATCATTTTTCTTTTACCTAAAGTGAGCCTTTAATTGTGATTTAGGTCAGATCCTTTGAAAACTTAAGGTTTATCCTTAATTATCCGTAGAATCTTTCAAAACTTTATAGTAACTCCTTCATAATTGATTCTTGCGCTTCCTCGCCCCCTAACTGGTCCATTGGAAACCAAAACGAGCAATAATTGGGTGAATAAGACTAATATGTCAGCAATTGGATGTTATAAATCTTAAGAACATAGTAAAGTAAAAATCTCATAGATATATGTGTAATATACGGTATATATATTAATATCTTCCGTTAATATATTAGGGGCAATGGGCTTTGTCCAAAGGGGTTTTTGTTGCCAATGAAGTTTGTTTAGAATTGGAGGAGGAGGTTAGAGGCCTTCAATTTCACTATTGCTTTCTTGCTTAATTTTGTTCACTTTCTAGGAGCAACTAGATTTGACCCTAGTTCGACTTCAAGTCTATATGATGTTCAAAGTTTGAGATGTTGATGACTTAAGGGAATCACACCCTATTTAATTGGTTTTGGATGTCATTGAGGAATTCTTCGATTTTATTTTTCCTAAATTAGTTTAAATTATTGTTGGTTATTTTTTAAAGCTTGAAGATAGGAGTTTTGACATACTCATTTTGGTGATTAATGTGAGATTTTCTAAGCTTTTCTCTATTATAGGTAGTTGTGCTCCTAAAGAATGCAAATAAGTGTTAGTATAATTGTTATGGCACATAATATTTTTTTATATCTTTGGGAATCATATTTTCACTTTTATTTTTAATTTTCAAAGGGGATACTAAGACTATGTTTAGTTTGTAACAAATCCTAAGTTCATAGAAATGATAGGTGTTTTATTGTAGTTTTTCTCCTATTGTAGTTTCTCAAACGTTAGTTTTGGCACTGTTATTAATGGCTCAAAAGGGATATTCGATGTTGTTTTCTTAATTTAATTTCAAATCAATTAAAGAATAGAATATGCACTATATTGTTGTTGACAAACTCATAACATTTTTCCTAACTATGTTTTGTTGCTCTAAAAAGTTGTTAAAAGATCATAATCCTATTCTTTATTTTATAAAGACTAAAAATCATCATGTAAATATTTTTTTGATCAACTCAAAATATTTTTTTAAGGCGTATAACTCGTTGTTCACATTTTTGATTATTGAAGAGAATGTTGGAGATGTTAGGGGATATTAAGGTTCGTTGTTTTCATATATAGGGTGTTGGACCCCGAATTTTTGGTGAAAATTAGAATATTAAAATGAAGTTAAATAGCAAGAATTAAAAAGAAAAAGTGTGAAAATTTGAAGAATTTAGAAAGTTTAACTTTTTGGAGAGAGAATGTTTGACTTAATAGTTGACTTTTGTTTGAGGCAAAATTTGAAAAAAAGATCTACATGAAACTTGTAGCCTCTGTCGAGAGCTTTTCGTGGACATAAAATTTGCTATTTTTCGATGTCGGGATTGGGAGATATGATTTTTCAAAGATATGCTTGTTTTGAAAAGATTTGCATGTGCTATGCTTTGCGGATACTCGCCGTATGGATTTAGTCGGAATTGGAAAAAATGGTATTACTGAAAGTTGTAGCTTGTATTTCGATCTTTCCGACGCCATAAAGTATGTAATTTTTCGATATCGG
>JANIJH010000005.1:23174707-23192007 GCA_024520975.1 Erythroxylum areolatum | reverse complement strand
CAACTCTCTTCACTGGAGGAGGAGAAGAGTGTTTTGGAGGAAGAGAAGAGCGTTTTGAGAGCTCAACTCGTTTCGGGGGAGGAGGAGAGGAGTAGAGCGATTGCTTCCAGAGGTGAGCTGGAAAGTGAATGCCGAGCGTTGCAGCTCAGTAATGAGGGCCTAAGGAGAGAGGTGTTCGATGCCAATTCGAAGGTGAAAATGGAGGAGGAGCTTCGTTTGAAAGTCCTCCATGACTGTCATGAGGCGGTGATGGATAAAATGAAAGTTGAGAGGAAGCTGCTGGAGCTGCAAGGCTCCGTCAAGGGGCAAAGGGTTAAAGCGATCAAGCGATGGAAAGAGCGGTACTTACACGAGGAGTGCAAAGAATTTTCTTGCGACTTGGCCCTTTCCATCTTGAGGAGCTGCCACAGTGTTTGCGTCCCTGACGGGTCGGATGGTCCTTCATTCGAGGATTGTGCCGAGCCGATGCTTCCCTCCGAGCTCGGCCTTTCACTTGAGGAGGTAAGAGAGATAGCTGAGAAGGAAAGAGAGGCCTTGCCGGATGAGATGCTGGACCTGAGTTCAGATGAGGAAGAGGGTGTCTCTCCGTTGTCTTCTCCTGCCGATCCGGCTGCTGGAACTTCCTCCCCAACCGAGGGGTCAAAATGATTTTTTCCTTTTCAAGGCTCATCTGGTCGAGCTTGTGACCAGAACAACAATAAAAACTTATTTTTATCCTTCGTTGCCTTCTCTATTTGGTGTGTTAAGATAGGATTGTCTTTTCGAATAGCAGGTAGCGACCGAGTGAGCTCAATACGCGTCGATCGGTTATGAGGTTTGAGAGAGTCATGGTCGACCAAGGCCAGAGAACCTGGCCGAACGATGCTGAGGCCGAGCGATCTAAGATTTTGGCTCTTGGCATCGCCTGGTTCCAAGATCCGGTCTTGGCAACCTGTCCAAGCGATGTCGAGGCTGAGCGATCCAAGATTTTGACTCTTGGCATCGCCTGGTTCCAAGATTTGGTCTTGGCAACCTGGCCGAGTGATGTCGAGGCCGAGCGATCCAAGATTTTGAATCTTGGCATCGCCTGGTTCTAAGATCCGGTCTTGGCAATCTGGCCGAGCGATCCAAGATTTTGGCTCTTGGCATCGCCTGGTTCTAAGATCCGGTCTTGGCAACCTGGCCGAGCTATGTCGAAGCCGAGTGATCCAAGATTTTGGCTTTTGGCATCGTCTGGTTCCAAGATCCGGTCTTGGCAACCTGACCGAGCGATGTTGAGGCTGAGCGATCCAAGATTTTGGCTCTTGGCATCGCTTGGTTCCAAGATCCTGTCTTGGCAACCTGGCCGAGCGATCAGTTGGTAGAATCTTCTTCTCTTGCCCAATTTAGTGAGATTTTTCTTGCCAAGAAATTTGAAACCCCTTTATTGATGATGATAAGGGCGTGGGCCGTTAAAAAACCTGACTGGCAGGGCCAGAAAAAGGTACCCACAAGTTGCGTGTACAAAAGCATAAACAATAATAAATAAACAAAGAAATAAATGAACCAAAATAAAGCTTATCTATTAGTAGAACATCCTCAGGTTTTGAGAATTCCAGGGCCTCGGTAGAATCTTGTCGTTCGTATCGCGCAGGATGTAAGAGTCGTGTCCGGCTTGTTTGACCACTTGATAGGGTCCTTCCCATGTCTGACCGAGCTTCCCAGGATGTTTTCCAGTCGCCTCGGCCTTTCGCAGAACGTACCCGCTGGCCTTTATGTCGCTCGGCCTTACCCTTTTATTGTAAAACTTGGTTGCTTTTTGTCTGATGGCTTCTGAACGAGCGGCTGCCCTATCTCTGTCTTCACTGAGAAGTACCAGTTCTGCCTTGCGGGCTTCATCATTCCTTTCTTCTTTATAACTCGAAATTCGTTGGTTATGCAATACTACTCGAAGAATCTCAAACCTAGGCTTATTATTTGGCTCAAATAAAGATGTGTAGCACAAGTAGCTTGCAAGTTCTCGATAATCAACCCTTTTTCTTTCTCTTGTTTCTCTTCTTTCGCTCACATCTCTAATAACATTTTCTACTGGATGATTCCTTCGGATTCGAGATGAAAAACCTCGGTTCAAATCAGCTTCCATTATTTTGGTTGGTTCATCATCTGAAGTAACTAAAAGTTCTTCAGTTCGTGTAGTTACTTCCTCAGCAGTAACTAACTGCAAATCAGTTTCTACAGTTACTTCCTCAGTAGTAACTAACTGCAAATTTGGGCATTTTCTTGTTTTTCCTTCATTACATTTTTGTGCTTGTGCTTGACCCTTTCTAATCCAAGCTTGTTTCGGTGCCTTGGGATGTTGCTGGAGATTTAATAAAGAGTGTTTAGATTTTCGATTTTGACCCCTTTGAAACATCATTTGTAGTAACTGATAACATCTTGGCCTTATATGTCCAATGACTCCACAAAAATGACATGTGGGTATAAATCTTTGATTCTTTCTCGATGTTTTTTTCTTCTCGGACATATCTAGACTTATTATTTTTCTCCTCATTCGCTTTAGAGGACTCATCCTTATAGCCAATGTCTTGAAGGTCCCCTTTAACTTTACCAATTTCCAACAACTTTTTTAACTTTTCGGTACCTTCATTTAACATTATCAATCCCTTTTCGATACTTACTAATTTCATTCTAGCTTCACCAATCTCATTTGATGTCACCATCAAATTTTTTTCTAAGTCTTGTATGGTATTTTTCATGGAAAGATTCTCTTCCTTCAATATTTTATTCTTTCTATGCATTTTCACCCATTTTTCATACATAGCTTTGTAATCCTCGTAAATATTCCCTTTTTTATCATCTAGGCTACTACCGTCACTGTCATAATCTGATATTGGATCTTAAGCTAGAATGTTTTCAAATTTTTCTGATTTTCCCTCTGTTTGACTTCAGTTACTTCCTTCTCAGTTACTGTTAAGTAAGTAACTGGATTTTTGCTATGTAAGGCAACCAACGCAACACTATTCGTGATTTCTTCTTCACTACCATATTCACTCTTAGAATCATTCTCAATCCAGGTGCTTGTGAAAGACTTTCCTTTTCTCTTCTTCAAAGTATTAGCACATTCGGATTCAATGTGTCTGAAACCTTGACGTTCATGACATTGAATTCTCCTTGCCTTCCGTTCACCCTTTTGTGTTTTGACTTGTTGTCTTGAATTGTTACTTGATGAATTTCCCCCAAATTGTCTAAAGTCATATCTGTCCTTCTTTATTCTTTTCAACCATTTACCAAAATTTCGTGTGAGTAGTATCAAGTCTTCGTTTTCATCTTCCACATCATTCATACATTTTCCAGTTTCCACCTGTAGTGCCTCTCTTGTAGTCATGTTCGCAAAACTAGGATCTGCACTAACTTGCTATCAAGTTCTAAATCAGTGACCTTGCTCTGATATCAATTGAAAAATCGAAGGGGGTTAATTATTTCTTAAACTTTCCGCAAACTTATTTCGCATCAACAAAATAAAAACAAGCAAACCGAAATAATAAAAACACCAGAAATTTGGTAACACAATTCGGTATACCTTGCCTACGTCTGCAGGGCCCTCACCCATCTTAATTGCTTTTACTGAAGTACAATAGTTTTATCCAAGACTTTACTGAGCCGACACCACTCAACCCTTGACAGTATCCCTCAATCTCACTTCCCAAGAAAGAATTTCACATCCAATAGTACGATCGCCTCGTACTAACATCGACAGAGGATTTTCTCAATCAATTTTTTAACGAAAGAACAATAAACAAATAACTCAAGTGATAAAATAAAAAAGAACGAAAACCAAATACACTTAAGATAGAAAAAAACAACTTCCCGATGAGTTCCACTCCACTAAAATAGATCTAGAAGTCGTCGCAACAATAATGAGTTGATTCAGATAAACACCAACACGAAGCCACAGGTCACCCAATCAACAGAAAGCGCAGCAACAAGATGGATTAATTATCAACATAAAATCAGGTTAGAGATCAACACTATAACGAATTCTGGTAGGTGCTATCTCAGATAGGAACAACGGCACTACCTCTCACCACCAATGATGACGATAATAGAAGAAAGATCAATTAATGCAGTGTATTTTTCCAAAATAGGCAATTAACGCACATCCATTGCACTGCTGTTTATCTCCCGAAAAAACTCAAGCAAGCTAACTCACCGTAGCTCTCACAGAAGACGTTGTTTAGCAGATTTTCACATATGTGCCGCAAGCAGTATGTTTTATTCATAGACACATAAACACCCACAGCTCCTTTTATATAAAATTCAAGCAACGTTATGCACTATATCAATTAAAACCACTGAACCTTTTTCCAATTATCACACACATGCACAATGGTCTTCGATTGTCGCACCCTTACATGTTGCGTTTCCCAATGAAAAATTAATGCACACCAATGGACAATTAATGCAAACCCACTCCACCGTTGCACTTTCTCCCATAAACTCTATGCCTTATGTCCCAGCAACTATATGATCTTAACTTCAAATTTGTTAATTCAAAGAAACATGTACAGCATCAACTCACTTATATCACTCCCACATTAACTCAATACCGCATATACACCAAAAAGACTAACTTCTTCCGTTGATTGAAGATATGCACAAATCCCTCATATAATAAGAGTTCCATTTTTAATTCAAACGTACAACAACCTTATCTTTTTAATTTCATCAATCCACCAAATCCGCACATCTAGCAGTAATTTTCAACATATCCAGTTGATAATTCCAATATTACCAAGATGATAGACTCCATAAGTTATATCTTATATGTCCAATTAAAATGCCAAAACTAAATAAAAGATATATACAATATATCCTAACAGAGATGACTCTCAATGGCCCAAATTGACAGAAGATGATTATGGATAATGAACTTTTCGTCGTACTTTTGAAGCGTGTTTACAGATATTTATACAATATAGCTACTGTACAGTTGGTAAAATTGACTCATAATAAACTAACAAACTACGAAAAGAGAGTGCTTATGCATGAAACAAATTCAAAACAGATAAATTAATCACATGTTATGCCCCCTCAAGCCGGAGCATACAAATCTTATATGCCCAACTTAGGAAGAGTAGAAGAAAAGACATTTGTAGACAAAGATTTGTTGAAGCAATCTGTTAGTTGATAAGAGATAGGAAGTAAGTGGACAACTCCAGCTTGATGTTTTTCATGGACAACATGGCAATCAAGTTTGATATGCTTTGTTTGTTCGTGAAAAATTGGGTTATGAGCAATATGCATGAAAAATTGGTTATCACAAAAAAGCAAGGTAAGGAAAGGATGTGGTATGTGAAGATGTTATAACAAATATATAGCCCATTGAAGCTCACAATAAGCAACAGTCAATGCTCGATATTTTACCTCAGTTGATGAACAAGAGATTGTTGTTTGCTTCTTAGTCCGCTAGGATATGAGTGCATCACCTAAGAAAATGTAGTAACCAGAAACTAACTTACGAGAATCAGGGCATATAGCCCAATCAGAATCTGCAAAAGCCGACACTTCCAAAGTGGTAGAGCGAGGATAGAAGAGGCCCTGGCCAGGAGATTTTTTTAGATATCTTAAGATCTGATAAGTTGCCTGCATATGAATAGTAGTTGGGCAATTAAGAAATTAAGATAAATGTTGTATAGCGAAAGAAATATATGAACGTGTGAGGCAGAGATAAACTAGTTTCCCCATTAATGCTCGATACGTCTTATTGTTTGTAAGAGGTTGGCCATCATGTTTAGACAACCGAGTTTGGGTAGTAAGTGGTGTAGCTACTGGTTTTGAAGTGAGGAAACTTGTTTCACTTAGAAGGTCAATAGTAAACTTTCGTTGAGAGAGATTAAGGCCTCTATTGGAACATCTAATCTCCATCCTAAGGAAAAATTTTAGGTCACCAAGGTCTTTTATTGTAAATTGAGCATCCAAATATGCGTTAATTTGCTTAATAAGATTTATGTCATTTCTAACCAATATAATACCATCAGCATAGACAAACAATGCTTGAAAAGAATTGCCTTGCTGCATTATGAATAAAGAAGGATCAGCCACTGCTTGTTTGAATCTATAAGACAATAATGTCGATGTGAATTTGGTCTTCCATTGTCAACTTGTTTGTTTAAGTACATATAGAGATTTAATGAGCTTACAAACTTGACCTTCATGTTGAGGGATAAAACTAGGGGTACTTTCATGTAGACTTTAGCATTAATATCACCATGTAGATAAGCATTGTTAATTTCAACTTAATGGGTATACCAAGATTTCGCTGTAGCAATGGCTAACACTGTTCAAATATTTGTCATCTTTTCTACTGAAGAAAATGTCTCCAGATAGTCGAGTCCATGTTTTTACATGAATCCATTGACTACTAAATGAGCCTTACTATGCTCGACTGATCCATCAGCATGGTACTTCACCTTATAAACCCACTTACATCTTATTGGATGTTTATGTGGTGGAAGGTCAACTAGCTCCCAAGTTTGATTATATTGTAGGACCTTAATCTCCTTTTGCATTGCCTCCCTCCAGCAAGCATGTTTAACAGCTTCAACATAGGTTTTGGGCTCAACAATGTGTTGTATTTGAGTAGTGAAGGCTTTATGTTTGGTGGTTAATCTATCAAGGGTGTAGACTTTTTCTAGGGTTTGAGGAGATGAAGAAGTTGTATTGCTTTGAAGAGGTAGATATGGACAGTAAAAATCATGTAAATGGGAAAGCAGTTTAATGTTTCTGGTGGATTTATGAGTGGGTCCTATGGCTAAAGGTGAACAGATATTTGATCAGAACTTATTATATGAGTGGTTTGAGGTGGTGGTAATGTATACGTAGACTAAGGATATGCAGAACTATCAATTATTCGATTAGTTGGGATGGACTTTAAAGCAGCAGGAAAGACGAAGTTATCTATAAAACCTGCAATATCATTATAAGGAAAAATCATTTCATAAAATATAACGTCCCTAGACACATGTACCCTTTTGGTAGCAATATCAAAGATCCTATACTCTTTGGTAGAAGTGGAGTAGACAATAAGTATGCATTTTTATGCTCTTGGATCAAATTTTGATCTAGCTTCAACTATTGTACTTGCATAGCACAAAATACCTTTAATAAAGAAAAAGATGGGGCTACTTTGTATAGCATCTCAAAGGGTGTTTTGTTATGTAGGATGAAAGATGATATGCGATTGATAAGATACACATCATGAGCAATGCAGTTAGCCTAAAAAGAAAGAGGTAAGTGAGCTTGGAATTTGAGTGCTCTTGCCATATTAAGAATATGTTGGTGTTTGCATTTGTGTTCTACTATATTATTTTGTTGTGGAGTATAGATGCATGAAGTTTGGTGTATGATACCTTTGGAAGCTTAAAATTCAGGCACGATGAATTCTAATGAATTATCTGATCTAATGCACTTAACTTTGGTATCGAATTGGGTCTTGACAAATGAACAAAAATGTTGAATCAAAGATTTAGCTTTCAACAAGAAAACCTAGGTATAACTACTATGAGCATCAACAATTGTTAAAAAAATGATGCCCATATATGGAATATGTCTTAGTTGGACCCTATATATCAACATGTAACAAATCAAAGACTTTATTTACCTTATATGGACTTATAAGGAATGGTAACCTTTTCTTCTTTGCATGGTGATAAATATCATAGTTTATGATGGTAGGTGATATAACACTAGCATTGAGAGAATGTAACAGCTTCAATATTGAGTTTAAAAAGAGACCTAGTTTATAATGCCATACATCGGCTTGTGAGGTTTCATAAACAGCAACTAAACTACAATACAAATTCAAATGAGAAGACAATGAAGGTTTAAGATCAAAAGAGAACAATAAGTATAGACCATTAAGCAATTTAGTTGATCTAATTGTCTTCGGCTTCTGAAAATCCTATATCACACACATATCATGATAAAAGGTAAAGCTAAGGTTGTCTTCAAAATCCATCTTATGAATAGAGATGAGGTTAGATGTGATTGTGGGTGCAACAAGTACATTATGTAACCAAATGCATACTGCTAATTGTACAACTCCTGTATGTGTCACTTTCACCTTACTTCCATTTAACAAATTCACATTTACATTGTGAATTGCATTGTAATTTGTAATTAATTCTAATGAGCATATTGTGTAGTATATGGCTTTTGTGTCTAATATCCAAGCCTGCATATGTAAAGAGGTCACACACGTGTTGAATGAAAAGGACATGCCTACATCGCCAGCTGCTACATTGTTGGTAGGGTCAAAATAAGGTACCAAGCCATGTTGAATTGCATTAATCTTTAGTTGGACAGGTGTGAGGACAGGTGGATTTGCCCGGCTTGTGGTAGCAGATGATTCTTGAATCGGTTGGATTATCTTTGTATATTGTTTAGGTATGAATTGAGGTGGCACATTTTTGTTGATTTTGTTAACATAACTTAGATTATGCTGTATATGATTCTCAAATTGCACTTAGAAGTGACTCTATTTTCACCAGCAGTAATATCCTTCCTTGCATCTCCCGCATTAACTCTATTGTAAAATGCTAACAGTTCCATAAGATTTGGTGTATTTGTGACTACATTTTGCCTTTCATTTTGCGTAACCATGGCAAATACTTTGTTGATGTTTGGAAGCAGGTCTAAAAGTATAATATGAGATTTTATGTTTGAAAAACTTTCAATTAAGCCTCTAGGAAAATGTATCACATAATCATTTTGTTGAAAATTTCTCACAATCGGTAAAGCTTCATAGCTACACCTTGGATCACAGGCACATGAAGGAATCGTCCTCAAATTGGTTAGCTCATCCCATAATATCTTCAGTTGAGTCTAGTATTAGTCACTGACAATGCTCTTTGCTTCAATGAATAGATCTATTTTTGTAGTTCGACAATTTTGAATGAATCTCCTTGTGAGAATCGATCTTTAAATCATTCCACACATTAACTACCAAATCTAGCCAAATCACATTACTTCTGATCGAAGGTGATAAAGCCTGTAAGATCCAAGAAAGAACCATAGTATTGTAACAGTCCTAAGTTGGGTATAGATCTTTTTCCTTACTTAGCGTCTCCAATCTTCCATCTATAAACTTTTGTTTATTTTTAGACAAGAGTGCCATTTTGCTCTCGACCAAGAATGATAGTTAGATCCCATCAGTATCGGCGACACTAATACAAGCAATGGATTCTCTTTAGGATGAAGGTAATAAGGACTTAATGGTAACTCTTCTGGTTTAGGAATGTGATCTGCCATCACATAACTAAACAAACTAAAAGAAAATTCTATGTTCGTTTTACTAAGAAAACAAAAAGAAGAAATAATGTTTTGATACCATGACAAAAGATGATTATGGAATTTGTTCATCTTACTTTTGAAACGTATTTACATATATTTTTACAATATAGCTACTGTACAATTAGTAAAACTAACTCGTAACAAACTAACAAATTATGAAAAGAGAGCGCTTATGCATATACAAAATGGCGCACGTGAAACAAATTCAAAATAGATAAATTAATCATGTGTTACAAATGGGCTAGTCCCCTTAAATAAGTCTGTGCTGTTAAACATGCTTCTAAATAGGTCACTCAATCATTCCTTTGGCCATTTTATCCACCAGTTTTATTGAAGCAACCATCAAGTCCAAGATTATAGCCTAAGTCAAACCCAAATTAATTATCAATTTAAGCAAATAATTACCAAATAAACATCTTTCACAATGTGAAATTTATTAGAAATAGGGATATATTATTGCACAGTGTCGATTTAAGTGTTTTAAATCTCAAAATCATCCACTTACACTTCCAAATGATCCCAGTACTCTTACTATAACTTTCAATTCTATGAATATCTAGTTCTTTCTTGATGCTTTACAATTTACTCTAGTAATATTATCAAGTGACTACGTACATGACACTTGTTTCTTAATTTATGGAATTTGGAACTCTGTATCATGGTTTAAACTAAGTGTTATTAGTCATACTCTTCCTATTTCCTCTACTATTAATTTAACACTTTATGCTCACATTCCTCTACTTCATCTTATTAATGTTCTACTTACTACTAACTTATTATTAGTAGTTAATTTATTAAATATAATTATTATATTATTGAATTTAACCATTTTAGATTTTATCTACAATAATCTCTATCACTTGAAGATTACTATAAACTTTAAAAAATTTATTACTCTTACAGTCACCCTACTCCACTAAACTTATGAAATCAACATCTTGGTCATCTTTGTTTGAGTACACTTTCTAGATTTAAAATCATGGCATACATCATTATACCTCTTATCTTTAATGAGAAATTTGTTAAATTTCGTTTCTTATTATCTTCTTATATCTTTGTTAAGTCTTTACAACTTATTCATTATGATATTTCGGAACTCTTATCATTTCTTTTCCCTTTTGTTTATCATCATTTTAATATTTTTGTTGATGATTTCAATTGTTATATGTAAATAGTCCTTTAGCTTAAAAAATCTCTATCTTTTTCTTTTTTTTTAATTTCAAAATAACAACAAAAATTTTTATACCACTGTTAAAATTTTTTAATTCAATGAAACTTCTCAACTCATCAAATGCACTTTTGCTTAGTCTCGCTACTTATGGAATCACCTATCATATATCCCACTATCATGCTATTCGACAAAATGACCTTATTGAATGAACACTCTGTCGTATAACTAAAACTAGTCTTGCTTTTCTTATTAATGCCTCTTTTCCTAAGTCCTTTTGGTATAAGCATTTTTCTATTATTATGTATCTTATTAATTTGTTACATCCTCCTATTATTTACCATAAGTCCCTTTTTAGCTACTCCAAACTAACATTTATCATTTTTGTGATTTTAGATGTACCTGTTTATCCTTTTTATGTTTTACTCACACTGACAACACTTTTGTCAGATCTAGTATTGAAGCATAATACATGAGTGTTGTCCTTGTTGCGATTGAAATATGTTGGATTAAATATCATTAAATATCTTCTTAATGCAATAGGTTTGTTTGACATGAAACCCACACTATAGAGCAATAACCTTGATACCACCTTTCTTATTGTAGATCTAATTTCTCACGCTCGTACAAAGTACAAAGTATATAGATATTGACATCAAACCTATTTCTTTTTCCATTCAAGTCTTGTTATATCTATGTTTCACTGATTTTAAGACATACTGACTATTATACTCATAACAAAATACTACTTTTCTATAGAATCATAACTATACTCACATATTTTAGAGGTGTTGAATCTTAAGAACTCATGTATATGATTCTTTTTCTCTACAAATAATTTTTATCTTATCTTGTGTACTTGCATTATGTACAAATATGCTATAAATAAGAAAAATATTTATATTTTACCTTTACATATATACTTATCATGTATACTTGTATTATCAAGGTGTTCATACGTTTTAAGGAGGAATACCTTGAAAGTTATTTAATGGATTATCATAGATTAACCAAACATTACCTAAATATTAAAAAAAATTTCAAAATTCACAATAGTAACTTGATTTTATTCCTTTCAGAAAACACGCTAACATCTGTAATAGTGACTTTGGATTTTGAAGGATGACGGTGAACGTAAAAATAGCATAATAAGTTAACTAAGATGCTAGACTTATAATAAATAAGGTATTAAAAAATAATATTGATGTGGGTCCTCGTTACAAATTCGCGATTTGTTAAGATTTATAAGTCAATTTCGTAGATTTTGACAACTTATGGCTTTATGCTTCTAATTTTTCAATAATATTCAATAGGATTTCACTAATTTATCTAAAATATTATCTTACAAAAATGTAAAAAATCTCCTTTTAAGAATAGCAAAGAGTTCGTCTTTCTTTTGTTTTTTTTTAATTTCAGTAAAAAAACTCGTTTGCTTAAATTTTTATTTTTGCTTTGTTCCAATTTTTATAAATTATAAAAACTATAGAAAGCGGTTTTATTTTTTATTTATTTCTTTTATAACATGATTTTATATCAACTATATATTATTTAATTATTTAATATTAATTATTAATGAGAATTAGGTATAATTTAATTCAAAAATATATATTTAATTATTAAAATTAATTATAAATAATTTAATTTAATATTTGATTCAATTTTATACTTATTTTGAATTTTAAAAATAAAATAATTTAAATTTAATAATTATTAATAAATATAATTTGAATATAAAATATCTTCAAAATATAATAGTTTTAAGTAAAGTTTACTTTAATAGTTTAAAAATAAAATTTAATTTATTAATAAATTTTTAGTGAAATATGATAAACTTTAATTATAATTTATTAATAAAAATTATATAAGATATTAAAATAAAATTTATTTATAAAAATAATTTATCTTTAAATTTTATATAATACATAATTATTAAACATTAAGAGTCAAACATATTTTTATTTTTATTTTAAAACATAAACTAAAATTAGGAAAAAATTAAAAAATATCAACAAAAAATAAAATTGAAAGGAAAGAGCCGTAAAAATTAAATCTTTTCCAACAACAATAAAATTCCCTATACATGTAATGTGAAGCAAATAATATCATAAAATTAGGGTAAGAATTGAAGGGATTTATTTTTCTGAACTACTCCATATATTTTAATTTAATTTTAGTGCTTTCCAGATTATGATAATTAATAAAGAGACATATATTATTGTATTACTTTATAATATTTGAAATATAACATTATAATGGAGAGTAATTTCTTACCATTCGTGTTTAATATAACAAATGCAACTTAAATTTTAGTGATTAATGATATAAAGAAAATGAACCATTATTTTATTAATTATCAAGTCAATCTTAAGGAAACGTTTAAACCACATAAAGAGTCTTATGTAATCAACCGGTTTGTGGTTATCCGAGTCATTGAGAAGGCCCCTTTTATTTATAGCAAGACTTTGACTTAGCATAATATGGAACTGGTTGGCTTCTTTTAAGCCATTTGATTAAGGCTTTGTTATGACTTATTCTGTTTACTTTGAAAAAATCAGCTCGATATCTCAGTGAAGGACTTTGGCCACGTCTTGATTGGTGAACCAAATGATTAAATAATCGCTGAATTATTAGCTGCTGTACCTCTCACAGTTTCAGACACGCCCTTGTCCTGGGAGATTATATATTACCTGCCCTATTGTAGGTCCTGATAAATTAAGAAAATAATGTTTATGTTAGGCGATCAGAACTTTTAATCATTAGGGAAGATTGAGGTACTTTAAGAAAAATAAGCGGTGCAGCTTATTCTCCTACTTTCACTTGCTAGACAAATATTTTGGAAAACTAGCAAAAGAGGAAGAGATAGAAGGATGGAAAAAATTAGTGGTGCAGGGGCGCTGAGCTGACCCCATTTATTGGCACAGTAGGAAGAAACACAACTGTGACAGGACAGCCAGCAAGTGGTGCAGATTTGAAGGGGCCTTCACCCTTACCTATCTACTAACGTACATAGGAAATACTTGACTTAACAATAAGACTTTTTTGTTCATTTAAATCGTCAGAACCAAATCAAAGGACTATTATTATAGTTACAGAATGATTCTCAAAACAAGTGTATGTTATGGAAGTTCATTGATGTGCCTGTTAATCTAGATACTTGGATGGTTTTAAGTTCACGGTATAAACTAACTCCAGTGAATTATGTGCAAAAGCTTTCACTATATATATATCATCATCTATAGAAGATCCCTGCCAAGAAAATCAAAATTGATCATTAAAAGTTAGTACTAGTCTACACTTGAGTGAGTCAATAGAAATGGAGACAATTGTGGTTGCAGAACTTGGTTGACTAATAGTTTATTTACGTAGATCAAAAGGACTAAAAAGAAAATGCTACCCCCTATTCAAAGATTGTTGATGGTCAACCCCCGTGAAAATGGAAAAACCACTAGTAATTTTCTACGACTTTCAGATATTGCCCAAGACAAATCCTTCATCCAAATGTAACATTACAGTCAGGTTATATATATTCCTATGATGTAAATTAAAACAATGTAATATATATACTGCGAAGACTAGGTATAGGTACACACGTGAAATTATCAAGAGCTAACCTTGCATTTACGTGACATAAGCATATAACTAAAATTTGGTCAACGCCAATCTATCTCACCTTTCATTTTCCTGCCTGAAGATTGACTAACCGTATTCACAAGGTAGCTAAGGTTTGGATGACGAAATCATTTCTCGTGAAGACCCGGTTTTGCATTGCAGGTACTTAGAGATGGCTATATTTTCAGTAATTCTAGTGTCAAGAATATCACACCATAAGAAACATGACCTGAGTACATATCTCAATATTTTGATTGTACTTGAATTAAGTTCCTCATTTTCAATTCGCACAACATTTGGTTGCTTGGCCAAGACATTGAATTGAATGGCAGATATTAATTGTATTTTCCCAGTTTCATCTAAATTAACATTCAACTCTTGCAACATTGAATCCCTGGTGTTATGGTATGATCAAATTGAGCCAAAATGTCGAATTTGGTTAGTATTAATTATATCAGTTGTATATATAAAGACGGCTACATTCAAAGGTTTCTTCATATCTTAAATGGCTTTTACTATCAATTTTAAAGGAAAAAGTTCTTCCCTTTATTGTCTCGTTTAAAATAGTTTCTCGTTCTAGCTAGTAACTCTATACACACTAAACAAGTACACAGAAACAACGCTGCAGTAAATAGTTAATTTGTTTATGTAACCATAAGCCGTGGGAATCCTAACGACGTATATCGGGATTCCAACGGCGGCACGTTAAAAATGCCTTTTACATCACCACCGTCCCAGATCGTGGTACAAGTAGATTCTTCCTCTTTCACCACCTTCTTCAATGCTCTCACCTCCATCCCACTACCCTCTAGTCTCCGTTTCCGATCACTTCCCTCGTTGCCCCGTGCACTGTACCTCCCAGCTTCCAGCGGGAAGTTGAGTATAGCTTTGGAGCCGCGCAGCTGAAACGCCGCTCGGTCGTAGGCTTTGGCTGCTTCGACTGCGGTGTCGAAGGTCCCGAGCCACATTCGCGAGCCTTTGCGGTTTGGGTCTCGGATCTCCGCCGCGTATTTACCCCACGGCCGCTGGCGAACTCCTCTGTAACGCCTCCCCTCTTCATTCCCAGCAGCGGCACGCTGGGGACACTGGATCGGTTCATTGAAATGGATCCACTGGGCTTTGTACGGTAGCGAGACTTTTAAAGACGGTCCTTGAGGCTTAGTAATTTCGGTTTGAGGCTGTTTGAGTTCAAACTGAGGAACGACTGGAGGCTTGGTCTGGATAACTTGCGGTTTGGCTTCGAATTCGAAGTAATCGGCGTCGCCAAACAAGTGTTGTTTGATGAGCTCCAGCGCCGAAGACACTCGAGTCTGAGAGACCGCCATTTGTAAAGCTTAATCGAGAACTAAGAGCTAAGAATAAGATAGGGAGGTGGTTTTGTTGCCAAATTGTTAAAAAGGAGAGGATTTGATAGTATAAGGTAAGAGTGGAAAGTGTTGTATTTATAGGAGCTTAGCTGAAGACTTTTCAACGCAGCTTTTGCTTTGACCGCAGTACGAACTACGAAGCATCCCTTCCCTCTCTCTCTCTCTCTCTCTCTCTCTCTCTCCCCCTTACTTCTTTTTCAATCGCATACATTAGGTTGTAGTCCTTGACGATCTTATCGCCATTCGATGCGATTTCTTTTGACGGTTTTAAATATCCGTTGATTTATAACAAATATCAACCTTATTTTCATAAATGGTACATTTTAAGTTGGGAAAATTATATTTAATGAGTAAAAGTGATCTTTTAGGTATGAAAAGAGAGGAAGGAAAAAGTGACACGGTAAAACAGACAATTAATAAATTGAAAAACAAGTTCTATTTTCTTTCTTTAATTGGAAAATTTTCAATTTATTAAAATAAAATATAAATAAATTGTGATCGAGATGCCAATCAGTCTCATGTTCAATGTCAAACCTGTTATCACAGATAACAGTCCATTTGAGAGAAGAGAATTGTACTAATAAAAAGAAAGTGAAAAAGAGTTATTGGTAATAAATTAATAAGAATAATAATAATAATAATAGCAATTAAAAGATTTAATGATCTGATCTCATTTTCCTTATTATAAAAAGAAATAATAAGCCGTAATTAAATTGATAAGAAAACTTATTTATTCTGTTAATTGTAATAAGTCTAATATATATATGCCTAGGGTCCTTTAAAAATCATTAATTGGACATGATTTTTACATCGTTTATGGCTTGGTATGATTATATACCACCTTTTGTGATCTGATTATCCATTGTTTTACATAAGAAGTATGTGTTTATATTATCTGTTGCAGTTTTGTCGTCTCCTATAAGATAACATCGTTTCAATTTCAAACATACGAGGGCGTTCATAAACAATTGCACACACATGGCAATAGCTACGAATTGGGACGCAAGTATTTTAACGTGTTAAGAATATCTGCGTCAGGATTTGGGAAGCTGTGGATGATTTGGTCAGCAATGCCTTGATCGCTGGCATGCAGCCCTTGGAATTTTTAATGAAAGTTATCCACTTCTCTAAAAGCTGACCCATATGTTTGGCATGGATTATTTCACAGAGGTTTGTAATTCTAAGTTTGGATGCTAAGATAACAAGGCAATCATTAATTGCAACAAATGTAACGCCCGACAAGAAGGAAAGGCATCGTCATCCTTTTTTCTGTTTCCGTCTCCATGTTCTCTTAATGCCATTTCTTGTCTTCTTTTCTGTTTTCCATGGAAGTTTATGTCAACGGATTATGGGAAGCAGTCAATTGATGCAATCGTATTTAAACGAGTCTTAATGCTCGACGTCCCCACCTTGCTTAACCACTCTCCTGGAAAGCGAATTGGAAGATGTTTAAACGAGTCTTAATCCTCAACGTGCCCTACCTTGCTTAACCACTCTCCTGGACACTAAATTGGAAGATGTCCGCGAGCATCTCTTGCTTCTAGAAATCAGGTAAATGAAGCTTCAACTAAGTCCAACGCACAGAAAAGAATAAATAAAAGGAGGAACTAGCTAGGTCTATATACAAGCTGGCAGAACAGTCAGAGCTGTATCTATTGTTGATAATGATACATTATTACAATAATTTAATAAGAATATTTTATAATTATTACCAACTATACTTGGAATAGTTGCATGTGCTTGTCATGCCTACATATCAGTCACGCACCTATTGGTTAATACGGGTTTGATCCACACATCCATGGCCCATTAGCAGAAGGAAATCTCCCATGCAAACACGTAAAAAC
>JANIJH010000005.1:23151446-23165893 GCA_024520975.1 Erythroxylum areolatum | reverse complement strand
GGCTTGGAAAGCCATTAATGTTTCTAAGCTTTTACTTCGTGATGTAAGTGAATTATGAAATTGTGTATCGAATTGAACTATAAATTTGAGTATGGTTAGGATATATAAATGTGATTTGAATATGAATGCTTATGATTGGTTGAGTTTGTTTATACTGGGATTCCGGACAGGAGGTCCGATGATACTGATTTTTGATTGAGGTTAAATTCCAAAATGGAAATTAGTTTGCTTGTATGAGATCGAATAAAGATGAAAAGGAAAAATTTTTATCGGATTTCCAATGTGATGTTTTCTAAAGTGTATGTTAGAGGATGTTGGAATTTGTTTTTCAGTTAGATTGCATCCTCTATTTGGTTTGTTTCTGAGCCAATTTGTTGTGACATTGTATTCGATTCGATTGCGTTTTGTTTCTCTTTCGTTCGCTTTGTCTTCCAATTTATGTTTCACTATATGGTTCGATTCGTTTCGTCTCCGTTCTGTTTGATTTGATTTCGCCTTATGATTTGTTTCTTTTCTTTGATTTGATTCATATTTGTTCGTTTTCGTATTCGATTTCGATTTGCTTCTGCTTTCGTTTTGCATTTCGCTTTGTTCTCCGCTTCTTCCATTTCTGCTTTTCCGGTTGGGATCCAGTCTCGGATCGGGTCCCAACAATCTTACATATTCATTTCACACGACAACAAATGATTTGAAGCCTTAGTTGTGAAGAGTTTTCATTTTTTCTTTATTTACCTTGGCCTTCTTACATTTTTCCTAAATAAAAAAAGATAGTACTTAAATAATCTAAAAAGATTAATGGAAGCAAAATTTATAGGAAAGAAAACAAACCTAAATGTTAGGAGAGCCCAATAATCTCACAAATTGTTCCAATTTTCTAGAGACATATGTTCTGGACTATGTCTTCTTACCTCCACATCAGAAGGAAAAGATTTGAAATATTGATGCAGTTTAAAACAACAATCCCTGGTCCTTTGTTTTAACAATGTATTGACACAATTTAAAACATCAGGATTATTGATATCAATGATATTCAATTTCATATGTGAACAATAAATAAAAGTGCAATTAATATTAAAATAAGTGAAACAATATTGCTTATAATTAAATAAATTGAAAATTTACTGAACGATTTTCCAAAGCAATCTCGAACAAGTTGTCTTCCTTCAAGTCCTTAACATGTTTTAGGTAAGGTAATTATGTTATGGTAATTATCCCTAACTCATTAGATTTTTTTATTGAATCTTGTCTATAGGACAGCCTTGCGAAGTATCAAATATGTACTGACAACTTGCTATTTGTTGAAACATTCATTCGTTGTAACTCATAACCTACCTCTTTTTTTTATGTTGACATTGGCACCTGACAACAAATTAATAATGATAAGAAAATACGAATTAAATATGTAAATATATATTTGAGTATAAGTATATTTTTTAGATGTTAAAGAATAGCAAACCTGCAGTTCCCTCTGTACTAGTTAAGGAAGAATGCGGTTGTTGCTGACTTGCTTCATTGGTGGATAAGGTCGATTGTTGTTATTAGCTAGGAATTGATTAATTTGGTTGTTGTTGGGTAGGAACAATTTCAGTACTTGCTACCTTCTTCCCTTTATTTCTACCAGGTGACATTATATTGGATATCTATAAAAACAACCATAAATGTTGAGATAATAGATAAGAAGTCATATTAGGTGAAGAACTTTACATTAGAGCTATTGGATCATGAATTATAGTTTTCAATTTGTCACCATAACATCACTAAGGTATGTGGCATTGTTGGACCACATGAATCAAGAAAGGCTCCTTTCGCTGTCACTCCTAGGCTCGTAGAATCTTTCACTGATAAGTCTCAATGGAGCTGCATCATAGGTTTCTCGCCTATATACCATCCAAGTGGTTTATAAAATAGATCCTCCATAATTGTAGAAAGGTTATAATACTTTTTCTTACAAAAGATTGTAGCTTGTTCTTAAAAAATGGTGTAGGGAATTTGATTGTCATAGTGCTTATGAAAAAGAATTGCATATTTTTTACCCATATAAATAAATATTGCTTAATTCTCGATGTTATATTATAAAAATCCTATATAGACATGACATTTCATATTTGGATACATGAATTTTGGTCTACTCAAAATAATGTTAAGCAATAAGATGGTAAATAGTCTGCCTCCAATAAATTTGCGAACATCTATTTGAATAATTTCTTTTCAAAAAGTGAACTCGAAAGAATTTTTCAAAAGAGTTCCAATCAAGAGCTTGGAGGATATTATAATTAATTTATACTAATTTGGGTAGGCACACATTGTATGTTCTTTTGGTAAGAAGACTTATTTTATTTTATTTATTAATGATTCAAGTAGAAAATATGAGTGTAATTTCTTAAATAAAATAAAATACTTTGAAATATTTCATATTTTAACACTCGTACCAAAAAAGAAAGTTTATTTAAAATATAAGCTTTAAGATCAAACAGGAGAGGTGAATTCACTTTCAGTGAGTTGTAAGAGTTTTTTGATGGATATAGGATTCACTGATTTCTAACTACATTATGATCTCTATAACAAAATGTTGTCATCAAGAGAAAGAATCGAATGATTCTTTACATGGTAAGTGTCACAAAGGTTTTCTTTGGACTCGAACTTCTACCGCAAGTCCCGCCCACCTTCGTGTGGCAATCTTGCTTAGGTCCACTTAAGCAAGATTCAGCCTTCTCATGTGAATGTCGCCGAACAATTCCGTTATCCCTCAAACACCTCACGTGTACACAAGTGTTTAAAGTGTTTCCTTCACACACATAAAGAACACAAGCGTAACAGAGTAAAGGAAGCAATAAGAGATTTTAAATGTAGCTGTAGCTACTCTTTCATTAACTCTCAACAAAATGTTAACAAAAGACACGAGTACCTCCTACTCGAAGCACTCAAGGAACTCCCTACTTGAAGCCCTTACAAGGAACTCCCTACTGTGATCTTATCCACCATGTCATCTGTGCCATATCATCCAAAGTTGCCATGCCACTATTGATGTGTCTTCACCATAGCCTATCTGCACATAAGTCCATCAATGTATGTCCATGGACAAGTCCATCTTCTATGATCAAGCTCACTCATGGTGCAGTTTCATCGCTTTATGACTACGTCACAAGTCACAATCCGAGTTAGTATAAAAACCTCATGCATTTTACATACCTCCGACCTGCTTCGTCGAAGTTAAGTGTTTATGTGCCTCGACGCGCTTGATCTCCGCGCGACCTCACATATGAATCTCACATCTCATCGAAGATTTCAGCTAATACGTGCCTACGTATGTCCACATGTATCGAATCTCACATACTCTCGACATCTTTGTTGATACTTCCCTCATCCCTTGCCTACTTTGCAAGTTCCTCGAGTTTTGCTCACCAACTCGCAAGACTTTGCCTTGCTCCTCGTCATCATGCCTTCCTCGTGCTGACTTGCGTGCCAAGCATTGGCTAAGGCTCGCCAACACTTGCATTATCCTATAGTCTGAACTTAGGGTTCTAACAAACTACCTCCACTAGAAGTTTTCGATGCCCTCGTCGAAATAATCTGTGGGCACTCCTCCATGAATGGTTCCCTAGAAGACTCCTTTGCCAACTGTCGAAGACTGGAGCAAGCCTTCTCTTCCAAATGGCACCTTTTTCTCATACCATATTCTCTTTTCGTCGAGTTTGCTTTTGCATGGGCACTCCTCCACGAGGCCTATACAATTTATATAGGCGATGTTGTTGATGACTCCTTCTCCCAAGTCATCTTCATCGCTCCCTCCTTTGTCCTTCATGACTATGGAGTTCATCTGCTCCTCGCCCTTCTTCCTCTTCGGGCATTCTCGAGCAAAATGCGACCCCTAATAGATGAAGCATGCAACCTGTCCTTTCGATTGCTTCTTCATATGTTGAGAAGATTCTCTCACCTTCTCTTTGCCTTTCACCTTGTCATCCCAGTTTCCACCATTTTTCTTGCCCTCTCCACAGTTAGAATTGGTGATGACAATTGGAAATCCACTAAGGCATCTGGTACCACTATTGCGCTAAGGAGTTTCTTCGTGTTCTACCTTCGAAGCTCCATTTATGCCCAACCTTGCAAGCCGTTAATGAAGTTGAACAACTTGTCCTCCTCTGACTTGTTCCGCACGTCCAACATCACCGATGTGAAGTTCCTCACACACTCCCTCACCAAGCTGTATTACTTCAAACCCTTCAAAGCTTCCCTCGCGAGCCATGAAATGTTGTTGGGTAGGAACTAATCCGTTAGCTCCTTCTTCATCTTCTCCAAAGTGTCAATGGTAGGTCTACCGGCACTGATTCCATTGGAAGTTCTTATTCTCCACCGCAGCTTCGCATCACCCACTAGGTGCATCGCTATGATTGACACCTTTTTCTAGTCCGCCACCTTTACTGCTGCAAAGTACAGCTCCATATCCTACATAAAATTTTTGAGCTCCTTGGCACTCCATTTGCCATCGAAAACTTGTGGCTCTTGTACCTTCACTATAGTGCTTTCCACTCGAACAACTGTCTCATGTCTTGACATTGAACATTTAAGCACCAACAGATCATAGCTCATCTGCTCACGAGCCTTCAACTGTTCTTCGAGCGCTCTCATAGTAGCTTGAAGCTCCCTCTCTAAGGATGCTATACGTTCCAACAAAGGAACTACTCCCTCGTTCGTCAGGGATAGAGACTCAAGAATCGCGTCTATTCTAGTAACCCTTTCCGTCAGATTACTTCCACCAGCTATCACTCTAGATTGGCTCTGATACTAGTTGTCATAAAAGTTTTCTTTGGACTCGAACTTCTACCACAAGTCACACCCACTTTCGTGCGGCTACTTAAGTAAGATTTTGCCTTCTCACGTGAATGTTGCTAAACAATTCTGTTAGCTCTCAAACACCTCACACACATATAAGTGTTTAAAGTATTTCCCTCACACACATAAAGAATACAAGTGTAACAGAGTAAAGAAAGCAACAAGAGATTTTAAATGTAGTCGAAGCTACTTTTTCATTAACCCTTAACAAAATGTTAACAAGAGACACGAGTACCTCCTACTCGAAGCACTCAAGGAACTCCCTACTCGAAGCCCTTACAATGAGAACTCTCTGCCAAAAGCTCTCAACTCTCAAAGCTCTCAACTCTGATACAATGAATAGGTCTCAACTCTAATGAGCTATTTATAGGCTCTTTCAGATGACTAAGAGTCTTAGTAGAACTCTACTAGCAAAGATCACAATTTGAACCTATCTAATAAGATTACATCACATTTAAAAGATTTACCCTATCTAGGAAAGAATATTCTTATCCATGAAGATCTCCTATATCTTCAGATGATCCTTCCACGTGATCTTTATCTACTGCGATCTTATCCGTAGTTGTCACGTCATCATGTGCCACATCATCCATAGTTGCCACATCACTGCTGATGTGTCTTCACCATAGCCTATTTACACATAAGTCTATCAATGTACATTCATGGACAAGTCCATCTTCTATGATCAAGCTCACTCATGGTGTAGTCTCGTCGCTCCATGACTAAGTCACAAGTCACAATCCGAGTTAGTATAAAAACCTCATGCATTTTACATACCTCGGACCTGCCTTGCCGAAGTTAAGTGTTTATACGCCTCATCGCGCTTAAATGCCTTCGAGCATCCTCGTGGGTCTCATACACCTTTTCTCCTTCTCGTGCACCCTTGGGTCTTGCATGACTTAGTTTTCTATCTCCACGTAGCCTCACATCCGAATCTCATGTCTCATCTAAGATTTCCACCAATACGTACCTATGTGTGTCCACTCGTATCGAATCTCACTTACTCTCGAGATCTTCATTGATACTTCCCGCATCCCTCGCCTACTTCGCAAGTTCCTCGGGGTTTGCTCGCTAACTCGCAAGACTTTGCCTTGTTCTTCGTCAACATGCCTTCCTTGTGCTTACTTGCATGCCAAGCATTGGCCAAGGCTCGTCAACATTCATAAGATCTCGCAACCTGGACTTAGGGGTCTAACAGTAAGCAGTATGATAAAAAATAAGAAGATGTTGACCAGTTTAAATCAAATAACATACTAACTTTTTATTGATCTCTTTTAAAATATATGATTTGGCAATTTTATGTGGTGTCACAAATCTTTATTTATTATATATAAATTTTATACTATTTTTTGGTTAGTAGACCTTAATAAAGTTTTTATGAGATAATAAATGGATTATTTTGATGCTAGTTACATGCTAAGTGCATGTACCTGAAATTAGGGCTTTGAAAATTTTCCAAACATCAAATTAGTCTTTTTAGTGTCTAGTAGGTTAACTTATTTATCTTGATGATTTTGTCTATCAAGATAGTTTTGACTTGTGCCAAAAATGTCTAGATAAATTTAATATGACCTAGGGATATTAAATGACTAATTGATGTTCAGGAATTTTAGAAACCCGAGGGATTAATTTAGAATTAATCCAAGTAGAGAATAGCATTTCTAGTGTGACTAGAAAAAGGCATATGTACTAGAATTAAAGTGTTTAATTTGGATATCAAAATAATTGAAATTTAGGTTTTCTAATTGAATCGCATTCATAATTCAAATTGTCCAAGACCAACAATAGTACCCGATACGATTCAAGAGTTAAATCGAATCATGAACTTTTGATACATAGTCAATTCATAACCTAAATTAAACCTCCTTTGTGTGATACATGCACTAGATGCATTTTAAGGGTGGGTATGGATATAGGCTCAATTTAATTGAGTTGTCCTTAAAATGAATATATGAGATATATATACATATATACCATCTAAGTGGAGATGAGACCAAACAACAAATCCCTCATCTGATATATCAAGACTTAGGCCTTCCATTAATATGCAAAGAACCAAAGTTCTTTTAGAGTTAGGCTGTTGGGCAAATCCAAGCCCACTCTACATGAATATGTTTAAACCATGGAAATTAGATTTCCATATTAATGGGTTGGTCCTAGCTGGAAGGTTGATTTGTTGGGCAAACACAAGGTCAACGTGGATAGAGGCGAAGTTAGGTTGTATACATCAGATGTATGCAAATCAAGAGTTGATAACCTAATGAGTTTGCTAAATCAATAGTTGATGGCACAAGTCGATAGTTGCATAAATGAATGCAATTGGTATGAATGATACCTACCGATTGACCTAAAGTGGCTTATTGAGCAAACCCAAGGTCATTCGTAATATTGGATATCAACCTATTAGGTTAACTATAAGTTTTCTCGAATTCGTAGTGAGAGCTATAGATTTGGGTAAAAATAATGGGACTCATAATGCATGTGATTAAAGTCCTTATTGATATGCATTAGTGTACATTGTAACACTTTCTTTTTTTCTTATAGGTTATTGAATCGTTACGATGTCTTCATCAAGTGTGAACCTATGTTCTCTATTAAACTCCAACAAACTTATGGGACCTAACTTCTTAGATTAGCTGCAGAATTTGAGAATTGTTCTCAAATATAAGAAACTAGGATATGTCTTAGATGAACCACTTCTCGATCCCCCTACTGTCAATCCATCTGATGAGGATTAGAAAGCTTACAAGAAGCTACTAGATGATAGTGAGCTGGCTAGTTGTATAAGGCTGGCCTCTATGTCACCAAAACTTTAAAAGCAACATGAGGTTGTGGATACTCATACCATAGTCTACCATTTAAGGGAACTGTTTGATGAGCAAGCTTGGTCTGAAAGGTTCGAGAACTCGAGGTTGCTTTTCCCCTTTAAGATGGCTGAGGGATCATCTCCAGTGTAGTATGCACTGAAGATGTATGGATACATTGAGAGGTTAGCCAGTATGGGTTTCATAATGGATCTTGAATTAAGTATAGACTTAATTATAATGGTTTGGCTGACAATTATTCACAGTTTATGCTTAACTATCGGATGAACTAAATATCCACCTCGATACCTGAGGTGATTAATCTGCTCAAAACAGCTAAGCAAACTGTCATGAAATATAGTAAGGCTGTGATGCTGGTGGGCTCTACTTCTGGTACTCGCAAAAGGAACCAAAAGAAGAACAAGAAGTCCAAGAAACTAGTGGGAGGTGTAGCCAAGAAGTAGGCAAAGAAGACTAAATTAAAGGTGATATGCTTCCATTGCAACAAGGAAGGGAATTGAAAGAGGAACTATAAAGTTTATCTGGAGTCACTGAAGCAGAAGAAGGCATTAGATGCTCTACCGTCTACTTCAGGTATATTATTTATCATTGAGGTTAATACTATTTCTAATCATAACATTTGGGTATTAGATACCGGATGTGACTCACACATATGTGTTGATATGTTGGGTCTCAGGAATAGTAGACCACTCAAGAAGGGAGAGGTAGACCTATGAGTGGGAAATGGAGCAAGAGTTGTTGCATTAGTCGTAGGAACATATATTTTGTATCTTCCTAGTAGGATAGAGTTAGTTTTGGATAATTGCTATTATGTACCCATTATGACCAAGAACGTTGTATTTGTTTCATGTCTTAATAAAACAAGATTTCATTTAACTTTTTCAAGCAATGGTTGTTCAATTAAGTTGACTAAAATGTTGTATGGTACTGTTACAAAATATTAAAAGAAAAAGAGACAAGATAGAGCATAGGTATATGTAAAATTTTAATTAAAATCTTATAGCCATTAGACCATGGTTCTAACGTGAATTACACTACCAAAAGAATTAAGGTAGTTATCCCATTTTAAGACTTCTGTCCATTTATCACATGATTTTAACCTAGTTTTTTTTTATATAAGTGAAGTATGTGTGATGACAAAGGGGAGAAGAGGGGGATAATGCAACACCTGTCCCATTTTCCTTTTAAAAAACCTAGCTTTTAAAGGTAAAAAACAAGGAGGTGTGATGGCAGAGGGGTGTGTGAATGTTGGAGAATAAAATGTATGAGTCATTTGGGGAATAAAGGAGGAGCGTTGAAGCAAAAATCAAAGGAGTGGCAGCGAGACAAGAAAAAAATAGAGCAGTTGCATCATTTGTCCTCTTTGGTTTTTAGGCCACTTGTCCCATTCCTTTCAAGCTAACTTTTATCGTAAAATCATCTTGGTGGATGGCTGGAGCAAAAGAGGAGAGGCTGGGCAAAACTGTCAACTCTCATTCCTCTTCATCTTTGGTCGATTGTCAATTATAAAATGGCCATTCTTGGAGATTAATGGAGTTTGTATGTAGAAAAAAGAACAGACTTGATTCTTCTTCAATTCTGGTGGGTTTTTAACAATGACGGAGAAATTCTTGGCTGATTCTTAGAGCTTGATGGAAAAGATGAAAGGCTAACCCACTCGATGCTAGTTCGGAGGTGTAATCGACACCGGTTCCTATATTTAAACATATTTCATTATGTATTGTTTTCTTTCTCTTTTTTTCGGAATGTTTACATTATCTTGAGATTAATGATTGGGTATTATGTAAGAATGCTTTTGATGCTATATTGAATCATTTTTTTTTATAAAAACCCATTGCTAGAAATTGAATACGATACATAATAGTCATATTTGAAGTCGTATGTGACAACTAAAGGTATTAAATCATTAGGGATAACATAACATAAGTTAAATAATCCGAGCTTGTGTGATTATTGTTTAAATTGGGCTATTTTACTGAATCATAATGCGGCTGTCTTATTAAACTTAGAATGCTATTTCTAGGTTATTCGATAGTTATGGTTAATTAACGAGCTCTTCTTAATTAACTACAACCTAAGGAAAAACTAAAATTAATAGAGCTTAATGTTAATTCATAATCAATAGTCTTAAGAGAGGACTGAAGATAATATTTCAATGATATATATGAAATTGTGCTTAGGCCGAGATTAAATCAAAGAATCATATTTCAACCCATTCATCAATTTTACTCATTCCTACTAAATTTAGTTGTATGAATTGGGTGTATTTGTTGAAATAAAATAGAATCAGTTAGGTATTTCAAGAAGTTTAAAATGAAGTACAATAATTTTAACATTAGAGTTCTCCATACGGACTAAGGTGGTTTTTTTACCTAATAATTTTAACTAATATTGTGAGCAAAATGACATTTACAATAATTTACACATAAGAGAAAAATGGAGTAGTTAAATAGAAAAATTGTACACTTATTAATTAGCTTAGAGAATACTAAAAGTAAAAGATGTCTCGAATCACTTTTAGACAAAAGAAGGTGCATGTAAAAGTGCATTTATTTAGTATTCTCTTACAAAGTTTATTCAAGGCCAAAAACTATATAAAGTTTAGAGCCAATTCTAGATTGAACACTGTATCAAGCTTAAAGTCGATGAGGTTATCAAAAAGCTACCTATATCCTTTTAGTAACAATATTACCCATGTTTACTCAATTTATAATAATTACACAAAAGTTTAATGAAAAGCCTTAAATGTATTTTTATTTGATATTGTTCTAATTCTAAAACATATCAATTTTTTAATTTAGTTAGTATAAAAGTAGGATGAGCAAATATGTATATTCGGTAAAAATGTAAGCTAAAATTAGAGTCTTGCCAATAAAGAAATTTAAATTAAATTTATCATGATAATAACATGTTGTTCAATTCCTTTAACCTAAGATTATATTGCTAAGGTGTTGATTCAATTCCTTTTAATTAAGATTCTAGAGCTAATAGTGTTGATTTAATTTATTTAAATTAAGATTCTAGTGCTAATGGTTTTACAACTTTATCAACTCCTTTAATAAATCTAAGAGTGAGTCATTAGTAGACTTATCGTTGAACATATATGAAATTGGTTTGAACTGGATATTCAAGTTAAAGTATAATGCATTGATATCACAAACAAAGCAATATTAATGTTCTCACAATATTAAGGATATGTCTATCTTTGCAGCATAATTGCAATGAAAAAGAAGGATATATTGTTTATGAGAAGGGGAAATTACAAGTTAAAAAAGAAAATGTATATGTTAAGACAAACTCCTAAAATTAGTAAAGTAAAATTTAACATATATTTTCCTAAAAAATAACTTTATAAGAAATGAAAATGAACTTCCAGATTACATAAAGAGATGGGGTAAATCTAATTTACTTATAATTTATCTGTTTGTTGATCATGTTATCTAAATCAGTTAATCTTATAATTTAGTTGCTTAATTTAAAACTAGCATGATGGAATATTTTGAAATGTCATACCACTTGCTTCTTAGAAGACTTGCTCAATAGTATTTTAGGTTCCTTTAATCAGTCTCAACATTCAGAATTCCTCAAGCACGTCACTAATGAAGAGATAAGAAGGGTTTTATTCTTCTTTCATCCTAATAAGTCACTAGGACCAGATGGATTCAATGTAAGATTCTTTCAGGAAAAATGGAGTGTCTTACGATCAATACAATTTAGGAATTCTTCAGGAGTTGTAAGTTGCTCATAGAGATGAACAAGATTTACCTAGTCTTGGTTCACCTATTGTTTGTTGCAATTTGGTGAACAAGGTCGTTGCAAAAATCCTTGCTACTAGGATAAAGGCTACTTTACCTGTAATTAATCTAAATCAAAGTGCTTACATTCCTGGAAGGAGTATGAGTGATAACATCTTATTAGCTCAAGAAGTTTCTAAAGATTACAAGTAGTGCCCTCAAGATAGACTTTAAATAGGCATATAACACTATTGAATGGAGCTTTTTAATCAATTCTTTGCATGTTTTTGGATACCCTTATGAGTTTATCAGATGTATTCAGTCTTATATCACATATGTGTCTTTTTTGGTGATGATAAATGGAGAACTTACCTAACTCTATAAAGCTACTAAAGGAATTCATCAAGGTGACCCCCTTTCTCCTAATTTGTTTGCTATTGCTATGGAAGTTATCCAAAGAATCACACAACTTTGTATAGAGGATAACATGAAATTCAGATTTCATTATCAATGTAGTGATCTTGGGATCACTCGACTTTCTTTTGCTCATGACTTGCTTATGCTTTTTGCCAATGATCCTGAATCTGTTAGAACACTCCTAACAGCGTTGCAGATATTTCAAGAACTTCCAGGTCTTAAATTAAATCCAAGAATGAGTGTTGCTTATCTAACTAGACAAATTTGTTATGATTCAATGAGAGTGATAGAAGATGTGGGACTCACTATTCTTCAATTAACACTTACATACTTAAGTGTTCCAATCTCTACCAATAAGCTCAAGGAAGCTGAACAAGCCCCTAGTTGACAAATTGAACAAAAGAATCCCTATATGGAGCAATAAATTCTTGTCATATGGAGGTAGAATGTAATTAGATATCTCCATTTTTAACAATTTTCATGTTCAATGGTTATCATACTTAGCTATTCCCAAAGTAGTTCTAAAGACAATTGATAGAAGTATTAGAGACTTCATTTGGAATGGATAGAAGTCAAGTGTGGGAAAAAGTGTTATAGTGAAATGGAGTATCATATGTCTTCCTAAGCAGAATGGGGGGCTAGGAATCAACTCAGGTAGTAGAATGAACAAGATTCTATTAACTAAAAGATTATGGAACATTTTTTTTGTGTGATAAAGAGAGCTTGTGGGTACATTAGGTTCACATGTACCATATTAGACAGAAAAGCATCTGGTCAATCACTCAAAAAGCTTCCCAATCCTACAACTTTTAATATATTCTATATCCATGGTCCTTCATGCACCCTTATATCAAGCATTACGTTTGTAATGGAGTAAACACTACATTCTGATTTGATCATGGGCATAACCTGGGGCCTCTATGTAACACTCAACTATTTTTAGTTTTAAGATATTCTATCCTTGAAGATACTAAAGTGTAGGTATTAATTTCAAATAATACTTGGAATTAGCCTTTCGACATGAGTAGAAGAATTGGATTGATAATAGAACACTAGCCTACATACCACCTAAAATAAGCTATAAAGCATGAAATTAAATAGGAACCTCACAATTCTCATGCATTTACTGTAAGGCCCCAAATTGTGCCCTAGTTGGAATGTTACATGTTACATGTTCATGAAAGTACATGTATGATAGGTGTTAAAAATTGTGAGATGATTGAGAATTGCACATGACTTGAATTTTGGATTAATGAATTATACTTTGCTATTTGGAATTAATTAATACCATTAAAGAATTGAGGTATTAAAATGCACATTTGGATTAGGAAAATTTTCAAGTGGCAAGATAAGTTGGCACATGAAAATTGAAATGACTAAGCCTATAAGTTAGTGAAATTTGGCATAGTTGATGCATTGACATTTGGCAATAATGGTTGAGTGACAAGCGGCCTAATTAAATTGTGACATTTAGCAGCCTCATAGAAGAACATGTGTGTTAGCTAGGGAGAGGACATGTGGCTTGTGTATTTATATAACAAATGTCCTTATAGCAAGATAAGTAATCTTAAAGATGGCATTACCTTATGCATTGGCTAGTTTCTGATGTAACTCTTCCTTTTCTTTGGTCATTCACTATCGAAACTCTTACTCCCTCTCAACTTCTGGAATTTTGCTTGATTTTGGATCATCTTCACTTGGAATCTTTGTAAGTTACTACATCAAGATAGCTACTTTATACTACCTTCTATGTTGTTATCATTTTAGTGTTAAGATCACCTTACATCTACCTTGATTTTGGAGGTGTGTTGGTTGTATGAAGGGTTGGATTACTTGGTTCTTTGAAAAAGGAACTTGAAGTTAATGATGTAAGGGAATGCTTAACTTGATTTCATGTTTTAACATGAAACGATTGATGCTTGAATTGAAAAGAATATGTATTAAGATGATGATAAGTGAATGCTGGAAAAAAATATCTTTGTATAATAACTTTGGGTTTGCTTTTAGATGTATGGAAGATATTGATTTGTAAGTTACTTAATAATTTTTGAAGTGGTTTGGACATGAATTTGGTGAGGTATTAAAGCATGAATAAGGTAGAATTGAAGTGAAATTGACAGACTTTGGTGAAGGTGTGTCGAATGGAAGTAAAGAAGTCAAGTTTTGGAAACAAATTAGAGGCTGTGGGTGAGTGAACCTTTGGTTCACTCATCCCACGATCATGGGATTTGTAAGGCTTATTCCCACGGTCGTGGGAAATACTTAGGAAGGAGAAAATACTGGTTTTAGACAATTGTTGGACTATATAAGGTTTAGGTACTTAATAATGGTTTAATTGGACTTAATTAAGGTATCAAATGAACCTAGTTTGATGTGAAATAAGTTAATTAAAGGTTAAATAAGATTTGGATTTTTAATTGAAGTAAAAACATAAGAAAGGTGTTATTTGATAACAAACTATACAATTTTGGAACTTATAAGTTGTTAAAGGAGTGAAGTTTATTTAATAATGCTAATGTGATTTACTGAACATGTTGGACCCCGATTTTTGAGTGAAAATAAGAAAATATGCAAAAGTGGATGAGTTGATTGAAATAAAGTTAAATGGCAAGAACTAAAAAGAAAAAGTGTGAAAATATGA
>JANIJH010000005.1:23103159-23114100 GCA_024520975.1 Erythroxylum areolatum | reverse complement strand
AGGATGTGTAAATTGGAAGAGGTGAGTTGTTAAAGTGGAGTGCAGGTGCTGCCAAAAATGACAGATTTTTATTAGCAGAAACTTTGAATCCATATGCGACCTGTATAGAGTTGGAGTTTGTTCTTTTGGTCTTCATGAAAGTTGTAGAGCGTTCTCTTACCTTTCTATAGCCACCAAGTTTGTAAAATTTGGAGTTCTGGGTCAAAAGTTATGGTATTTGCAAGTTCTGGTACTGTTTATGAGGAGCTAGTCGATCGGTCTTGGAGTAAACTTTTGATCCCTTTAGAAACCGAGTTTGCTCTTAAGTCCTTCTTGAAAATGGTAAATCTGTCTTTTAACTTTCCAACACTACCAAGTTTGTCAAATTTGGAGCTCGAAGTCAAAAGATATGAAGGGTTGAAGTTTAGAGGTCGGATTACGTGGCCGACCGCTCGCCCGCGAGGACGAGCTCCCGCGCGACCTTTAGGGTCGACTTGCAGCCGACCGACCTCTCTCCCTTCACTTGGCTATAACTTTTTAGTCCGACCTCCGATTAAGCTGATTTTTGAAGCGTTGGACTCCTAAGAAAATTTTCTATCCCTTGATGCCTGGTTGGTCGGTATTGTTATTAAATTGAAAAAGGTGGTTTGAAACAAAGTAGGATGATCGATTGATAATGTCTGACTATGCTTCAATAATTTGGTGATAGCTTGAGCTATAGAGCTCCGATTGAGGCGATTCTTATTCCGAATTAAACTAGATACATAGATCTACAAGTTATATGAAGGTGCTAAGCTTCAATTTATCCTCTAAGACTTTCAATTTCTGACATGAAGTTGGATATAGCATTCTGGGTCTGATTTCTTTAGGACAGTATTTTGATCATAACTTCTTCATTTCTAATCCAAATTGACCGTTTTTAGTGGCGTTAGAATCGATAGAATATGAGGAACAAATGTTCAGAAGAAGCCGATCTGTAATTTCATTTGGAAGTTCTCCAAATTATGATCAGTAAGTTGTCAGTTTTGGGTCTTCTATGCTTTTATGCTTTCGAATGTTGGGCTTCGGAGACGGGGTCCAACAAAAGGCATAACCATGGACTAAAATTGAATGCATTTTCTATAGTATGATAATAGTTTCCTTTAGAATAAAAATGATTGCATGACTTTTCTTACTTATACGTGATGTGATAGAGATCATATGTATTTCTAGTTCATTCTTATGAGTATTTGATACTAAATTTATATTCAACATTATTATAATTTTCAAGGCATGATAAGAAATAGATTATTGAGTAAAAGTATTTAATTTAATTTTATACAAATAGTTTGTATATGATGGATCAAAGGAGACTTATGCTTAATATAAGTGGTAGGAATACAAAATTAGATAACCAAGACTATCCTTTGATATCATATTGGTTGTATCAACATACTGAGAATGTGTATATATATATATGTGTGTCCTTCTGATTATGATTCACATAAAACTATTAAAACTTATTAAGTTAAAGAATGACCAAATCAACCTTTGGTGAAAGGATGACAATGATTATTAAAATTTATACATATGTTGTATTAGATGTAATAAAATTCATAAAAAGATTATCCTTATATTTCATTAGATTAATATTGACTTAATGTGATATATTTATACATATTCAATAAAACATTAATCCAAAATTTTGAAAAGTTTTTATAAAATTTTAAGTCAATGTTTTATTGAATACATGTGACTATATCATATAAACTCAGCAATATAATGAAATATAATAATCAAAAATTTTAAATCTTAATAGAAATTAAGCATTAAGAGTGTTGAAGCACTTCGATAAGATCGATATGGTGAGATTAATATCTATAGGAAATAAGATTCTTTAGTGAATACTTTCACAACTATATTCAGTAGTAGTATGGATTAATATAAAGAGGAAAATGTAAAATGAGATATTGTATGATGTAATATTTATTTCTTCTTTTTTTGGTAAGTAATATTTATTTCTTCTATAGTTATGCCTAGTATAACAACTTATCCTTAAAAGTTCTAATTAAATTAATTAGCATGATTCTAGATTAGGTATAGAATAGTATAATTTTGAACGAATCAAAGTTAATGGTTTGTGGATATGATGCTTAGTTAAATCATGTATTATCCAATAAGTTTATAACTAAATTGGAGAATTAAACATTATGAGATATCCAAAAGGTTGGATATAATATTACAGACCTTATTGAACAAAATATTTGTTTCAATGTATACTTATAGGAGTATAGTTCTCAAGATTAGTAGAGAGATTAAGATGAAATTTGAAATTTTCAAATATCAAGACAATACATCCAATTAGAACTAATTTCTTAATTGATACTTTTGATGTGTAGTTGAAAGGCTACGAGATGTTGAAAGATTTACTTTCATAATGAATTCAAAAAGTTTGTCTTAGAGATGAATGTGAATTTATCGTGTCAACAAGAAGGATAATAGAAGCATAATTTTCCTCTTCATTGAGAGTATAGTTGTCTTTTTCAGTAGGAGTATGTAGAGACATATTGCTTATAAAGAGAACAATAATTCATATTTTCAATTGTTGAAAATATAAGTCCAAGAATAACTCTTATTGAATATAAAAAAAGGTAATAACTTAATTATGAGGATTAGATCTCTAAAGATAGATACGAAAGTTGTTTACATATTCTAAGCCCAAGTACAAAGATAATGTACTAAATACGTTTAATATTTGAGAGATTTGATACTTGTGAAGTATCAAAGATCTCCATTATTCTATGCGTGAGTTAACATTTAAGTTCAAGATTATATAGAAATTAACTTTAGACTAAATCCCTACCAAGTTACATTTTATTTAGAACAATATTATTTTTGAGATTGGAAAGGTTTTTAAATGGCATTAATTACCAATCAAGCCCAAATACAATTTTTCATTTAGTGGAAATGATTATTTGGATCAAAGAGTTATTTAATGAATTTTTTTTTTACATTGTTTAAGATAGTAAAATACAGTATAACACTAGATAAATTTGGCATGCAAAAGGAGCTAAGGTCTTATTAAAGATCTAAGTATGTATTTAAGTAGTTTCTCTTAATTATGATGATAATTAAGATGAAATTTGTAATATTTAAGAAAGTACTCATTATAAAGAATCTTGTTGAATTCTCTCATTAAACTATTGTGCCTGTAATAGCATCAATGTCATCTGGTGATATGGTATAAAATACTTACCCTATAGGTAATCAGATGGCTATAGTTTAGTAACATAATTTTTTAAAGAAATTCTTTATCTTACATATATACTGATGTATATGATAAAGTCCATAGGATAAGTATACATTGTAAATAAAATTAAGACAAAAATCATAATTATGATATTCATATTATATTTATGTGTTTTCTTTAAATTATTTCTAATCATTATTCTATTAAGGTTGAATATTAATAAAACGTAAAAGGGCTAGCAGACGTTATGTTTATTTCTTATGAAGTTAGTAGTCGATCTCATATACTAAATTATAAAGATACTTAAATAAATGTTTATGTGCTTTTTAGAAAACAACGTCGCTAAACTATACTTATATGAGAATTTCATTTAAAACGTTACAAGTATTTCTATGAAAATTCTTATTATGATAATTATATAAGTGATCATTTGACTTAAAATCATCAAAGTGCCTTATATAGAAATTGATATATTTTGATACTACTTATGACTATTCTAGTCAATAGTAGTTTAATCAGTAGTTATTGGATATAGCATAAACTGTATAAAGATAGTTGAGTGATCAATACAAAATGCATCTCTTTAAAGTGATTAAGAATAATGTTTCACTTTTCTCAATTAATATTGGCCCAGAAAATCATTAGTCAAATTATAATAACATTGTGAAAATAATTTTCAAATATCATTAATTGAATCTATTACTTATGGTAGAGAATTAATATAATTAGACTCAAATAGAGTTGAAATTAATTTCATACTCTAAGTCTAATTGAAATATTGTATGATGAAAGGATTTAATTATAAAAAAATCATGCACAGAAAGGTTAATCAAAACTATTTTAACATTCTTAAATATTTAGATGGTCATAATGTATTACTGAATGCCATTTTTAATCTATAGATAAAAATTATTTAATTAGATGATTGATAATAGATTAAAAGAATTTAATCATCTAATCTTAAATATGAGTTAGGGTTACAATTTATATCCATTGACAACATATTTAGCAATAAAATGGGTAACATACAAAAAAGGGATGAAGAGAAAAAAAAATGTTTTAATCAAGTTGAACTTGATTGTAATGTTTAGGAAACTTTATAATTAAATATGAGATAATTTAATCAATAAGGATTAATATGGTATATTAGATTTAATTTAGACACAATTTGGTTTTTAGTTAGAATTAATTATAATTATAATTATAATTAAATTAATTGAAATTAGGAATTTTATTTCAATAAATTTACTAAAGTGTTGAAAATATATTTATAAATAGGTATAGGCTTCAATGTGTTAATCATATTATAAAATTTTAAGTAAAATTCAATTTTGAGAAGTCAAATGTTCCTTCTTAATATCGAATATGTTATAGAACCTCATATTGACTAGACATGAAAATATTAAAGGATTTATAAATAGTAAGGGTCAACTATCCAAATGATTAGTTTTAGTCATTTTAACAATGGTTGACTAAAGTCTTTTTTTTTTTACAGACTATACTCAACTTATATTAAAAATTCTAACATGATATATGTCCCAATTTCACGAGAAGATTTAAATTCTACCAGATTAGCTCACCTACCAAGAAAATTCATTTGCTTGAATTACCGTAGTTTTAGGCGCAGTAGGGGATTCGGGAAAAGGGTTTAATTATCTATCTATTTTTCTGAAGCTGGAACGTATTGAAAAAAGAAAAAAGAGAAAATCCGGCCTCTGAGAATTCATGGCCCTTTTATATTTGGAGCTTCATGAAACAATACTTACTTTCTCGTTTATAGATGGGTAAATTATGTAAGCAATTCAATTTATGGCCTAACATTTTAGATAATATAGAATTATTATATTATGTAAGCAAGAGAATTTATGGCCTAACTTTTTAGATAATATAGAATTATTATATTATGTAAGCAATTCCATTTATGGCCTAACTTTTTAGATAATATAGAATTATTATATAAAATTCTCATTTTCCGGTGAATTTTTCAAAGAAAAAAGTTATTGTTAATGTATCCAACAAATTATGTCATTTGGTAGATTTCATTTAACTCATTAGGTTAAGAGTTTATACTATGAATAGTCAAGTAATTTAGATAATTTGAAGTTTCATAAACTCTAACTTAATATAGAGGAATATGATTTAATAGATAGGTGAACTAATTTAGATTAGTTTAGTATTAGAAGAGGTAGGGATTAATGATTTAGGGTCTGCTATGACTACATGAAGCCGCATAAACTAACAAAATATGCAGGATTTAGTTCTCATCCAATGGACAAATTCCAGCATCTTAGTTCATATTAGCACGTGACGTCAAAATCGTTATCATCTATTCTTTGCGTCCAAGCAGGGGAAAAGAAAAGAAAAGGTAGATACGGCAGTATTGGTGCATTGCATTTATAAGATAAAGCAATAAATGATGGCTACCCTAGGCATACATAGCGACAAGAAAGTCAAATAAAGAAATGTAACTCGCAAGGGCAAGATTAATTAATGATATTATCTGATCCTCCAGTAAGATAACAAACAAATACGCACTTTCTCAGTTCACAAACTTTATCTGCAATATGGGTCCATGTAAAGTTAATTTACCCTATTGTTAAGAAGGAAGCAGTAAGCTTTACAAAATTTACATGCATGTAGATCAAAACTTGAGCACAGGACCTTTCCGTCTCATTCTGGTGGGCATATTTTCTTTGCAAAATAATATAATCATTTTCGAATTCACATTTGATTTAATTGACGCAATCTAATCATAAATTTATCTGTCGACTGCTTATAGTTGTTTACATTATCTTTTAGAACCTTATCTGGTCCATTTTATATATACAATAGACGCAACTTGGTTATGTGTACCATTTAATTCAACAAGAAAATCTCAATTGTCTAAAACAACCAATAATTGTATTATAATAACCTATTGAATACAGAATAAAGGATAACAGAAGAAGCACCCACGCAGCTTCCTAATTAAACACGTTTGGATTTTGATAAATAAATTAGTGTAGTTGCGAAAGTTAAATTTTCTAGGACCAAGAACTCAACTAACTACATTGTCGTTTAATGAGAAATTTTAGGACAAACATTGCGGTGCACCACACGTGGTGACTCTGAAAGGCAGCTGTTTTGTTTTCCAACGATGATAAGATTGAAAGGGGAAATTTCTTTGGTCAGAGTCAAATTTGACCAAGAATCGTTCAGCTTCAAACTTTGCCACTGCCGGCTCACGTTCTTGTATAATGTGCCAATTTTAATCTGAAATTGCGTCAAAGCGTTTATATTGCTCCTTGAGTTTGGCTTGATTCCCCTTCTTAGATAACGAAATCTTGTAATCACTCTTAACCACGTCGAAGGTCAAAGCAGCTGCTAATTAGCTGATAATTATATGTTAATTTCGGAAAATTAACATATAATTATCAAAAACCAGATTGTAAAAGGGTGATAATGTCACAAAAAAAGTTGAAGTATATGCTGGAATCGTAAAATGTCTGTTAAGTAAACCAGATTTTATGGATAGGCCATATTTTTATATGTTATAGGAAACAGGCTAAATGGTATGATATGATATCAAATGAATAATATTATTAAATCAATAGAAGTTATACTTTACGTTTTGATGATACATTTAATTGTTAATTTTTATTTTGATAATTCATAAGAAAAATTATTTAAGTATATAAAACAATTGATCAAAAATTATGTTATATATTAAAGTCAAGTCAGAAGTGAACTATGTCAAAAAGAAAGATCGAAGCTATTTCATTTTATAAAATTCATGTAATTTTTTTACCTTTAATTTGGTTTATAATACGTATAAGCATTTTAGATATCATTATGATTTCTTTAGAAAAATCTATTGATCCTTTAAACAAACTTTGGAAAGTTTACAAATAGGTAAACTCCAGTTTTTATTAAAATAAGATGGTCTGATGTTTTTGAAAAACTTAAAAATTTTAAAAGTCAATTTGTAAAAGATACTTATTAAATTGTTTGCACAGCATAAAAACATTCTTCCTAAAGTAGTCATTAGAGGAATATATAAAGTTTAACATGGTAAAATAAGAAAGTGAAAGATTTCGTTGAAATTATTCATTCGAAAATTTTCCAAAAAACAAAACTAATCATAAGTTCTTCTCCCTATCGGAACAATAGGGTTATTATACTCATTATTAAACTTTCAATGATATGGTCATATCAGTTATGTTGATGTTGTTGTGATCAAAGAAGTACTCCCCAATTCTCCTCTAGAAAGGTCATAAGTAATCAAAACTACTCCTGAGCAGTGGGAGGAGCACGGAGCACTTAAATGAAAACTATTTGCTTCACATAAAGTTTGTGAATAAGTGATTGTTTGATAATAAGCGAGGAATATTTTTCTTAATCATCAATAATAAACTTTTTAAATTGTCAATCGTAATTCAAATTAAACTTTGTTCTATCTTGTCAGATTCATTCTATTTCAAATTGATTTGATGATTATTCATGTATAAGTTCTTTTATTTGATTTATTATCATTTTTTTTCTTATTTCCTCAGTTAGAACGAGGTAAGTGATTACATTAGTTGCTCAAATAATTTTAATTAGCCCCTCTCACTGTCGAGGAACAAATAATGACTATTTATACCAGAACGAATGGTTATTTTGATTCATTAGATTTTGGCAAATAATAAATACAGAAGTTATGGTCATTTTTTGATGCTTTAAATTTTTTTTGAAATTGATGTGTGATGGAGTTCAGACAACCTCAGGGTATTGATAAGTTAGTCCACAAGCTATTAAAAGGTTGCAAAATATTTAGAGTTCAATCATGTGGGCATTTTCCAAAAGTTACAGCAGGATTGAATTTAGTATGATTAGCTAGCATCTCAACTATCAATTATGAATATATTCAAAAATCAATTATTATAATGGCTAATTTGTATTTTAAGGACTATTTAAAATGTCATAAGTTGTAAATACTTGAATTTTGGTTGTTAAACAACTTTATGTCATCTTTTATTACAAGAATAATTTGATGCATTCATTTATGTGAATTGTGATTCCTATAACATTAAAGTGAGGAAGCAAGACCAATTGAAGGTGATTTCTTGTGATTGTTTGATTCAAGAAAGTTTGTAGCTACTGCTTACCGTGAAGGACATATCATAAATTGGTTTCTCTTTTTTCTGAATAAACAAAATTCTTACAAGAAAGCTCCTTTTTGCTTAATTGAAAGAATATTTTAGAAAATTTTCAAGTAAGTGTAAGAGAGTGGACGTAGGTAGTATTTATTTGTCAATTTACAATCTTGAATTTTTATTAAATTGTCATTCTATTTAAAGTTGACCAAATTATTTTTTTTATGTCTAAAAAAAACACTCAATTTACCCTCTTCAAGAATTAATTAAAACCAACAAATATTTTTAATTAGTTATATCAAAACTTTATGTGGTACTATTGTTCTAATGAAAACTCATATAGTTTGAGATATTATTATGCTAAATATAAATCTAATAGTGAATAAATATAAATATGAGTATTACGTCATAAAGTAAAATACTAAATAATTTTTAATGAAAATTCAAAAATAACATTTTAATTTATAATTGAGTATAGTACATTTCTACAACTAATAATCCTAAAAATTTTAGTGGTTTAATGAGTTTATTTTCCTTTCAATTGATATGATAAATTTAAACTCTAACAAAAAAGAAAGGATATTATTCTTTTTTATTTTTATTAATGTAATAGAGATATTAGAGTCCTACGTTTATGACGTCCAATAAGCTTTGAAGCCAAATTAGACCATCTCAAGTTAAAGCTAATGTCGCTCTGTTATGTTACTCACATGCCTTGAAGGTGGCTCAGAATGTGATTAAAAGAAGGGTGACCAATTAGCGTTTCAATCTATCACCTAATAAAAATCTTATTTAAAGGTGATTATACCCTCAAACTCATTTCTTATCTTAAGCAACAGGTGATTCTTAGATTTTTCACTTTAAAAAGAGAAAGTTATGATTTATGTGTAGATCTTCCATAATCTCCTCAAGCGGACTTCTCCAATCACCTAAAAATCATCAACTTGTCAATTATTTTTTTTTAGAACTATTATTATTATTATTATTGTTGTTGTTTATATATCCTACATTTTTATTACAATTATAAACTTAAATTTTTATAAAAATATTCAACGAAATAATATTCATATTCTTATAATTTTTAAATTATGTCCTCATTAATCATTTTACACGTAAATAACTAATCTTAAATAAATAATTTTACCAAACATCTTTAATAAATAAATAATATTATCAGCTGATCAAATCAGTTGATATAATCAGATATTAGTTAACAGTTAATAGAATCAATTAACAGCTAATAGAATCAATTGATTGTCAAACAAGGTCATAATCAGTTAGGAGTTCTAAAATTGATCTTAAACTTATTTATTAAAGCTCCACCAAATTACCATAAATCTTTGGAAAATGTTTAACCAGATTCATATATAAAGTTTGTTTCAAACTTCCACTTCAAATCCAATACATTAATTTGCAGTCCTGTGAGAGATCGAAGCAGCTTCTACATCCGCTAAAATAATAAAAAGAAAATATTTGCTTGATAATTTCAAAGGAGAGGATCAAACAAACAACAAATTGCTGCTAACGATCTATGCCGTCACCTCCTCCCTACTCTTCCACCAACTCCAAACCTGTTCACGTTCATTTAAACACGTGAGTTATTTAGAAAAATAAAAGAAAAAAACAAACCTTCTTTCGAAACTTTGACGAAGGTAAAGCCGCGATTCTAACAGCAACAATTGCATCACTTGCGTTTATTTTAGCACATTCTCTTCCTCTGTACATGCACTCTTTTTTCTATATGTAACCCCTCGCTTTCTCAAGTTAACATAATTAACACACCACTTTTTTCTCTCCCGTCTAGAACACATAAAGATCACAACTTTCTTACCTAGATATTCAAGAATGTACGGACAGAGCATGGTTGAGTCCGATTTCTTGATTCTTGAATCAATTCGCCGTCACTTACTCGGCGAATTAACAACTCCTATTAACGTTAATACTACTACTTCCGTGAATGCTGGTGTTGCCCCTGTTTATTGTAGAAGCTCAAGTTTTGGGAGTTTGTATCCATGTTTAAATGAGAACTGGGGTGAATTGCCACTCGAATTCGAGGACTCCGAAGATATGTTGCTCCAAAGTTTCCTCAGCGACGCAGTCACAGACGGGATGATCCCATCTCTCAAAACTGAGCCTCAAGAGGATTTCAATGATTTTTCGGTAGTGAAGCAGGAGCAACCAGAGAGTTCCGCCGTGTTGTGGTTGACTCCGGCAGCGATGCAACCCACTGAGAGGATTGCCACGGCAGCACCGACGGTGGTTCCGGCGAAAGGGAAACATTACAGAGGAGTGAGGCGGCGACCGTGGGGGAAGTTTGCAGCGGAGATTCGGGACCCGGCTAAGAATGGGGCTCGAGTCTGGTTAGGGACTTTTGAGACGGCGGAGGACGCTGCGTTCGCTTATGATCGCGCCGCCTACAGAATGCGGGGCTCCAGGGCCTTGTTGAATTTCCCTTTGAGAGTAAATTCCGGTGAGCCAGATCCCGTGAGAATCACTTCGAAAAGGTCATCGCCTGAGCCATCGTCGTCGTCAGGAAGTGGATCGCCGAAAAGGAGAAAGAAAGTTGGTCGTCGTTGTCCGCTTCTACTATAAAAGTTAGTGTGATGCAAACTCAGAACT
>JANIJH010000005.1:23064497-23078772 GCA_024520975.1 Erythroxylum areolatum | reverse complement strand
GGTTCAAACAGACAATCTGAGTATTGTGCAGCTATTGAACCGTAATTCAGACTCTTGGCCATGGAGGTATGTCACAGAACTTGCAGATATTAGTCGCTTACTCTCTGTCTCGACGTCGTCCATTCTCCATGTTTATCGGGAGGTTAATAGCTTTGCAGATTCTTTAGCAAAGTTAGCATCAGGTGGTACTTCCACAAAATTTGCGACTGAAACTACTTTACCTCTTCCTCTCCGGAAAACCTTGCGCATGGAACAACTCTTTGTTCCATACATCCGATACAAACCATGAGCTTCACATCTTATCTTCCTATGACTTTTGTACTGCACTTTCCATATTTTTGTAAGCCACCATATCAATAAAACTCTTTTTTCTTTGAAAAAAAAATAATCAAGGACGCTTAATCAGATGGCAATTAGAATTAAATCAATATAATATTCAAAAACATTATATAAAATCTTCTGCTAACAATCTTGCAGATACATTAACCAGAGAATGGAAACAACTATTCTCAACTTAAAGGATTCACTCAAAAAAAAGGAAACCAAATTATTAGACCTACAACAACAAGTGGAAAGTGTAACTAAAGAAATTAATTAGTTAAGTGCAACTATTGCCCTCCTTGAAAAACAACAAGTATTTATTGATCAACCACTAAGTGTACGACCAACCATCTAACCAATCACTCATCAACAAATTACCCAAATAGCTTTACCTAATATTCCAGAACCTACTATTCCAACTACTAGTCCATTACCAAACCCAGCTATACCTGCACCTCAGAAAAAAAAAAAAAAAAGATGATTTCAAAGAATCCAAAGTTTATGTCATATTCAATAAACCCATAGCTAGAATATATGATAAATGGCATAAGGCTGCCATCCATATTAACGATAAACCCTCAATTATCCATCAAAGCTATACAAATCGCACTGAAGCGAAAAAGACCTTGGCTGAATTGAAAGAACCATCACTAAGGACTCATTATAAACAAGCTCTAGAAAAACAGCCATTAAACTCTGAAATGAAAACTTTGAGAAAACCTATCAATATGAAGAAAATAAATGTCATCCCTACCAAAGCTCTCAAGGAAGAAAGGAAAAAGATTACTTCTAAAATCTTTTATGACTGCTTTCAAGCACTCAATGATTGAAAAGAAGACAAAAAAATTCCAATGCTGCTCAAAATCGTGTCTTTTAAAGTTTCTGAAAAATGGTGTAATTTTTCAAGGATGTTAGATTGTAATTTTAAGAATCCATTATGAAATTCTATACCTAAATATTCAATATTTTGTTGTGCTAATTAAATTTTCTTTTTACTTAAAATTAGTCCTTTATGTTGACATCTGGTGAGAACCCCTTTTAACTTTTTAAAATGATCTTTTTTATCTTTATTTGAAAATATAATAATGTCATCAACATAGGCTAATGTGAATTCTTCTAATCTTCTAAATTGTTATCCATAAATCTTTGATAAATACCAAGGGTTTGTTTTAATCCAAAAGGTAATACATTCCATTGGTAATATTTTTGTAGTGGACATGTAAAGGCTGTTAGTAGTTTGGTATTTTCATGTAATCTTAATTGCCAATAACCTATTTTTGCATCGAGTGTAGTGAACCAATGATGTCCCTTTAATTTACTTATAATATAATCTTTTCTAGGTAATTTATATGCATAACCTATAGTGGCTTTATTTAATTCTTTATATTTAATTACCATTTTTCTTTTTCCATGTTTTTATTCAGAATGATTATTTACATAGAAGGCAGGGGCTGAATGGTTACTAGTGCTTGGTGCTATTAATTGTTTTTGTAATAATTCGGAACATTTATTAATAAATTCTTATACATCTTGTTGTGTATACGGACTATTATTTTTAATATTAATTTTCTGTGTGGGATTTTTTAGTTTTATTTCAACCAATTGAATATTAGTATTCTTTTTAGAATCTAGCAAATTTTTACTAGAAACTTGTTTGATTAAGGTTTCTATTTATGTTCGTAAAGTAAGATTATTTAGAGGATAAAAGTGTAATTGATTTAGTTTTTCTGTCATAATCTTTAAATTTTTATAATAAGTGACATGGTATATGGGAATTTTGAGAATTATGGATTTTTTATTTAAGGATTTTATTATTGGTGTAATTAAAGTTATATAATGCAAATATTGACAAAAAGGATTATAAAATTTAAGAAAATTATTTCCTAAAATTAATGGTAACCTTGATTCTTGTTGATAAATTGAAGAAATAATAAAAGTGTAATTTTCAATAATGATATTATTATAATAGCTTAAATACCAAATAGATTTAATACTTCCGTCTGTTATTCTTATTTGAAAAGGTTTGTTTAGTTTTTTCCAGGTTTGTAATAGTGTTTTAGATGCTATACAAATAGTAGCACCTGTATCTATATAAGCATTAACCTTTTTATTTTGAACAATCACTTAGAATAAATGTCATATTTAGATTCAGTTGTTGATTCTAAAGTTTGGATTTCATAGCAATATAATGAAGAGATTGTTGAATTTGTTTCATAGTTTGACTTAATAGGTTCTAAATTATATTAAATTTTGAATTTAAAATATTAAAATATTCTTTTTATTTATTTTGATTTCTGTTTGGGCATTCGTTTGCATAATGACCTTCTTCCTCACATAACCAATATTTACATGTTTTCTTATTTTAAGGACATTTTTTCTTGGGTTTAAGAGTCACATCCATATTGTTGAGGTACTTTTGAATATCTAGAACAACATGGATGAATATCTTTATATCTTAATGATTTATGTAATTTTGTTTCTAAACATCTTTGTGATAATACTTGTTTTACTATTGAAATAGCACCTCCTAGATTATAAGCTACTAAATTATCATATTGTTTATTAAGAATAATTCTTCCACTGTTTTATTTATTGGATAAGGTAATTTTTGAATAAATACTTTTATATACATTTCTTGTTCTATATAAGTTAATTTATAATAATATTTTTTAAATTTACAAACGTATTCTTCCAAATAACATATATCACATAATCGTATATATTTAGATGCCATAGGGCATTTTTTTATCTCTTCATTTTCAATTTCGTGTTTATATGAAATTATATCTTTTCCAATAAATTCTTTATAAATTACGTTGGTAATTATATGAAAAGCTTTTATTGGTTCAATAGCATTAAGGAATTTAGTAGTATTTTTTATTCGTATTTCATTATCTAATAAAAAGTTTAATACTATACCAGTAGTTTTGTAGGTAATAAAATTTCATAAATTACTAATATTTGTTAAGCCTTTAAAAGGTTCTTCTAATTGAATGACTAATCCTAATCTGTTAGACCATTCAAGTAATAATTTTTCTGGAGATAAAACACAGTCTAAATTAAGGATTGTATATGGTCCTAATGTTATACGTTTTGGTGTATATTATGTAGAAAATTTTCGTATCTTATTGTCTTTTTTGTAATATCCAAAACTATTTAATTCTTCTTGTTCTATAGGTTTATAATTCTAATTATAACTAGATTTATTTTCTCTTTTTTGTTGTTCTCCACTTTGACTTGTTTCAGGCTGTTTTTTTTCTGGTTTTGAACCTTTTGATTTTGGTTGATCCATATGTATTTCTTTTTTATTAGATTCATAACCATAAATTATTTCATCTTGATCAGTAATAGGTTTTATAAGTTCATATTTTGAAGATTTGTGTTCATTATTTAATGTAAGTTTAGTTAATAATTGGGTGACTTCTTCCGATTGATCTTTAATATTTTGTTCTATATTTTCAATGGTTTTACTAAAGTCATACTTGTAGAGCTAGATGGCTTTGGTACCAATTTTTGGTCAAATATTTCTGTTATTAATTTTTCTAGTTTTTAGTCTATTGGATATACTATTTTAAATAATTTTTCATAGCATTTAATTAAAGATTCTAATATTTTATAAACTTCATCGATTTCATTTAATTGTTGTGATTGATAATTTTGATTTAATAATTGTATTACTTCTTTTAATTGATTTTCATTATTAAGTTGTTTGTCTAATAATTCAGATAATTGCTTAGTGACACTCATAATGTATTTTGAAGATGACTCTTTAAGTCTTGCAGTTGTTTCTTAATATCTATTAATTCATCAACTAAATGTTTTGAATTTTTATCTGTTTCCTTATTAGATATTTCAGGTTTAGTAAATCTAGTATGTTTTTTCTAATCTTGTTGATGTGATCTTAAAAGGTTAGATTCTTGTTTAAATAATCTATTTTCACTTAAAGATAAACGAGGTATATCATGAGAACTAGGTATATTTTGTAATTTTATAGGATAATTGATATTTGGTAATTCTCTTAAAGTAGTTTTTAAATTTATTCCTATTTTAGCTACATCATTAAATAAATTCACAAATATATTCTTCCAAATAACAAATGTCACATATTCGTATATTATTTAGAAGCCATATGGCATTTTTTTCTCTCTTCATTTTTAATTTCTTGTTTATATGAAGTTATATCTTTTTCAATAAATTCTTTATAAATTTCGTTGGTAATTATATGAAATGCTTTTATTGGTTCGATGGCATTAAGAAATTCAATAGCATTTTTTATTCTCATTTCATTATCTAATAAAAAGTTTAATACTATAATAGTAGTTCTATAGGTAATAAAATTCCATAAAGTACTAATAGTTTTTAAGCCTTCAAAAGATTTTTCTAATTGAATAACTAATGCTAATCTATTATACCATTCAAGTAATAATTTTTCTGCAGATAATACATAGTCTAAATTAAGGATTCCATATGGTCCTAATGTTATATGTTTTGGTGTATGGTCTATAGGAAAATTTCGTATCTTACTGTCTTTTTTGTAATATCCAAAACAATTTAATTCTTCTTGTTCTATAGGTTTACAATTCCAATTATAACTAGATTTATTTTCTCTTTTTGTTTTCCTCCACTTTGACTTGTTTCGGGTTGTTTTTCTAGTTTTAAATATTCTGATTTTGGTTGATCCATATATATTTCTTGTTAATCGGATTCATAACCATAAATTATTTCATCTTGATCATTAATAGGTTTTATAAGTTTATATTTTGAAGATTTGTGTTCATTATTTAATGTAAGTTTAGTTATTAATTGGGTGGTTTCTTCCAATTGATCTTTAATATTTTGTTCAATATTTTCCATGGTTTTACTAAAGTTATATTTGTAGAGCTAGATGGCTCTGATTCCAATTTTTGGTCCAATATTTTTGTTATTAATTTTTCTAGTTTTTTGTTTATCGGATATACTATTTTAAATAATTTTTCATAGCATTTAATTAAAGATTCTAATATTTTATAAACTTCATTTATTTCATTTAATTGTTGTGATTGATAATTTTGATTTAATAATTATATTATTTCTTTTAATTGATTTTCAATATTATGTTGTCTGTCTAATAATTAAGATAATTGCTTAGTGACACTCATTTTTATCAAGGTTTTTAACAACTATCTTATTGTCAGAAAAGGAGACAGTCTCAAAGAAACTAAAGTTCAGCTATCACGAATAGCATATGTACAAATTGAAATCAGCAACAACATGTATCCACCAATAGATGACCCTCCTAAATATGATTTTGATTGGGATCTAATTAATCAGTTCAATCCACAATGCATCAAGGGAGTTTATCAACAATACCTGAAGATTACCCCAGAATCTTTAATCAAATTAAACTACAGAGGAGCAAATATGTTGATGACCTCATCATATAAAACACCTATCTCTATTGAATTATTTCAGCTAATAAAACAAATTGAAGCATCTTTTTCAACTTTGTCTGGAGTATTTACTGAACTATCCAAACAATAGAAGCAAACTCTTTGTCAATAACTACATCAATATTTACAATATCTATGTCAAAAGTGTCCCTCGACATCACAAAAAGAAAAGGAGAAAGAAGACAGCTCATCTAAAGATATTATCACCGAAGAATAAAACTCTTCAATAATGTAGGCCACCTATTGGCCATTCCTTTCAATTATGTAGGCCATTTGTCAGCCACCAACAAAAGTAGATTCTTCAAATCTGCTTTTGCTTTTGCTTTTTTAGACGCTAGCAAGTGCTCCTTTTTTATATAATGTAAGCTCCGAGCATCGCTCAATATGAAAATGAGCAAGATTTGAAATGCCATCCCTAATTGTGTTGGGTATTACTCTTACTAATTTGCTTGCCATATATTTTTATCACACTTTCCTTATTAAAAATAACTCACTCATTTGTTACTTTGGATACAATACTGGAGCCTAAAAAGTCTGGAGATTAGAAGATGACGTCAAAAGTTTATATAGAGTGATCAGATTGGGAAATGCCATCTGTCCACCTTGGGAAAAAAAAAACTCTAAACTTTATGTGAAACAATTCAAATGTAGCCTTTAAGATGGAATAATTTTAGCATAATCTGTTACCATGTTGCAAATTTTGATCATAATCAACTACCAATCACTATATTTAGGAGATTGAGCACATATTGTGCATGTAGTGGTTAATTTAGTGTTTGTTTTACTAAGTTAAAGTTTGAATTTATTCTATACCTTTTTCTATTTATTTCATTCTAAGGGAAAAAAGCTCACCAGATCTATTATTCCTTAAATTTTAATTTTCAAAATGTTTGGTGCAATCTAAATGAATTAATTCAAATAAATTTGATTTTGTTTGGACAATAAGTTTATTATTTTTAAAATTATCTTCACAAATAAATATTTAAAATATTTAAAACTAAAACATAAAAGGCCCTTAATTTAATAAAAGTTAAAGCACAAAATAATTGATTAATATCGCTCATGAAAAACTAAATTTTCTTTTAAATATCGCATTAGAAAGTAAAGTTCAAGTATTTTGTAATTTGTTTAATAAATCAGTAAGATTTTATACAAATACGAAAATGTTATGTACACAACTAGAAATTTTCTAACATAAATCTCTTACCTTCATTGCAAAATCATAAGCAACATAAATCAAATTGTGAAACAAACACTATCAACAACACTCCTATACTAACTTCCGACCAAGAAATCTTATAAATCTAGCTCTTTTATCCAGTAACATAAATTCACAAACATAAATATTTTTAATAAAAATTAAAACATATAAAGTACACAAAACCTTAACTATATAAGTGTAATTCGTCCCTATAATGTTATAATCTAATAAAATTTTTATGTCAATTTCATTATAAAAAATAATGATAAATGCTTTTTGTTGAACAGATAATAAGTTATCAAAGAATAATTGCAAAAGACACAAATTTTATATCTTATTAATTTTAAATAATAACATATTTATTAAATCAAGTTTAATACAAAATTATAATTAAGTGATATTCACTCTTGTCAAATCATTTGATTTTATAATTTTATCTTTACATGATGTGGAGGTCGAACTTCTAAGGACCTCGAAAAATCTCATAACGTAATCGACTGTTATATATAAAAAAGAACAGCTATTTATAATACAACAGAACAAAACAAACAGAGTTCCGAAACAAAGGAAGTGTTGCAAAGAAACGAGCCGTGAGAGCTTTGGAAAGAAGAACCAGAATCCATTAAAAATGGGGTGGGTCCGCAAAGAAGAGATAAAAAAGGGCAAAAAAATTCACGTGGGGGCCACAAAGGCGGGGCTGCCCGTCACCTTCACGGGCAAAGATCCAACATGTCCAGTTGTGTGACGTCGAAATACTGAATACAAGATACTATCTCTGTCAACCAGCACCAGGTGTGTAGTTTCCTTTTTTTTCTCCTCGCAAACCTGGTCCAATCAGAGGTTAACGCGAGCTGTTGCAACAATCTTTCTTTCTTGACACGCAGGTGGCCCAACGAGACGGCGCCCCTCTCTCTCTCTCTCATCTGCTTACACCAAGCTTTTTGGCTAATTAATATTTTGGGATGATTGCATTAAATATTAATTTATTCAATTTGATCATATGATTAGTTATTTGTCATTTAATATTTTGTAAAATTAATTATTTAGTATTAATTATTTATGTGTAAAATAACTTACAAGAACATGGCTTTAAAAAATTATAAAGATATGAATATTATGTATCTTAATATTTCGTATCGAAATTTAAATTTTAGATATTAAATTCTACAAAAATCATAGAACATATAATAATAATGATGATGATGATGATAATATATCCAAACATAAAATATAATAATACAAATAAAATTTAACAACACAATTCAAAAATTTGCAATAGATTTCACTATTTTATATTAGTTTTACTAATTTGAATTAGATTATTTCAACAAAATAAATATATAAAATTTATTTTATCATCGTAATATTTCTATTTATCACTTAATTTAAAATTATATGATCTCTTAATTTAAAATGAGTAATAGAATTAACTTGTGAATATTATTAAAAAATTATATAAAATTATAATATATATATATATATATATATATAAATATTGTATTGTAAAAACATTTTTATTAAATTACTATTTGTTTATATATAATAATTTAAGACAATTATTCTTCGTTTGGTAACAAAAGAACTATTAAATAATTAAATAATCAACAAGAAATTTTAATTATCCAAGACAAGTTATATTCTTACTTTCAAATTATACGACAGTTGTCTAACTCTCTTTTCTTTCTTTTTTTATGTATATCTTGATTTATATATTAATAATTAAATATCAACATTTATCTTACTAAACTTATTTATCTGTAAAAATAAAAATAGTTAATTTATGTCTAAATTAAGATTAAATAAAAACTACACTAAGAGTGTGAAGAAATAATGTTTTAAGTTTATACCTGGGTGGGTATATAATCACATATTAAAAGGCATATAGGTAATAAATAAAAAAAACAAGTTGATGTTGCCATGACACATATGAAACTTACATTTTCAAGGTCCAGGTGTTGGATAAGTTTTAAAAATTAAAAAAAAGATTACAAATGACAGCGTTGCACTAGAAGAGCGCTATCTTCTTAATACGTCAACGTTATAATTATGCCAACAACGTTATTGCATTTGAGGATGTCCACAGGTTCGACGTCGTTTTGCAAGAGGGGTAAAAAGACCCAGTGACTGTCTTTCTCAATTAGGGTTCAGAAAAACTCAAATGGCAATTAGAAAAGCGATCGTCCTCTTATGTGTTTTTGCATTGTGGTAGCTTGCGCATTCTTTATCTTACTTCCTTTAATCAATTTCCACCCTTGATAGGTCTGGAAATCATCGAGGGAAAGAAAAACAACTTTTAGTTGGTAAGATTTAATCATTTTAGCTTTTGGTTTTATAAGATAAAATTTAATCATTTTGGCAGCTTAGCCTTAGTCTATCGATTTTCTTAAAAAAATACCGAAATCATCAAATTATTTATTTAAAAATTTTTAATATTTCTTTTAAGGATTCTATTGTAATTTCAAGTTAAACCTTTTACAAACTGGCCGTCATGTTTGACTTAGTCTAAAACTTTTACAAATTGTAAATAATCGACCGATTCAAGGCATTTTAACTTTACAAATTGTAAATAATCGACTGATTAACTCCCCGCAAGGGCGGTTCGACTTTTTGTACTTCAAGCTCCTTACGGCTCCTTTATAATTGTCAAATGGAATTTAACTGCAACACAATTGACATAGCATCTATTTCAATGTTTATGCTAACTCAAAAGGCAGAGCTAAGAATGGCTTCTTTTGCTTTCCTCTTCCTCATTTTCCTTGCTTTTTTACCCTGTTCGTCCATGGCAAACATAACTTTGAGCAAATCACTGACAACGAATGATGATCCTCCGTGGCTATCACCGTCAGAGGATTTTGCTTTTGGTTTTCGGCAACTTGACGGCACTAACATGTTCCTGCTAGCCATTTGGTTCAGCAAGATTTCGGAGAAGACTATAGTTTGGTATGCAAAAGGAGACAACCCTGTGCCAAGAGGATCAAAAGTTCAACTTACTGAGAGCAACCTTGTCTTGACAGATCCTAAAGGCCTAATGATATGGGAGGCGAATCCGACCACCACGGTGTCTTCTGCTGCCATGCTGGACACTGGCAACTTCGTACTTGCTGGTACCAACAGTTCTACTTATGTTTGGGAGAGCTTCAGGAATCCTACTGATACAATCTTGCCTGGCCAAACATTAAACTTGGATGACATGCTGTCTTCTAGGATAACAGAAACCAACTACTCCGAGGGTAGGTTCGAGCTCAACTTCTCAAATGGCAGTCTCCAGCTACGTCCAATAGCATGGCCAAGCAGATTCCAGTATCCTCCCTATTATAATAGTGATTTGAATCACTCTGAATCTGGTAATCGGCTTCTCTTCAACGAATCAGCTTATTTATACATAGTTAGAGTGAATGGAGAAATTGCTCAACTTCCTGGATGGACTTCTGTATCTACTAGTATAGAAAATTATTATTATCGCGCAACATTGGATTATAATGGGGTCTTCACTCAATACGCTCATCCAAAGGACCCCAATCGTAGTCAGAGTTGGTTGCCTGTGCAATCTATTCCTGAAAACATATGTGTTGCCATTTTCAGTAATCTTGGTAGCGGTCCTTGTGGCTACAATAGCTATTGCTCAATGCAGAACTCGAGGCCAAGATGTGACTGCCCACCCGGATATGTGCTCATCGATCCACAAAACAGTTTCGGTGGTTGCGTACCAACTTTCCCACAAGGATGTGGACAAGATGATGGTTCTATAGCTCCAGAACAGGTGTATGAATTCAGTGAGCTTAATAATGTAAATTGGCCTCTAAATGATTACGAAAGGCTGGAGCCTTATAATCAATCACAATGCCAGGACTCTTGCTTGCATGACTGTTCCTGTGCTGTTGCCGTTTTTGGTGGCAGTATATGTTGGAAAAAAAGATTACCACTCTCCAATGGAAGAACTGGGGACATTGGAATTTCGACAGTTCTGTTCAAGGTTAGGAAAGAAGCTCCTCCAAATTTTTCCTACAGTAATAGCAAGAGCAAGAAACCAGTTACGTTAGGAGCACTTTTGGGTTGTTCTGCTTTCTTCAACTTGCTTTTGCTACTTCTTATTCCACTAATTGTGCTCAAGTCCAGGAGAAAAGAAGGGACGGTTGAGAAGGATACAAAAGATCCTGTCGTTTACGAGACAAATCTGCGTTCTTTCACGTACAAGGAACTCGTTATAGCTACAGAAGGGTTCAAGGAAGAACTTGGGAGAGGTTCCTTCGGCATTGTATATAAAGGAGTCCTGAAGTCTGATTCCAGAATCGTGATTGCAGTCAAGAAGATTGACAAGCTTGCTGAAGAAAGAGAGAGAGAATTCAGAGCTGAAGTGAGTGCACTGGGAAGGACTCATCACAAGAACCTTGTCAGATTGCTTGGCTACTGCGATGAAGGGTCTAATAGGCTTTTGATAATGGAGTTTATGAGCAATGGCAGTTTGTCAAGCTTCATCTTTATACATCCAAGACCGGACTGGCATCACCGAGTTAGGATCGCCTTAGGAATAGCAAGAGGACTATTGTACCTGCACGAAGAATGTGAAGCCCCTATAATTCATTGCGATATAAAGCCTCAAAACATACTTCTGGACGATAATTTATCTGCCAGGATAGCCGATTTCGGCTTGGCAAAGTTGTTGCTCTCTGGCCAAAGTCGAACTCGAACCATGATGAGAGGAACAAAAGGGTATGTGGCACCTGAATGGTTTAAGAACTTGCCTGTCACGTCCAAAGTAGATGTGTACAGCTATGGAGTGGTGCTACTCGAAATAATTTGCTGCAGAAGAAATGTTGTGACCGACTTGGAGGAAGAAGAAATAGTAATACTTACAGACTGGGCCTATGATTTCTATGTTGCGAGAAGAATGGATGTTTTGGTGGATAATGACGAGTTGGCATTGAGTGATAAAGAGAGGCTCGAAAGATGGTTGAAGGTAGCTTTTTGGTGCATACAAGAGGACCCTTTAAGCAGGCCTGCAATGAAGATGGTAATGGAAATGTTAGAAGGTTTTGTTGAAGTTCCATCGCCTAATTGCCCTTCTTCTTTTGGCTAACTGTTGGGAATTCTGGCTGTAACTGATATGAAAGTTTTTCTAATTGCCATGGTACTTGTGTCAGAGGATTAGCCTAACATGTAAATCAGATCATAATTCATGAAAGTTTTTCTAATTGCCATGGTACTTGTGTCAGAGGATTAGCCTAACATGTAAATCTGATCATAATTCTATCTCTATTATGATTCTATCCTATTTAACGTAATTATCATAACTTTTCTACTCCTCTCAACCTAATCCTCAAATGAAAACACAGATAATCACAAAATTTACCATTAGTGTATATAAAACCAGTATAAAAAGCTTAGTTGTTAATGATAGTTCTTTAGACCTGGAGGACATTGGGGAGAACCAGAATTTCCAGATTAAAAAAAAAGAATAAAAGAGGAAGTGAGAATTGGCTACGCGATTGAAAATAAATTTCAAAATTCTTGGCAAAACTGCTAACAGAACTCCTAAATCCTCAATATGATGTGTTAAGCAAATATAAAAAATAGTTGTTATCAATTGAAATACATATGTACAAAAATGGTCATGAGAATTAAAATTTTCTTTTACAATATGAAAGCTAAAAAAATCAAAATTGAAGACTGAAACTATAGCGAAGAAAACATCCATTAACCTGTTAGTTGTTAGTAATAATTAATTTGAAGTTGAACTACAGAGTTGACGTCAGTACTTCACTATTTGCTCTTAAAAATAGACCAGAAAGAAATGCGGGGAGTTGTATCCGCTGCAGAGTTTATTTGCCTTCCTACTGAAAGCAAGGTTTTAAAATTCAGATTGGACGTCGAACCGGAAGTATTACTGATTATTGGTTCGATCGGTTCGACCATCGGTCGAATCGGTGTGACGTCATAATTACGCAATAATTATATTTAATTATATATAATATTAATAATATTAAGAAAAATATACCAAATAATATAAATAAATATAAATAAAAAATTCATTTGACCGATTCAAATAATATAAATAAAAAATATGATGTGTTTTAAAAAAACAAAAACATCATTAAACCAGTAGCCAACCAGTTCGATCACCGGTTTAACCGGTCAATTGACCGGTTCGTACTGGTCTAATTGAAGACTGATTTTTAGGAGTCAATCGAACCGAATAGCTGACCGGTCACCGATCGAACCGGCCGGTCTGATCCGGGTTTCAAAACAGTGGCTGAAAGTGAATTTAACTCGATTCGTTGCCCCTCAGCTTCTCCAACAGGGGAAAAAAAATCCCCAATACATATCAGTGCCAATTGGAAGAATCAAATTTTGGCAGGATTGCAACTTCGGCTTCCGTCAAAATGATCTTATTCATTTGCATTCGACACTCAAAGAATGACTGATTGCGGTAGCCAATCAATATGTGTATACATGCTGATCATACATCTCGAAAATAACCATAATCTTACACTTATCAAACTTGTGATCCATGAACCGTGCAACTAATGTTGCACCTATCCAGTCATGCGGACAGAACAAAGTCCAGATATATTTTGTTAATGAAAATAGCATAAATAAATAAATCAGAACGGTTTATTTAAAATATAAGATGTCGTATAAATTACTAGTTAAAGTCAAAAACTCCCCGTCTATAATACAGTAGTATTGAAAAAATTACGCAAGATCAAATCTAAGCGTAGCAGAAATAATATAAATTTTTTTCCATAGAATCAACTTTAGCAGAATTAAATTAGAAACATAAAATAAGAAATTGACAAACCTATACTAATCTTTTTCCGATTTCTTGTTACAAATTCCCATTTCTTTGAAACTGTCAATTCTATGAGCCGTTCAATCGCCCGACCTCTAATGATATCCACAAATCTATTCAGAGAAAACTCAAATCGAATTTGAGAGGAAAAATTGTAAGCAGTGCTAGCATCCATTTTTCTAATTTTTCTTTTTATATGAAAAATCTTGTTTTTCATATCCTTGGATTTTATTAAAATTACAACTAAAGTCAAATTTTAATTTTAACTATTAATTAATCCTTATAAGATCAAATATCACATATTGACCCTTAAAGTTACTAAAACTTCTCAATTAAGTTCAACTTAATTCAAATTTCACTTTTTCCTTTATGGACCTTTTTATGTGTGACCCATTAGGGTCTTAATATATTGGCCATGATTATAAATTATAATTCTAATTCATAATTAGAATCATATAAATTAAAACTCCTTTTAATTTATCTTTAATTCCCTAATTAAATAATTTATAATCATATATCATGATTGATGTCTAG
>JANIJH010000005.1:22988806-23002544 GCA_024520975.1 Erythroxylum areolatum | reverse complement strand
ACAAAGTCAACAATGACACTTATTTTGAATAATTAAAATATTTCTAAAACGACTTTTATTATGAAACAGAGGGAGTAATAAATAGTAAATTCGACTTTTTTAGTATCAAATTTGAACCTAACTCAAAACTTGATAAATTTATTTTTATATTATCTAAATTCAAGTTTGTTCGAGTATCAAACAATCAAAATATTAGCTAATCCTCTGTACTAATTTTATCAAATCTCTAACTTTGACAACCTATAGACCCATTCCATTAGAAAGGCAAAAAGAATATGGGATATAGGTGACTAACAATGAAATTCCATCATCAGAAGAACAAAATGAAGAGGGGATAATAGAGAAGGAGAAACAGCAAGAAAAACAAGGGAAGGTGTTGGCTTTAGAAGAAGTAGTGAGACTGACGTTATTGTAAATAGATGACATAAAAATGAGGCATATATGAAATTCAAGAAGAAAGAAGAAGTGAGACTGATGTCATCGTTTATAAGGTGTGCATCTCCATAGAGTATGACGTTTGTTGCAAGAAATAGATGAGATAAAAATGAGGCATATATGAAATCAAAGAAGGAATGGATCCAAAAGAGAAGAAGTAACAAGAAGAAAAGAAAAGCATGTGAAATATTATATTGTAAAAGACAAACAGAAAATGGTATTGGATTAGTAGTGTCCTGAAAGAGGTGTGTAGTTTTTGAGAATGAGAGAAGTTTTACGAAAAGAAGAAAACAACGATTAAGATTTTATGTAACTTTGACTTTAATTTGTAGTTAGGCACTCGAATCAAACCATACATGAAACTCGAGCTAGAGAGTAGTCTGAATTTGATATAAAATTCGATTAACTCAGATCAAATCTATTGATTTAAATATAGACCAGATGGAATTGAGCTAAATTTCATTTCTTAGACTTTTTTTGCCAAACCTAGACATATTTCATTGTTAGAATTTTAAAAGATATTATAAGATTAATTAACAATAAAATTACAATAAATAAATTAGATAAGTATTTTGCATCTATAAACACTTATCTAATTTTTAATATTAAAATGACAAATTTTTAAAAACTTGAATTAAAATGAATTTTTTAATTTTAGTTAGATTTAATATAAATGTATAATCTTAAATCATATAAAAATAAAATAATTAAATGTTAATATTTGATTTAATTTTTCAAATTTAATTTTAAATGTCTAAATTTTTTATTTTAATTCAAAATATTTATTTAATTATTAATATTTACCTAAGCTATATGAAATCAATAAGAAAAATATAGTGTTATATAAAATTAATATATTGAAGCATGGTAAGTTGTCTAAAATCAGTTCAACCAGGGTGTATTATATGTAAGGCCCCAAATTATACCCTACTTGAAATGTTACATGTTTATGAAGGTATATATGATAGGTGTTAAAATTGTGACATGATTGTAAGTTGTATATGTTTTGAATTTTGGTTTAATGGATCATATTTAGTGATTTGGAATTAATTTGTATCATTAGGAAATTGAGGTATTAAAATGTACATTTAGACTAGAAAAATGTCAAGTGTCAAGACAAATTGGTACATGAAAAATTGGATGACTAAGCCTATTAGTTAGTGACATTTGACATAGCTAATGCATTGACATTTGGTAGCATTAGTTGAGTGACAAGTGGTCTAATCGAGTTATGGCATTTGGAAACATGATAAGAAGATAAGTGGCTCACTTCTATGTTTGCCATATAGGTCACCTTATGTAAGGACATGTGTCCCTCTAAAGTTAGGACACCTTATAAAGCAAAAGCTTAATCACTCCAGCTCATTTGGTGTTTCTGCTACCTTCTCACTACTCTCACTACCGAAACCTCTCACTCCCTCTCAATTTTTGGAATTTTTGCTTGATTTTGGATCATCATCACTTGGAATCTTTGCAAGATGCTGCATCAAGGAAGCTAGATCTTGCTATCTTCTATATTGTCTTTTTGGTGTTAAGATTTGCACCTTGATCTTGGATGTATGTTGGTTATTTGGAAGGGCTAGATTAGTTGGTTCTTTGGAGTTGGAATTTGAAGTTAAATAGGTAATAGAATTCTAACTTGATGGCATGTTGTAACATGAATTCTATGTTACTTGAAATGGAATTGAATATGTGCGGAATTGATGATATAATAAGGTCTAGAATATGACGCTTGTTTGATGGATTTTGTTATGAATTTTGTTGCATGAAAGACAATGGCTTTTGAGTTGCCAAATGAGTAATTTTTAGTTGAAATTTGATATAAAATTGATGAGGAGTTGGCATATAATTGAGGTATACTTGAAGCATAATTTAGAGATTGTCATGTTGGTGTTTTGAAATTTGGAAGATGTTTGGATTTGGATTCACAAGAAAATGGGTAATCCACGATTGTGGCACTCATCCCACGATCATGGGTAGATGCATTAGCTTCTATCACGATCATAGGAATTTAGCCCATGATCGTGGGCAAGGCCTTAACATGGTAATCTTTGTTTTAGGTAATTGTTGAACCACAATATGATAATATACCTTACATTGGTATAATTGAAGTTGATTAGGGTTTGTAATGAACCTAGTTTGAGATTAGATTAATTGGTTAAAGATTGAATATGTTTTGGCTTTTCAACTGAGGTAATAACTTATGGAAGGTGTTATTTTAATTACTAGTATCTAATTTGGAATTTAAAGAAATGAAGAATACTTATGAACATAAATGTGATTTAAATGATATAAGTGATGTGTTAGTTATGAATGTTTGTGAATTGGAAACTTAGGTGAGTACATGTAAAATGTAATTACTTAATGCCTCATTGGTGTATTGATACAAATGCTTAAATTCACAAGACATAATGAGTTTGTTCACGCATGAATAAATATATTCAGTTTGAGTATAAGAAGATAAATTCATACTTATGCATTATTTCATTATTAAGTGATTCTGAAATGTAAAATGTTTCATTTTAAAACTGCCAAGCCTAGTTATAGATAAATAGTCATACCTAGAAGGGTCTGCAGCTGCTCCTGTAACTTCACACTAAGGTATTCCCTGATTATTGACACTACCGTGTTTCCTAATTATTGACACTACGACGTCTCCTGATTATCGACATTACAGTGTCCCCTAATTTTGAGACATAAGTCTCTTATGTTCTGTGATACTAATCATGGTATCTTCTATTCTGGCCCCATTATCCACTTTTATAAAAAATGACTAGCAAGCTAATCTGTTTGTGTTTTGATATATGATTCGCTTTGATATAAAATAAATTCTGTTCTGACATAAATAAGTCTAATCTATTACAACTTATGTTCTAATCTGACACAATGATATCCTGTTATGAGATTTTTAGTTCTATTCTGAAACAAAATAAGTTCTGATTTGATACAAGACATATCCTACTCTAATATAAGTTATATTCTGATCTGAAAGTATTATATGCCATTATGATACTTATACATTCTTTTTTGATATTTAAATGTTTTGTTTTGTATTGATGAGTCATATTCTGTTTTGAGACACATAATGTTTGGATTACTCTTTAATATAAACAATTAAAGATTGCACGTGATATGATCTGATTATGTACATGTGAATGCTGGATGACTATTAGAGACAGTCGCCAGTTTATAACTTATTTAGTTATTCCCCATTAAGCTATATGCATAGCACGACAGCTTTGCCTCCGTGTAGGTTCTGATAAGAAGGTTTAAAGACTGGGACAAAGACAACAGCAGTAGCCAAAAAGAAGATGTTTTGTTTTTGAAATTTTCAGTTCGTTTTTGGCTTGTACTCATTATGATGAGACCCTTTTGTATTTTTTATATATAGTTTGTAATAACTATAATACAGGTTGGATCTGAATTTTTGAAGCATGTATTATGATATTTATACAATGTGTATAAGGTTAACTGTTGTCAAATGAAATGTAGTATATGTTTGTATGAGTTTCTTGAAAAACTTGGAATGCTATGGATTGTTTAGTTCTATTTTGTTTGGCACCTGTATATCCTCTTAGGAGGTATATGGGTGTTATATTATATGTCTTAAAAATGTGGAAATTGAAATGTATAGAAATTATGAAGTGCTAGCTTTATCCTATGCTTCCATTTAGAGCAATTTATCTATTCATTTCAGTACATTATCATCACAACATCCAGTTGAATCTCGCAATAATGCGAGATCTGGAGAGATCTGATAGTATGTAGCCTTACCCCTATATAATGTTGTTTATAGTAAACCCACATGCACAATGTAACCTGAGTTTAAAAAAGAAAATAAAATAATTAGGTACATAATAAATAAATAAATAGAATAAAGTAAAAATGTAAAACAGAACAATAAAAACTTCAAAAAGTTAAAAGTTAAAAAAACTTTAAGTTTAGAAGACAAATATTAAGAAAAAGTAATAAGAATAATACTAACAATAATAATATTAATAGTAAAAAAAGAAGAGAAACCCGACCAACTGAATCAAGGAGATGCCCAGATGTTCAACAAGATACACACAGGGGAATCGCATACAAATCAAAGCTAGCAAACAGACAGAGTAAAGAGGCATTCAAGAAATAAAGAATTAAAAGCAACAGTCCAAACATATGTAGCAAGAAAGCTGAATCAACTAGACAGTGGTAGAGATACCGTGACCAAAGCCTTTATACACACAAAACCTGGATATGGGTAGCGGGGCTAGAAGCAGAGGCGAGCTCATTTGTAGATCTTGGAAACTCCACTGCATCACCTATAAGAAAATATGTGAGGAAGAGTAAAAACATTACCAACTTCTGAAAACCCGAGTGAAACTCCTGACAAGGGTTCTAGGGTGGGGAAGATTTAGGAAAATTGTCAAGAGTCCATAAATAAAACCCAATAATGAACTCTAAGCACTTGTAAATATATGCTCCTCTAATTCTATATCCTGCTGCCTAAGAATCTAACCATAAGTGGATGCATGAACATACGATGAGGTCACATAGAAACTGTGAGAGACGTAGCAAACAACAAGTACAACAACAGTGTTGGGGAGTGAATGAGTGTTGTGGAAGTATTTGGCGGCAATGTCACTATAGGTTGTTAAATGTATGGGCTGAAACTAGAGAGTAACTATCCTAAGAGAATGACACCTGTCTATCCCAAATTAGAGCACGTCCGATGGGGTATTAACAACACATAAAGGAAAGATTGATGGATTCACGTGCAACTATCAATAAAATCTAAGCAATACCATATCAGGAGACCTGAGAAATTTAAAGGAGAAGACAAGTTATGTGCCAAAATTGTATGAAAATTTAAGCACAATTATCGAATGCTACGCATGTAGCCAAATCATCTCCTTCCCTTACCAACGTGCTAGTTTTGTCTGAACAGGAGCTCCATACAAAGCTTAGAAGATGATCCTAAGCTAGCTTTGTCCATAACAATATCACCTAATAACGCTTGCAGTGTACTAAGCTTGGTTGATGAAAAGAGATCAAAACCCAACTTTCTAGATAATTATTAAGAAATGGTCATGGCAAACAAGAAAATAGAAAAACTCGTTTGATCATATTAGCAAACTTCAAAGAAGATGGGTAAACACGAGAGCCACACTATAGAGCAGACTTGCCAGTAAAAGTGATAACAATTCTCTAGACTAAAAATAAAGAATGCACTGACATAAAAGAAATAACAAAAATCCACGCCAAGGATGTCTTGAACTACCAACGTTCTTCACCACAAATGGACGAAAGCCACACATAAAGATGGTAAAAAAAAAAAGTTTACCACGTGAATATTACACACTCAACAGACACCAAGACCTCACCTAAAAATAGAGAACAAAGAGTTAAAAGCGAAACCTGGATAGCTGACGGAGGACCCAGAAAAGATCTACCCTCACAGGGGATTCGATGCCTCAGTTTCTCAGTTTAAAATTGAAGATTGTATCTTTCTCCCTCTAAAGACTCCACCTTTAATGTTCTTTATAAATAAGTACAAAAAATTAAAATGATGATATCAGTTAATGATGATTTAATTAATTAATAAAGATCATTTTTCTTCAAGAATTTTTTTAGTTTGTCTCTATAAATACAAGAGTAAAATTTTTGTTTTCCTTAAGGCAGCTAATTTTCTTTAAATTTGAGTGTAAAAATTTGATTTAGGAATGCTTACATCTTTTTTGAATAATATTTATTTTTTTCACTATTTTTTTAAGATAAAGTCACATGTTCTTCACCTTCGTTAAAAAAAAAAAGAATGTTACCTTCAAAATTCTTCCTTCTTTGTATTGCTTGTAATATTCTTAGTTTATGGGTTTCATTCACTTTAATTTACATCTTAAATTGGTAATCATTGCCTAAAACAAAGATTTCATATCTATATTTGACTTATACCCATTATATTAAAACATAAGGTAATGTCGTTTAGATAAAAGATTAATTTTTTTTAATTTTAGAATAGATATTAGGGATGAACAAATAGTTCAATTTTAATTTTGTTAACTTGACTAGGCTCGAAGTCATCAGTTTTCATCGAGATTGACTAAGTTAAGTTGAGCTTAGTCTTTCATTTACAAAAAACTTTTGGATTTTGAAAGTTTAACTATATTAAAAAACATTTTTTATTTTAAATAAAACTACATTTTTTAATAATAAAGCTTATGTAGGAAAAAATGGTTTAAGCCTAATTAAGGAAAGTTAAACCCAAAAGTTCAATCCTTTAGGAGATTTGTGATTGAGACAATGATCAAAATGCTCTATCCTTGTCTTTTCATTTTCAATATAGCAAGTGAAAAGTGGGAAACAAAAGGTTGGTACCTAATTTCCATATTGAAACAGAAAAGACAAGGAGGAGAAAAGTGATTCTACAAATTGAGCATTTGAGTTATTACTACTGAAGACTTAGACTTTTAGACTTGACTTACATTGATTGGGCTTTGACATATTTAATATTTTTCTAAAAGGGTTACACTTTTTGGCTTAACTTAGCCTAAATGAACTTTGGATATTTAATATATCTTTAAAAGAGTTGAAATTTTAGGCCTACAATTAGATTTGACATAAGCCAATTGGGTCTAAGCTTAGTCCAACCTACTCAGGCCTACTTAGGCTAAAGCTAAGTCTCCTAAATCCGATCGAACTTTAAGCTGGGTTTGAGCTTTAAAAAAAATTTTCAAAGTGTCCATAAGCTCAGTTTATTACTATTCCTAATAGATATATATTAAGAGTAGATAACTTTTACGAAATGTATTTCCAAAGGATATGACTTTTAGGAAAGAGTATGCTTGAAATGATGCAACTCTTCAAAGAGTCATAACTTTTGAAAAAGGTAAAGGTATGAATTGCTCCTTAATATTTTCTGCAAAGTCTAAGCTAGTGCCTATCATTATTTATAGTATCACATTATACCTTAACCATCTAGGCACTAAAGTGATCTTGAAAATGATTTCTTTAAACATTTACTAAAAATTTTCATCTTATCATTTTATATAAGATCTAATAAGCCTTTATTGTTATCTCTATACCACTTGTGTACCCTATTTATGGTATAATGAGTATTGTTTTAGCAACATTAGAATGGAAAGTACCATCAGAGAAGGAGTAAATCATAATGGTAGGAGCTTACTTAGACTTTTGGTGAAACATGAAGGCATAAATCACCCTTTCAATGTTTGAGAAAATGATGTCTTAGTGAAAGATTGTATCATTTATCATTAAAGTGATACAGCTATCTTGAATTGGAAATTAAGTCGTAAATGAAGGTGCATAATGCTTAGAAGGAGTATTCTTGGTCTTTCATGTAAATATTGAATTTGAGATAGATTGTATTTCCTTTGATTAAACATGTTTTAGGCAAAGGAGATTCTATTTAGGTATTGTTTGATAATTGGACAAAACATAGTCCTCTGATATGATTGAACTATCTTATATTTTCTTAGGCATTTCAATGTCTTTTCAATCCTATTGTTGTGTTTAATTACTTAATTTGTGTTCATTTTATTTTTACATATAGATTAAAGGATTGAATACAAATATATGCAAAAGGAAGAAGAATCACTCACTCATGACATCCATACAAGATAGTGATTTAATTGACAACATATTTAATGGACAACATGCGTTGTAAGCATAAAGAAGTAGAAATTCATCACTTATGTGCATTTTTTTTGCATGTAAGAATGTGATTTAATGGTAGCATAATAGAAGATGATGGATGGTATAATTTAATGGATAAAGGAGCAGTCCATGCCAAAGTAGCAAAGTAATAGCGTGAGGTTTTTATAAGTGACATTGGTCATGGACCACAACATTAATTTGCCACATAAGAAGAACAAGAGCAGCAGAAACGACAACATTTGCAGTAGTGTTTCATGCAAATATTGTTCATGTGAACAACGTTCATGCAATTAATGCAACACGGAACCATGTTCCATACCAAGACGACAATGCACAGTCCAAAGTAAAGAAACGTAGATATAACAGGTGGGGTTATTAAAGGGGTATGAATAGTATATTAGACTAATAATTAAATTAAAAAATCAAGAGAGAACATAAGAGAGAGCATCAGTGGTAGCATGAAGGATGAATAATAGGGGTGGACTAATTATTAAATGAGAAATAGAGAGCATGCAGCTGGAAGGGAAAACACAAACAACATTCCATGTTGCATGTTTCATGCACTAGGTACAAGTGACCAAACGAAGAAGCATAAAGCTAAGGTAGTGGAGCCAAAATGCAGACGTACAATGACACACTAAAAATGACAATACAAGAGGACAATAAAGGAACAAAACATAGGCATTTTTGAGACTTTGGATGCGTTTTAAATGAAAACGCATAGAAGCAGTAGGGATTTAAAATGTGAATAGTAATATGGACAAAGTATTAATTTGTCACATCAAGAATAGAACAGGAGGCATAGTAGTATGGGATAGGGAAGAAGTAAAGACCAAAGAAGCAACACACCAACTGGGAGACAAGGAGCAGAAAACATCAATACAGTGAGAACAAAACATCAATAAAAGAAGAAAAAAAGTTAGGCCAACATGCAAGCAATGTGTGTTTGTTTCATGCACTCACACATGTTAAACAGAAATGACAAAACAGGAGCTTGAGGCATGAAACAAAACGCATGCAATAGGTGGATTAAGGGGGCATCAAAATGCAACAATATTAGCTAGCATAAAACGTAATCGCACAACAGTAAAGGAGAATGTGGGTTTAAAAGAGATGAATAGTAAAGTGGACCAGAAATGAATTCAAAAAATGAGAGCAAAGTAGCGATAACGAGGAGAAGGAAAAAGAAGAAAGAACAGAGAAGGTGGCGGCTTAGAATTAGCTTTCCAGGAGAGGCTCTCCACTGTAGAGACAACTATAACATTTTCTTCACTCTATTTTGCCTTAGCTTTTTTATTAGTTTTTAGCTATATTCGATTGTTCATTTGTTACTCTCCATAAGTGGCTATTTTCTTTTGGTTTCACCACTTTATTTTCATATATCCGAATCTCTTAATATTAATTGCATTGGTTTAAAGCTTTCTTAGTGTTAATCACTTTTTTACATGTTGTAGAATATTTAGAATGAATGCTTAATGGATTTTATAGTTGAAATTCATGAATTTTGTAAGGAACCTTTATGTTAGATCAATGGATGTTTTATTCCTTCAATTTTTCAGCTTTAATCTGGGTTGTTTGAGTTTATTTATGTGATTTCTTTTTAGATCTCAAATTAGTGGGTATTTGAATGCTTAATGGTTTATGTTATGGGTTTTTGCTTATTTGTGATGCTTTGGATTAATTGTGCTTAATAGTTAGGATTTATGCATATTCTTAGATTAATGATCAACTAATTTAGAATTTTGTGCAAGTTATATGTGCTAGAATTTTTTTGATGCAATTAGTTTAGATTTTGTAATTTGGGTTATGATTAGTTATTTGTTAGCATAAAGAGTTTTGATTTCTATTAAGTTAGTGTTGAATTTCGATTTTTTTAGCATTTATCATTTTCAACCTTTGTTTTATTTAATTAAGTATGGATTTTGTTTATTTAATGTATATTGTGCTTAATATGAACATGCATGGCTAGATTACTTAGGGGTTGGGAGATATTATAAGGATGAAGGGATGGAACTTATGTGAATGGAGTTGAATTTTTCTTAAATTGGTGCTTTTAGGTCTAGGTTGGTTTGAGATCTAGGATAAATGTCATGAATTAGGAATTGGTTATAGGCTTGATCACTATTTAGGTAACTTTCTAATCCAAAGGCTAAGGATGAGTATGTGATATGTAATGGTCCATAGTGATTCCCGGAAGTAGCAATAGGCTAGTTAAATTTATCACGATACTTAATAAACTAATCTAGGATCCTATACCTTTAGGTTACACCTTCCGAGCTTATGAGTAGGTGGCCTAAATTAGTTGTTTCTTAATACCTAAGGCATCTTCACTATTAAACTTAGAGAGTCTATTTTGGCTTATAGTGGAGATTGAGGCATTTCTAGAGCTTATTAGTTTTGCCTATTTTAAAGAAATTACAAATTTGAGAGCTTAATTGAGTCCAAAGGCTAACATTATGATGAGAGTACCTTTTATTTAGATTCAAGGATCAATAAACATGTCGGAATCCCGAAGATATCTCTAACTCACATCTTTACCATTATCATTAATATCTTTTAAATTCACTTTGTGTTTGTCTTTTTGTTTACATTCTTTACATCATAGTTGTCTCGTTTCATCATTTCAGGGTGTTTTATTTTCTTTTGTTTGCATCATTTGAAATAGCATTTGCATCCAATCTCTCTGTGGTTCAACCCTAGCTCGCCATTTACTGCATAGTTTGGTAGTTAGGAATTTATTATTTGGTAGTGAGCAAAAAGCTATCAAATTTTTGGCATTGTTATCAAGGAGTTGGCATATGTTAATAGTTGTTTCTTGTGTTGTTTTTATTTTTGTTTTTATTGATCTCTTTTTTCATTCTTTCATCGGTTTGTTGTCCCACAGTTCCTCAAAACACATTCGTTTGAGTAAATTTGCTAAGGAAAATAGAGGATTGTTACTTTCTCCACTTAACCCTTTTTCTTTTTCTCCTATTGTCGGTCGTACTAGATTTTGTCAGAGAAAGAGAGAAAGGAATCCTTATGCATCTTCCCGAGAGTGGTCGGTCCTTATCCTTTAAAGAAGAAGTCGACGGGAGTTCAAACAAAACAGAGGAGATTATGGAACCTCATTAACAGACCTTAAAGGAGCTTGTGGGTCCTTCTTTCAACCCTAGTCTATTTTGTATCAATTATCTGGATAATGAGCTATAAGTTGAAATTAAACCTCAACTAATACATGCAGTGCCTACGTTTACAAGTTTTCATGATACCAGCTCACTAGGATCAGGCTACATCACTGATCCCAATAAGTTCCTAAAGGAGTTCCACATCGCATGCTCAAGTATGAAGCCAGCAGGATCCTTAGTGGAGCAACTCAAGCTAAAGGCATTTCCCTTTGCCTTAGAGGAGTGGTTGTATGACTTGCCAGCCAGGTCAGTCAACACATAGGAACAAATGAAATAGACGTTTCTAGAGAAGTACTTCCTTGCCTCAAGAGCTATTATCATCAAGAAGGAGATCTGTAGCATTCGACAAGATACAGGGGAGTCTTTGCATGAGTATTAGGAGCATTTCAAGAAGCTCTACAATAGCTGTCCAAACCATCAGATATGTGACCAGTTATTAATTCAATATTTATATAAAGTGTTGCTTCCTTTAGACAAGAATATGATAGACGATGCAAGTGGTGGAGCATTGGTGAACAGGACACTAGATGATGCTAGGAACTTGATAGCAACAATGGCAGTGAATTCCTAGTATTGGGGTAATCACAGTAATGCTTCCTCCTCGATAAAGCAGGTGAAGGAGGTCTCTATCTCTAAGTTGGAACAACAAGTTGCAAATTTGACTTCCTTAGTGCAACAGTAGTGATAAGAAAGGGGCCTACCAAGGTATTTGATATTTGTACATTAGCTGACCATCCTACAGATGCATGCCCTTCCTTGTAGGATGAACAACATGTCAATGCAGTTGGGGGGTTTCAAGGACAACAGAGGAGCTATGACCCTTTTTCTCCTACTTACAATTTGGTGTGAAAGGATCATCCCAACTTTAGGTATGGGAACCCACAGCAAGGAAGCACTTCTAATGCACACCAACCTAATTATCAGTAGCAGCAACAAGGATTCCATGCACTATCAGGTTTCCATCAGAGTCAACCATAGTTTCATCCAAGGCCACCGCCTCCACAATGCCCATAACAACAACAAGCTGAAGGTATGTCCTTAGAGGAAATTGTTAAGAGATTAGCGTCTAACACTCTTTAATTTCAGGAGGAAGCGAGGAGTGGTTTGAAGAATTTGGAAAATTAGGTCAGTCAGTTAGTTGATGATGTGGGTAAGCTGTAGCCCCAAAGTTCCACAAGGTTACCTAACTAACTTGAAAGAAGCCCAAAAGAAGACGCTTGCGCCATCACCTTGATAAGTTGTAAGGAGGTATAAGGACTAAGGAAGGGGAAGGAGAAAGAAAAGGAGGAAGAAATTGAGCTAACAAAGAAGAAAGAAGATCACCATCCTCAGGTAAGTACTTCACACCCTGTTGTTAATGATTCACTTCATATTCCATTTCTAAGCAGGGTAGCAAAGAATAAGCAACATGAGAAGGAAAAGGAAATATTGGAGGTTTTTCATAAGGTGGAAGTTAATATCCCTCTTTTGGAAGTAATTAAATAAGTTCTGTGATATGCTAAATTTTTGAAGAAGCTGTGCACCAATAAGTAAAAGCTAAAGGGATATGAGAAGATTAATGTGGGGGATAATGTGTCAGCAGCCTTACAGAGGAAGCTACCCTTTACCATTCCTTGTAAGATCGATAACATGAGGTATGAGAGATGTATGTTATATTTAAGAGCTTTGATCAATGTTATACCTTTATCTACTTTTAAAGCTCTTAATCTTGGTTCACTAAAGGATACCCGTGTTATCATTCAGCTAGTTGATAGATCTAACACATACCCTGAGGGGGTTATTGAGGATTTTTGGTGCAGGTTTTCCCTTCAGATTTTTAAGTGTTAGATATGTAGAATGAGGGCTCTTCAAGCCCTTTGATAATTTTATTAGGTAGGCCATTTTTGGAGACATCTCGAACAAAAATCAATGTACATAGCAGGGTTGTAACACTGAACTCTTTGAGCCCTTTTATATTGGTCTGTACTTGGAGATGCTACTGTATATTGATATATGGATGGTTGTAAATGAGTTCAAAGATGTATTTAAGTCCTTCAGATATATATGTAATGATTTATAATGTTATATGCCCTTACATGAACTTAGAGTTCATCGGTATGTGAAATCTTGAAGATTTCCAACAAATAAGTTTTTTAAGTGTGAAGAACCGAGTCCACTGAATGGATATGACTATGGAGGCTAAGTTAAATGTGCTATAATGCCTTAGAGGTGATTAGACATGATTTATAGACTTATTAGACACTTAGAGAGCTTAATTGGAAAAGTTGATGTACATAAGGGTTTATTTGCAAATTGTCAAAAGTTAAAGGACTTAAATGTAATTTCTCAATTCTTGAAGGACCAATGTGTAATTTTATAAAGTTAAGCTACTTAATTATAATTCTCAAAAATTCAAGGACCAAAATAAATTTGACTACACGATAAGAATTCGAGAAACATGTGTTTTATGAACTCAAAGAGAATTTTCTGTGATAAGTAAATGC
>JANIJH010000005.1:22957561-22977641 GCA_024520975.1 Erythroxylum areolatum | reverse complement strand
GAAAACAAGATAGAAAGAAGCTAAACTTACCGAGTAATGCCCCAAACTGTCGGAAAACCTTAGAAATCGAAAGTCCCCAACTCTTCTTCCTCTTCTCCCCTACGGCAACTCCTTCTCCTTCTTTCCTCTTTTTCTTTTTCTTTTCTTCTTTCTATTCTAATTCTAATTCTTTAAACCTAAAGGGAAAGCATAATGACCACATTGCCCTTCCTAACAAGCCTTAGCCTAACTAACTTAAGTGGACTTCCCAAACTACCCTTACACAATTTAATCCTCTAAGTCATAATTTAAACCAAATTTAATCAAGATAAGCCACAAACACATAAGTAACACAATTCATATCTAATGACATCATAAAAAAAATTCGGGGTCCAACACTTCTACTATAGAAGCTGCGTTCGTATCGTGTTTTGAGGCTACCTTGCATGATGTATGGTTGAAGAGTCTTATATTTGGGCTTAAAGTTGTGGACTTTATTTCTAAGTCATTAAACTGTGACAACTTAATTGCATTTTTTATGGCTAAAAACAATAAGAGTGGATAATTGTATCGACATTAAGTTTTTAGCTATAAGCGAATATGTTAAGGAAAAGAAAGTGGTAATTGAGCACATTAGCACTGAGTTGATGATTGCGAATCCTTTGACTAAAGGCATATCACCTAAGCAGTTTAAGATCACATAGTAAAAATGGACTGGGTTTTGTAAAATAATGTCATTGAATTTACATTGTTTTCAATGAAACTCTTATTCAATGTGATGTTTCTCATATGGTTTGTGCACCTATAGATATTCATTTTGTTTATATTGAGATTCTTCATTAAATTTGGACTTAGAATAAACATATGATTTATTCATTTAAGTTGAAGGGCTGGTGTGTAGAGACATAATATAATATAATACATGGAAGATATTACTCATTATAAGAGGACTTATTGCCACGATTCATTTATTATGTTTCTCCATAAAGTTAATGTTGAATTATATGGACCAAGTGATAGATTGTTGGAGTACTCTCTTGTGTATGTATGGTCCATATGATTCACAACATTTTAGAAACATTGTGATGGTCTGTTGTTGTCCATTGCCTCTATAATGGGCAGAGCAATATATGGACAATTGTGGGTTTTTTTAGGCCCTAACCTTCTGCTTTCGTTTTAGAAAATTTTACAACATTAACTTGAGAGTTTGAGAGGTTAGAAGATTTAGAAGCATTTCATTTGACAATGGGATTGAATAAGTGGATAGAGTTTTCAGGTTGCAATGACTGGAGGTATAGTGTTCATTGTTTCAATTAAGCTTCTGTTTGTTTATGATATATATGTATATACATACATGATGTTTATATATACCTAAGGACTTGTATGTGATACGTGAAATACATGTACATGAATTTTTTCTATCAAAGGAGAGCACAAAACGTAGAGGAAGACTACGGTAGAAGAAAGAGTAGGAAGAGTTTTCATTTAAAATGAAACGAAAAGGACTTTCGTTTAATTTTTAAAATGTTAAACATTTGGCGACATTTTCTGAAAACATCGCTAAAAGTTCTCCTTTTGCAACGAATTTTTCAAATTATTACCAAATATTTGACAATTAGTAAAACGTCACAACAGGCTAGACTTCTGGTAACAAATTTGAAATTGTTGCCAAAAAATCGTAGCTGAAAATGTCTTTTGTTGTACTAAATCCTCATTCGTTTAATATTTCTTTTATAACGATTGATGAATTAAAATTCCTTGTAGAAATGATACTTATTTCTTATTCAGCATTTTTTATTGCAAAAATTTAGAGTTTAATTTAGGCTCAAATGATAGCAACACCAATGCCACATGTCAAATACCAAGTTTTATAGTTGGGAAAACTATTTGTTTGGTGATTTACAGACTAGGGTTTTGTGATTTTTTTTAATTTCTTTCATATAGGTGGTGTGTGTAGTTCAAGGGTAAAAATTGTCTCCCCCTTCTCGTCAATGGGTGGTGGGTGTAGTTCAAGGGTAAAAATTCTCTCCCCCTTCTCAATGATTAAGGTAAAATTGAAGAGGAGGTTAGAAAATGCTGAGAAGACAAAGTTGTCTTCTTCTGTATTGTTAAATTCTCCTTCAAGTTCTTGCAAGATAATTGGTGAAATGCTCTGGCTCTAGATGCTTCAGATGCTGCTCTTTTCTAGTGTATCCAGATCCCTAAGTCCTCTGATATTCCTTGATTTTGGGTAATCCCCGGTTCCTTTCATAATCTAAAGGAATGGAAAAAATGAGAATGATTAATTAATTAATTACACTATAATTAATTAAAATATATTATTCATTAATTAAAATATTATGATTAATTAATTACAATATAATTAATTAAAATATTATTATTTATTTATTTACATTATATTTAATTAAAATATTATTATTAATTAAAATATAACTATTCATTAATTTGAATATTATTATTACACTATAATTAATGAAAATGTTATAATTAATTAATTAAAATATAATTATTCATTAGTTAAAATATTATAATTAATTAATTAATTACATTATATTTAATTAAAAATTATTATTAATTAAAATATAAATATTTATTAATTAAAATATTAATTAATTAATTAATTAATTGCAATATAATTAATTAAAATATAATTCATTTTGTAATTAATTAATTACAATATTTTTTACAAACCAACCACTATCAATGATAATGGTAATCATTCCTTTCTCTCAACTAACCATCATAATTATAATAATAATATTCATTTCCATTCCTCACTATATTCATTCTTATTCTTATTACCATTCCTTCGTACTAACTAACGGTCCCCTAAAAGGGAAGATATTTCATGTATGTTTTTTCCTTTGTGTTCAAAATTAAATTGATAGATTCTTGAAGTCTCCAATAGGCAATATATGCTTGCGAGGAAACAAGAAGCCATAATAGTTGCTAGTGCTCAACTGTACGACAAAAAGGAAAGGACCAAGTTATTGCATCATTCAAGAGGAAGTGGAATAATGTTGAACAAGGGAATTACTCCAATGACCACGAAAATCAAACCAAACAATGAGAATGGAACTCTACTCACCATTGGTAACTCAGGAAGCACCAACAGAGATAATTAACAAAAAGACCAACAAGAGGCTTTCTACTGTTTAGGATCTAAGAACCCATTGTTCAAGTCGGAGCTGCTTCAGAGGTCTGATATTTGGCTTATCCTTCTGAGGACAGCGCCATTTACCAGTGACCTCATCCACGTAAGAGTGTTCAAAGTTGGTTCTTTCTGTTAGCGCCTTTTTTTTCATTACAAAGTCCTCACCTGCTGATGGAGTAATCTTTTTATTTCTTGGGCAAGCTAATAGAACTGCTTGTGGCCAATTAGTAGAATTTTCTTCACTTACTTCTAAAATTCTGTCCGTCCTTGTCACAAAACCGTTGCCCAGTATTTTATTTCCTTTACTTCGATTCTTATCATTTCCCTGAGGGCACTTCCTGACTGAAGCAACATTTACTTGCCTGAAATTAGTATTGTTTCCAGTGGATTCTGCTTCAGTCTTAACTTCCAAGTTCTCTATGGAATGATCACCACAATCTAAAATGTCACCAGCTTGAGGAAAATTTCGCACATGTTTTTCAAATGCTTGACCTTTCTGCTCACCGTCACGGCACAGATTAATCCAGAGCGATGAATTTTCTTTTCCCACAAACTTAGTACCCTGAAGTTTGAAAACACGAAATTGGCTTGAAAAGGAAAGCTGAATATAACTTCTGCTAATAGCAGCTGAAACAGAGAAGAAAGATGGAAAAATTTACCTTTTTCACATGCATGTTTTGCCAATGACCATCAGGAGAGCTCTTGAACTTCAAATTTTGATTTGAGAATACTTTTCCATCAATAAAATCTGAATTTATGTTTCTGCTTGGAGTGAATTTTTGCAAATCTATTGCCTTCCCTTTCCTTTTATCTTCTTCAAACTCATCCCCTTCCCTACATTGAGTTTCTTCCAGAAGTCCTTTGATTTCGCTTGGCACAGGAGATTCATACGCATAACTGGAGAACCAGCTTCTGATGTCAGACGGTTCTGAAATCCAAAGAATCAGTAGCACAAATTAATAACTTTACGTGAATTACATATATATATATATATATTCTCATTTGACTCCAAACCAATCCCCAAAAAACGGGAGATTTTCTTGTCCTCGCTTTTGCTAGATTTTCTCAAATACAGACAATTGACAGTTTGCAAAGCTCACGAAAAACTTGCAATGCTACTAACCAGAAGTGAAAGAAGATAATTGCTGAGAATCTGTAATCTGCAAAATATGAAGAGATGATAACCTTAAATAAAAATCTTTTACTGCTGAGACTCGAGTATTTAGTGAAGCAATCAATCGCACAATTGTGATTACAGAGCACAACAACGAACTAACTCATGCTGGTGCAGAATATATCAAGAGAAGAATCAAGCAACAGCACCTTATTTAGAGACTCGTTCTCTGCAACAAATCTAGATGCACTCTTACTCTTTGCAAAGCTAAATGAAAACGCATTATCACGAGCACCTAATTTATTGTTTTTTCCAGAATTGCTCGATTCCTCAAATTTCTCTTCTCTCTCGTTGATGTTCCCATTAACATGAATAGGGAAACCATCTTTTTGGCATTCGCCTCCTTCAGTAACAGACTCCTCGTTATCAACAAATGTATCCAGTGGAGATTCAGACACGTAGCTTGGAAACCAATTTCCCTCATGAGGGGCCGCTGACATGAAATACCAAATAGTAAGATACAATCCCTTGATGTCTTCTCCAGGACCATAATATCATACGAGAAGTTTCAAAGGCTTATGAAGCTGTTAGCCCTTTGGAAAGAAAACGTTACTAACCATAAAGCAGCGATGCGGAGTCGGTGGTATCTGGTGTCTTTGACACAAAGAAACATGAGTTAGATAAGAGAAATTGCAAGCATATGTTCTTTTAATAGGCTGCAAGAAGGTTTGGATGAATGAATCAAACAAATAGCATCACTGTACTGAACAAAAGCAGAATTTTTAACAGAAGGCACAACTTGTGCAATGAGATCAAATCCAAATAAATCAGCATGGCACTTATAAAAGGAAAATTACTGTTGCTTTAACCAGTGGAAAATATGGGAAAGAGATTGAAGATTTTTAACAAGGGAAAAACTAATGAGAGACCACTCTTTCGTTTTTTCAACATACCTAAAAACCCAACCATTAGTCAATGCGGTTCTTTCCCACAGCCATAATACAACCATTATAATTAACAGATTGCCTTTACTAAGAACAAAAGTATGCAGCGGAAATGGAGGATGAGATTACCTCGGTCAATAACTGGTTTCCACGCTTACAATCACTGTCACCATATCTTCCAGAAACATACAAATTTCTTTCTTTATCAATCTCCCCGACAACAGCATAATCCTCATCTCTTCCAGAGTCACTTTCTTTGAAGATAGAACCTCCAAATTCATCACAAGTATCCAAAATAAAAGATTCATACTTGTAACTAGAAAACCAATTCCCTACATCAGGTGGCTCTACGACATAAACCATAAAAAATTGGTCAGGATCTGAGAAGCCCACTACAATTGAGAATGATTTATCGACATTATAAAATAGGGGCGTCCGTAAAAACAACTTGCACATACCAGAAGGAAGCAAATTGGGGTTGGAAATCTGCAGCCAAAATATCGTGTTAGCAATGAGAAGCTTAGAAGAATTTAAAGGAAGCCAAAGATTTGATATTTACTTGAGAATCGCAAGCGTTATCCATCAAACAGCTTGTCTCTTCTTCACAGAGCTTAAGTAAGCTCGAGTGTAATTTTTGTCATCTTTGAATTTTCGAAAGTACGGCGCGCATCTGTTTTGGCGCCATAGTGTCGTGGGATGGGCTCATCGTGTCTGGGCTCGTCAGAGAATGGAGTTTATTGCTGAAAACAAAGATTTTAAGAGCCTCAGCCGACCCAAAACATCGGCCACACAGAATTAACTATTTTTATGGGAGTTAAAACTAAGGTTTTGTCGAGTTTATTTGACTTAATTATTAAAATCCTAATTGAAACCAGAAATGCTTGATTCACTAAATAATTTTCACCAATTGATTATTACCTTGAAATATTATCACATCCGCTATATATCTTAACAAGGATATGATAATGTACGCCCGCACGGGTAGCTTGGTTGGCAAACTAACAGGGTTAATTGGAACAAGGATATGATAATGTACAAATTGAGGCTAAAAACCTTTTTCTTCAACCCATTTTATAATAACAATTCATAAAAGTTAGAATAACTTAAATTCCTAATTTATGCAAATTATCAACTATGTCTTTTACAAGTATGCTCCTTCATATTGAATAATTAGAATATTTAAAATTTTCATATTATAATATCAATTTATTAATTAAAAAAGAAAAGTTTATTCACTGATTTATTGTCACTTCTTTAAAAATAGTATTCCCTTTATGATTTTTTTTTACAATTTTACTTTAATGAGATTAAAAATGATTCATGTTTTATTTTTAAAGTGTAAAGAGCAATTTTCTCAATTAATTTAAATAAAAATATTAAAATTAATTTTTTGGTTGAAGAAGCGTTAATTGTCGTATTCATATCTTTAAATAGGTTTTAATCCTTATTTTCAATCTAAAAAATTTTAGGGTATGGTTAGTTCACTTGAGGAAATGGTAAGATTTATAGTGATATAGTGAGGGAGGATATGAAAATACTATTTATCCAATCATGATATATTATCGAATATTCTTTTTCATTCCTTACTCTTTCCTTTCTTCTCATATCAATTAATCAAGTACTCCTTTAGTTTTTTTTCAATCCTCTAAGAATATCAAATTATAGATGGTTAGTTGTAAATGATCAACTTTGCTTATCTTCATCAGACTAAATACTTCTTATTCAACTTTAGTTTTAGGTTATTGAAATTGACTTATTCTTTTATTTTCATAAGTTTAGATGCCCTCCATTTCATATTTAGTCTAAGTAGTAGATTAGAATTGGCTTATCTTCTCACAATTTATGTGAGGAGAATTTTTGTTCATATTTTCATTCCAAAACTATAATTTGATTGGCTCTAATTGCACTTAATCTGAAAGACTTCTTTCACTACACCTTTTTATCTTAGTTTTCTTCTTTGCTCTTACACTAGCAAAGAATTTATTAAATATGTTCAAAATACCTATAAAAACTATGTAAACTCTTTCAAAACAAATATTTTTACTCAAATATCTTTATAACACTTAAAGAACCTTACGAATTAGTTTCTTATTTCGTAGATCTTCCCTAGGAATTGATAGATGCAATGTCACTTATTTTATATACTTCAAACTCTTGAATGTTAAATACTATTTTTTATAATATTACTTGCCTAAAAACTCTTATTTGATATATCTTTACCTATTAGTGACGATTACAAAAATGAGATGTTAAAGGCAAGAATTATGAATAAAGCCTTAAAATTTGTTTGTCATGATAATGATGATGATGCGTCAGTTTGAACTTGGAACATTTCAAATAGGATTAGAGCATGATCCCACTAATATGATGTTAGGATAATAAGGGTGGAGAGTGGCACAAGTAGAAAGTTCACAGGCAATAACACCTTCAGATAAGCTTCTTATTCAATTCCATATCAAAAAACGAGGAGAGATTATATATTGTAGATTGACCTTTGATAATGACATCAAAGGATTAGGGAAATATTTTGATATCTCACATGAGAGGTGGGTGTCAAATTCATATAAAAAAGAATGAAGAGGTGAAACCCTTTAATAAGCTTATGTAAAAGATCACTAATTAATTCTTAATTACTTATTGTTAGGCATGTGGTTTTCTTAATTCTAAATAAAAGTCCTTGTTATGTAAATTTATACTTAGGGCTTACACCTTTAATCAGACTCAATTAAGAAAATTATATAAAACTTCAAAATGGTAAGAAATGAGCTAAATCAATTTAAAGTAATTAAAGATGTTTAAAGTTAATTTGTTAAAGACTTACTACCTTTTTAGAAAGTAAATATTATCATAACTTAACCCAAAAAGGAATATTATCTATGCTACATATAACAAATCTTCAAAATATACTATTAGCAACCAAACTTTAAAGAATCATCAAGAATCATAGTTATAAATGACAATTACAATCCAATCTTACAAAATCTAGCTATTATTTTAAATTCAATCACTTCTTAACCACGAGTCATTTGCCGTAGACAATCTCTAAGTCATTGAGAAGCATTTCAAGTGTTTGGTAGTCTCTAATTTCCTTTCATCTATAAGCATGAGGAGTGGATTTTATGAGTTATTAAATGCAACCTGATTTTTTAAAAAAAATACCTCTATTGAGTGTTCCTTTTGAGGGTTCTAGTTTTGAAAAATCCTATGATTGTGCTCCAACCAAATGCTATATACCAGATAGCTTGGAGAAATTTTGAATACCAACTAGTCACTTAAATTTTAACTGAGTTTATATAATACTAATCTTGAATCACATTCTAGTTTTCTTGAGGAGTAGTGAGGTTTACATAGTTGAAGAATATGGTTCTATATATTTTTTTATGTATTGGTTCTAAAAAAAACTGATCCAATCTTTAAACTCCTTATCTACATATGATACATTAAGTTGATATGTTAAAGAATCTAGACATCTTATCCACCATATTTATTTTTCCTTTGAATCCTAAGAAGATTATGAAAGTAGCTTAAGGGTGAGCTTGTTTGAACCATAACATCTTGAACTAAGTTACCTTAAAGTGTTAAGTTTTTAGTAACTTCCTGCAAGAATTATTGCTAAAGTTTCCTGAAGTGTTTTTATTCCACTCAATAACGTCCTCCTTATTGGTAACTAGACGATCCTAGAATATGGTTTCGAAGTGAGGTATTAGGCAATAACTCTAGGAGCTAGTACTTTTGTTATGGACCTCTTTTACCATTCTATTTGAAGGAATGGCACTCCCATATGGATTTAGTTATCTAGAATCATTCAACATCCCAAAAGGAGTCTAATTGTCATGCCAAAAAGCTATGTTTGCTTCATTTTCTATCATGCTTTCAATCACCATCCTAATTCCCCCCCTCAGCTTTAGCATATTATGAATAATCTAAGTATTTTTGCTTTGAATTGTACATTCCATATGTTTTCTGGTTCCTTAAGTAATAAGTATGTATCCATTTTACCCAAAACAATTGATTATCACTTAGTAATCTCTATAGCCTTTATGTTAGAAGGACTTTATTAGTAAGCTTCAGTGTTTTAATTCTTAAACCTTATTGTTTTGTACAATTTGTTTCATCGCATTTGACTTTATTCATTGCTTTACTCCTTGACCATAAGAAGTTTTTTAAGGAGCTTCTCCATACTTTGGTAATATTACCTGGGAAAGGTGGGTAGACTAGAAGATGGGAATGCTATTAAATACTAAGATAATGGGTTACACTTTCCCAAGTAGATTGAGATTCTTATTGCACTATCTAGACATCCTTTTTTGTATCTTATCTAGTAGTAGCTGAAACTCTTTGTGGGAGGGCCTCTTTAAAGATATAGGGATCCTAAGATATGTGAGTGGAGAAGACTTGGTTTTTTGTCTAAAGCATTATAAAGAGCTCCTAAAGATATGTGTAAGTAGTTTTTGTATTTATTTGTAAAGAGTCCTAAGATCAATAAGGGAATTTGCTTCAACTTTGTAAAAAAATATTAGATCATCAATGGTGTATTCGATCTCCTACCTTATAGATCTTTCTAGGCAAGTGTTTCTATTGCTTCTTTAGTATAGGTTATAGAGTACCAAGTGTCAATCCCAAAGAGATTATGAGTACTAGTATTATCCCTTTTCCTATTGTCTAATTGGAAAATTATGACTATTGTGATTGATAAAAATCAAAACTATAACAATAAACTAAAATAAATCAATATACTTCACTAATTATAACAAATATTTAACTAAGAAACAATCAATCAAAATAATAGTGATACCCATACAGTGGAATAAATCAATATAGTTAACTTATTAGAACAAATATTTAACTAAGAAATAATCAATAAAAATAATAATGGTACCTATATAGTGAGTCCCTATATAACTTCTTATGCACATAAGACTTCACACATCAATTTAGCCTAAAGTTCATCAAATTATAAAAGTTCCTCAATTATGTTAATATCTTTCTCAAGATTATTGACAACAAATCTAAAATTTATTAATTGAAATATTTTTCCAATTTAAAACCTTAGAAATATTTATGAATTCCTCTATTAGGTATGACCTCAATTCAAAAGATTTATATCATCCTACCTATAAGATTATATACAACTATTTTTTATTAATAATTTATGGGGACTCACTCCTAAAGCTACACATTCATGGTTTACTATCTAATTGCTAAAGATAAGAAGTGCAATTGAGATGAATGTAAGCTACAAAGTAGGGGATGCTTCGACTCTTTCCTTGTGATATGAAAATTGAATAGGTAATGGTGCTTTAATTAGAAACCCACAAGCTGTCCAAAATATAATAGGGATCCCAAATAAGCTAAGGTTAGTATGTGGATCAGAGAATTTTTCAAGAGAAATTAGTCGCTTCATTCTTCCCAACATTCAAATGAAGGACTGCTATGTTTGGAAAAATCATTTTATAGGCAACTTCACAATATAGAATGCTAGGATTGGCTTAGACCAAGAGGACAATAGGTGCCATGGCATATGACTCTATAGAATAAGAACCTTCTTCCTATAATCTGATTCCTTATGTTGCTGTCGGCTCGGAGTCGGATAAACGCTATGGATAGAGTTTAGTTCTTACAAATTAAAGATGGTTGTGTCATATGTAGAAGTGCATCTGAGGACATGACACATCTATTCTTTAAGTGCTACTTCCCAAGACTATATGGAAAGTGGTGAAAGAGTTGATGAACTGGTATATAGTATTGACTAGATTCTCGGATATTCCCCTTTGGCTCTAGAGCAACAAAGAATTCCTAAAGGAACTCTAGCTGTTTATTTAGTAGCTCTTGGAACCTGCTTGTATAATGTATGGAAAGAGAGAAATGCAAGAAGATTTAACTGCTGGTAAATACAGAACTTGACCTTACGTTAGTAAACATCGGAGAGCAACTAATGGCATATATTTGGATTCAAAAGCACGGGAAAACAAGGAAGTTCCTTTTAATAATCTTGACTGTAATTAACTGTTTTTAAGATAACTAAAATGAAAAGAATAGTTCTATTAGGATATCTCCAGTTATTTGTGGCCAGTTAAGGAGGATATATTATTATTATTACTACTACAAAACACACAAAAAAACCGCTGAGGCAGCTAGCAAAGAATGGACCATAGAGATAGATGACGACTTCATCATGGCGGTGTGTACCCAAGAGGACACTATATCGCACTTCTGAAGTACATAATCAGAATCAGGGAAAGACAGGCTTGTATTGAATATGGTTAGAACAGAGAGAAGGAACCAGAATTTCACTTCTCCATTACATAAAAAATAATTGAAGTCCAAATATTGTTCAATCATTTTGGAGGGTTGGGCACAAAAGAATGGGTTAGAACAGAAAATCAATGTCATGTACCCTGTCATCATGATGTTTCCTCCACACCATCATTGACCATCTTCCTTTTCGTTTTTCATGGAATTAGACCCCTCATCTCTACATCTTTCAAGGATCAAACTGCAGTTGTTCATTGTGCTTGCGTCAAGCAACCCATGGTTCCACAGCTTGATCATGAATAACCTCCAACACCTATTCCATTAGTATTGCAGATATCAAGCTTTTAAACGACTACTGACTTGTTAATGGTTAAATATATGTAAAGAACTACAAAGTGAACAGACAAGAATAAAGTATAGCTTCCAGCATTTGTGAAAATGGATATCTAACATTCTTGCCATGTCTACAAGTCTAGCTCTGATATGCAAAATTGAACCACTTTAACTTCATATTCATAATTATCTGTTGGTAATTTGATGCAGTACCTTTTCTTCCTTAATAGCTGCTTAAATTTTGTTCTTTAGTTTTGAAGTTTCCTTTTTCTTTTCCTTTCGATAACAAAAGAATTAAAGTCATGACAGCTAACACCAATTACAAAAGGTCCTCAAATGTTCCACACTCACCCCCAACCTCAACCATCTCTAAGACCATAGTAACATAGCAGCAAGGAGTATGTATGAAGAAGCAAACGACTCCATAATCAACTGGAACAGCAATAATGAACTTGAAACTAATCTTAGAGTTGCACATTCAACTGTTTTGGAATCATGCTGTACATAGCGAGCCAGTCCTACATCAGTTGAGTATTTAGTTGAAAAGATAGCGGACACTTAGCTATTTTCTCTGAAAGAAGCAGTATTCAAACATCTTTTCCCTCTAGATTATACAATTGTCTACCACAAATCCTTACAGGATAGCTAATGGAAGCAATCAGCATGAGAATTGGTTTTAGTAGTTAGATGGATCTGGATGTTAAAGCTCACTTTTGTTGCCAACATAATTATGGTAAATCATCATGGGACCTTCAAATGGTGATTACAAAAAATTGTTTAGTACCTAAACAAGTATGAGGAATTAACAACCATCTGCAGGAGCAACAACAAAAGCATGAGGGCAAAGAAATTAGCAGAAGTGGTACCAAAAGAGAGCAGGAGATAACATTAATTCCTGTCCATGCAGTTTCGAGAATGCCTCACATGCCCAAGGAACGTGGCCATCAGCTAGTACTCTGCCAAAGTTTTTAAAGGAAAAAACAAAAATATCGTTTTACATCAGCTAGCACTCTGCCAAAGTAATAAAACCAAACATATAAGCTACCATCAAACATGAAGTCGGCTTTATCCTCTTTAACAAGCACGTTGGTATAAGGGGGGAAAGTAACATCAGAAAAGAACAGGGAAAAAAATGAAAGTGGTTTAGAATGACGAATGAAAAGGATGAAATAGAAAACGAATGGCTAGATGCAACCACCTTTGCTTTCTCACAAATGAGTTCCAAAGATGCATAAGTTGCTTCTCATATTTGCTGACATCCACAAAGTCATCAAGCATCTGCAATACATTGGCTCAAAGTTGACATCTTATTATTTTTATCTTTTTCTTGAGCTTTTTGTTTGTATTTTTTTGCGAAAGGAGCATATGCTTAGTGATCCACAGTTAATCATATTAAGAAATATAAATCAAGCAAATATAAATCTGAAGCACTTTCTTACTAAGAACAATTTCAAAGCAATCTAATTGTATATGGATGCATTTACATTTTCTCACGGATACAAAGTAAGCAAACTACATGGCAAGGATGCAGTGTTGATGACGTTCAAACGTAGTATGGTGCCATATGGAGGATTGCTTAAATGACTATGTGATAACTAAGTCAAGTTCATCATATAACATTATTGTCTGATTATAATTGATATTTGTAACTAGTGGATAAAAAAGAGGAAAAGAAAGTGACCTTTTGTAATGCAGTGCAACTAAAAGATTTGTCAAATTTTAACTACAAAAAGTTCTCACCATGCTGCTACTTATGAGTCTCTTAACAAATTATGAAAAAATATTAAACCCTTATTTCACATCCCCTCGGCTTTATCCCGCCTCAAGTCTCCTTGAGATGAGATCAAGATGCGAAAATATTAGTTTAACTTCAAGAATTAAAGGAAACTTCCCAACCACATTGAAGGTTATAACTGTAATGACATTTAACTCGTAAGCATACAACTCTCCTATAAAACTACGATTAATTATCCATTGGAAAGTTCTAGCTTAAGATTAGTAAACCGAATTCCAGTGCATGGGCATTGTAGTGCTGATAATTTAGACATGCATCAAGAATTAGTCTTGCAAAGCAATGGCTGACACTGGAGAGGTAAGCAGAACAACCAACTGCTTGCTAAATTCATATATAAATTCCATAAAGGTGAAGTTATTAACAATTAAAAGAAATCTCTAAACAGAGAAAACAGTAACATTAAATATGACACAATGTTTAGCATACCCTTCTATCATCAAAATCTGCAATTTCATCATCTACTTCATCTTCACTGTCTCGATCCGACACTACCTGTTCTATTGACATAGGCTTCAAGCACAAGATTGACATGACAATGTTAAACATAATCATCCATAATTATTTATCACAATGTCTTTATTTTAAGAAAATATCCAAAATAAATCTGGGAAATGTTGAAACTCCTCAAAACTATAGAATTTATGCTTGTTGAAAAAGGTTTATCAAAATAATGAATGTTTTGAAATTTTGGTTGAAGTAGAGAAAAATTTGCATATATGAGCTTATTAACAACCATATTACACTTTGGCTCAACCAAATATTATGCCAACAACCAATAGGACAACAAATTGAAAAAGAAACAAAAGTTTTTGAGAGGCCAAGTAGCAATCAGTTACCTGAACTCTATGAGAGTGATAGAATTGTCGTTTTAACAAAAGGGCTCGGCTGCATAAAAGAAAATAATAGACAATGATCAGAAACCTAAACAAAATAACAACAATATAAACATTCACAAAAAAAAAAAGATACACTTCTATCGTAAGAACTAGTCCAGTAAATTTGCCTAGGCTTCACAGTACTTGAGTTGCAAAAACAAAACATCCATAAAGCAGAAAGAAGTTGCTCTTATAATCTTACCTTATTGTAAAAAGCACACAAATCCTAGCCATTAATAGGCCTACCTGACCCAGGGCATGCATCTGAACCTAAGTGGTTACAAGGGTCATTATGCACATGCTAAAGCAAAATGATCTACTTGAAGGGTACTATGTGACTGTTTTTGCTGGAACTCTATTAAGCATATAAGGCAACATAATACTATGGAATGGTCAACAACAGACAAAAATTGGCTTCACATACTTTCTGGAATCTGATCTTTCCAATGATAACTTCCTTGTTTTTGCTACATGAAGCACGGCAGACAGTGAAGGATCATTTGTGGATTGTGGTCTAACACATTCAGGGTCCAGAGAAAATTGATCCTTGGCAGTTGAAAAACCTGCAACATTAGAACTAGAAGCAACAGGCTCCATCAAGTCTGTTGCACTTGCATATTCAGGACCAAAATTTTCTGCTTCGTTCCTTAACTTATGCAAGTCTTTCTCACTGGAAGATGACCTTGAAGCATTCTCGCCTATACATAATAAACACATAATGCCTAAAGTTCAATGGTAAGTATAAGAGGGAGAGAACTAGGCTGCCAATTGTCCCAATTGTGCAAACCTTTCAGGGTAAGAGAGAAGATAAAATGCCAACACAAAGTTGATAACTACAATTTTATTAACAGTGGAATCCATCATTAGTAAGCCATCTCTGAGTTGCAAAAACAAGTAAAAGGTTTTCACAAATCTGCATCAAGAACTCACCAATGGAATTTCTCACTCCTAATGTGAAAATTCCTAAAAGATGATAAAGAAGAATAGGCAATGTTGCATGTATAACAAAATGTTAGCATGCTGGGGCAGGATAAGTAATATGAGCAAAACTTGGAATAATAAAGTAGGATCAAACAAGTAGAATATTTCTACTTTACATTCAAACCACAGCAAATAAGAAATCAGGCCATAAACAATGCTCCATTAATAGAAAGACTAGTTGCCAGGAAGATTTGGTTCATAGCATGATCAGTATCAGCACTTGTACATAAGTCCTTCAGACAAACTGCAAGAATATATCCAAAAGACTCACCAACGGAATGATAAAAAATGTAGAATGACCCAAGTTTTGGCAATTTGTCAGCTAGTTCCTTTGTTTAAGATAAGCACACAGTGTAATCTAGCACCAAATACCTTTTAAGAGCTAGGTATGATAACTAGATATGTTGCCCATTGGCATTCAGATTTTTCTTTCAGAAAATGATTCAAATTTTAAAATCTCCTTTCTAAAAGACAGCACACTCGAGCACAAAAACACTTCAGCAATTCCTATGAAGTTGATTATTATTTTCTTAAAAACCAACCAGATTAGGGGATGTAAGAAATTGATCAGCAAAGGGTGAGTAGTGCCCCAAGACAAGCATATCATATCATATTTTATGCTCCACTTCTAACATGCAAATTCACATCTTGATCAATGCTTGGCTTCTAATATACAAATAAAAATTCAAGGTTGAATTTAACATCAGCAATCACAGCATTTTACACTCCTGGCTTCTCTTCACTTCTACAATTTGTGGTTCACTGAAGTTTGAAGTAAATGCTTTGTACTTAACGGTTAACAACATATGTTGACATACTCTAGATTACTAACAAAGCTTAACATCTTCGTAAAATCAGGATACAGAATAGAAATTTATATGCAAGAGAAGAAAAAAGGAGTATTACCATCATCCTTCCATAAATATCCATTGTTTGTGCCTTCCGGACATAGTTTTGGTGAATCCAACTCCAAGAACTGTATACAAGCTTGCTTTTCGATTACATCAATGTTTCTTGACTTTCGTCTACGTGGCCTTGTGCTGTTCATTAAATTTATTGTGCTGTTCATTAAATTTATTTTACCCTTGCAATTCTCAGTATCTTTGCCCACATTAAAATTTGCAAGTTACTAGAAAATGTAACCACATTTCAAGATTTAAATTCTACCAGAAGAAGAATGACTGCCGTCGCTGCTCAACTCCATCTTCAACAGTCTGTGTACACATTGGCAGCATCTTCTTAATTTAAAAATGCATAGACAAGTATTGAATACTGAAAAAGTGACTTCTGCCAAACTAGTAGGGACAAATATAAGTCTCAACAAAGAAGCTTCACACAAGAAAAGTAGCTACAATTGTGATGTAAAAAAAAAATTATGGGCCACAAGAAAAAGAAGGGTTTAATTTTTCGTTTACTTTCATTTTTGTCTTATTCAGATTCATGGAAAGACATGTTGCATAATCCATCAAAAATTAAGGAAATATGCTAACCTCAGAACAGAATCTATCAATTTTGACTGACACATTGACAGCTTGGTACTCTTCGGTAGCCTAGAATAAGATTTATGATTAGCGCTTCAAGAAACCTCAATGCTTAAAAAGTAATCAAACACTGATGACCAACCCAGAACTCGAAGTCGAACAGATCATGAGAAGAACACAAGTGATAACGCAGACCCTGCCAAAAGAAGTGAAATCTATGCTAAGTAATAGAAACTTATCCTTCAAAATTCTTGATTTCAAACAAAACCTCATAAAAGTGTCACAATAACAAAGAAGCTTTTGTGTCTCAGCAACAACACGTCAACTATATGATCTTCTATCATCAGCCTTAAACCAAACTTCCAATCAAAGAATCTCTTCATCATTTATGCATAGAATTGGAACATCTGAAAGTATGTAAAAATGGGAAATTTCACCTTAAAGCTTACACATAGCATCAAGCAAAATGGGCAGGAAAAGTCTTCAGTTACTGCACATTGAGAAAGCATAAAGCAATGTTCAGCTATTCCATCTAAACAATTTGGTACATCATGTACACAAACAAAAATTATATGATGGAAATAAATTCTCACAACAATTGAGAAAAGAGAGATTAAACAAGCAAAACTAGTGTAGAACACTTGATTTTCAAGGAAAGTTCCAATGCTGACGTACCAAAAAAAAAGTTACAAATGCTGAAGCAGTATATACTTTGTAGGTACATAATTTTGGCCAATAAACTCATCTTTTGTTTGAAGAAAGAAAGAACGAAAGAGATTAGAAAAACAAATCTAGATCTTTTCAACAGTTTCCAATCTGGTATGACAATTGATGGGAAAACTCTATCAAGTAGTGGTAAACCAATTTGTAAACAAAATATCAACATTAAAAGAAACATAGCATGCGTTTGATTCAAAATCTTCAAAAATGCATTCAAGTAATATTTTCCACGTTTTTTCCATTGAATCAAATAGAAATAAATGGATAGGAAAAAAAAGGGTACCTTCAAATAGAAATGGATGGATGGGAAAAAAAATATACCTTCAGCCTTTTGAAACATGTTGTCGTAGTCCCTGTAGTTGAAAACCACAATACCAGTCCCCAACCTACAAATGAATTCGTAACCAAATGTATCACCAGTGCTCCTATTCATTCAAGTTCTCATGTAAGCTTTTGTAACTGAATTAAGAACCTAAAACAACCTAATTATTCAAAAAAAGAAGACATCCGTACCTCTTCCTTTTACGGCCCACTTTCACTTTGTAACGCAAACATCTTCTAAGAAAGGAAGGCTATAAAATTAAACACATGAACACAAAATCAACCACACGAGACGGGCTCTAATCACACCACAGCAAATGAATGTGGTAAAAGACATAAATTACACTATGTAAGGCACGGCGGCGAAGAATGTTATAAAGCTCCACAGGCTTGCAGTAGATCAAGAGACTTTCGTCCGCCGCAATGGCGTCTTCCGCCGACAAATGCACGCAACAATTCTGATGGCACATCGCACTCAAACTCAAAATGCGATCAATTCGATTCCTGTTCCATTGAAGATCAAGACTAAGAGCTTGACTTTCTAAAAAGCACCAAAATCGAGAAGCAACCGCCGAAATCGCACCGGAATTTTACTATCCAATAAGAAAAAACGATAATTTAGCTAAATTGAAGACTTGGAATTTCGATTCCAGAAAGAGGTGTAGAAAAGAACCATTACCAAATGAGAAATTCGTTATGATCAATGAACCAGCTGCGACGGTTCCGAGGAGAGCAACGGGTGTGGAATCAGGAGGTTAGACTTTAGGTTACCTAACGGAAAACGAATTAGGGACGTATTATTGGGTCCCTGGGGAGCAGGTTGAGCACTGGTGTGGTGCCAAAATTTATTTGCATTTTCACCTTTTCTCCTAAACTAAAAATCATTAATCGTAAAAATTTTATCTTGGCTGCAACCTGTCATCATATCAGGCTAAGTACAACGAATATGTATATTCAAAAGATCGTCTTTTCATCAACTCTTAAAACTGATAAGTTTATTTTTTATTCGAAGGATCGTATTTTATCTTAAATTTTTTAGAAAATCCCTATATATTTTAAAAGTTCATAACCAATCTCTTCTCACTAATTTTTTATTAAAACACTTGACCCAGACTAGCAGAGTAAAACTGCGTTATAATGTAAGGAAAGATAAAACTGCATAGTAATAATATCTAGTTAATTTAGTGGGTTATAATGTAAGGAAAGAGTACTTATCGAATAATATAAATTTTAAATATGTAAGACAAATTTTATTAAAAAGATTTAAATATATTATATTGAAAATATAAAAGGTAGAATATAAAAATATAAAATGTTTTGTTATCAATTAAGTTTGTTATTAATTAAGGGTTAAAATAATATAAGGTAATAATAATTAATATGAATGGTAAATAAAAATTAATTGATTAAATAGTTAAAAACACTAACAGTTTATTATGAACTGAAAAATATTAATTAATTGTTATTTAAACATAACTATTATTTAATTATAAGCATATTTAAATTTTTCAAAAAAAACATATAATGAAATTCAAAGTCTGGGGTATGAAAAAGGAATAATAATATAAATATAAAAATATATATAATTAAGTTCATGTCAATTTATTAATTATAATGTAACTAGGAAATTAATTATATATAAGTTAAAATTAATTAAAAATGATATATGAGCTAATTAGTAAAAAATAATAATTATATTGATTTTTTAATATATTATAGTTTAATGAATTAATTAATTAATTATATTATAATTATGAATAGTAAAACCAAAATTTGCTGATTAGTTAATTAATTAATTATATTCTACATAAGAGAAATTTTTTATTGGTGTTAAATATCTTATAATTAATACTAATCAGTGATATATATATATATATATATATTTGTTATAATATATATCTCTCTCTCCGTATATATATATGATACATATATTATATTAATTTTTAAATAAATTATATTTTAATGAATTAATTATATTATAATTATGAATAGTAAAATCAAAATTTGCTAATTAATTAATTAATTAATTATATTCTAAAGAAGACAAAAAGTTTTTATTGGTGTTAAATATATTATGGTTAATACTAATTAGTGATATATATATTTGTTATTACCTCTCTCTCTCTCT
>JANIJH010000005.1:22789963-22804182 GCA_024520975.1 Erythroxylum areolatum | reverse complement strand
TTTCTCAAACTTTATAATTAAGTCCAACTTAATTAAATTGATTTTTCTTTCACAAATTGCTCTTTGATGTGTGACCCGTTAAATTCTAATAAATTGGCAATGATTATAAATTATAATTCTAATTCACAATTAGAATTAGATAAATCAAAACTCCTTTTAATTTATCTTTAATTCTCTAATTAAAAAATTCATAATCATAAATATTATTGACGTCTAGCAACATATCATGATTATCCAAATATTACGAATGTCAAAGTGATTGACTTAACCTGTCCATGCATGGCTATAATGTATAATTTAATCCTTTTGTCATCCAATATTCTAATTGGATAGAGTATAGATATAGTCTCTACTCTTATCATCCAATTATGTTCGTTTTTACTAATTAGTAATTGATTTATAATTGAAATTTGAAAACTTCTTTACAAATATCAATTCACTCTGGCCAGATAATTCCATAAATTTTTACCAATCAAGAATAGTAGAATATTCTCTCTAATTACTTTAGAGTGACAAATCCTTTATCGATTTACTCAACTATCTATATATGGTTTATACTGTATCCAATTACTACTAACAAAATTATCCTAGGACGATTAATAAGTAGCATCAAAACACAATAATTCCCACACTAGATACTTTGGTAATCTCAAGTCTGAGGATTAATTATATAACCATTATTATGAGATAGTCTATAGATACATAAGTAATATTCCATTCAGAATTCTCATAATCGGGTCAGTTGAGTGACTTATTCTCTAATAATCACCCACACATTAGATTAAGTATCTCTATACTTTAATTAATGAAATCAATCACTTTCTTTATAAGAAAAAAACATAAAGTGTGCTAGTTTTACCATTTCAACAATATCCAGTCTTGATGAAACTACAACTAGGAACATTTAGGAATAATACATAAGTGTAAATTTAATCTCATAATTATGATCTCATCATAATTTATCTTTATGATGAGATCATAATTTTGAGATTCAATTTACAAGGATTTTATCTTTATGAATAATAATTTACAAGTAATTATTCCAAGGATTTTATCTTTATGAATAATAATTAAATAATTAACAAATACATAAAGATAAAGAATGCCTTTTATTAATTAATAATAATGTCATCCAAATATTTACAGCTAAAATAAATTGGCTGCAAGGACGTAAACTAACAATAGGCTTAGCAAATTCATTCCAAAATGGTGCACTTTATGGGAAAAAAAAGCTTAGAATCTCCCTACTATCTTTTTTCTAGTTCATATAATCTAACAAAGCTTGGAGAAACATTATGGACTCATGTGGAGTGACAAATCCTCCGTCTAATTGGTCTATTATCATACAATGGAGTCCAAAGATCACAAATATGCAAGAATGGGACAAACAGCTAGTATAGGTAGCGCTATCCTATCTTGTCGATGGTGTATGGAATGAAAGAACTATAGATTCCACACAAGCATAAACTATAAAGTAGAAAAGTTCTTGAATATCACATGGGACAAAATCAGATTGCATCTCACTCTATGCAACCATAAACATAAAATAATCCCTGAAATCAAAACCTTTTAGGGAATCATCTAGTCAAATGAGAATTGAACAAAAAACAATATATAACCTTTTTCCTTTTGGATGTGTTATTCATCGTGATTACTTCTAACATTATTCTACAGTTATGTGTAACATTTTTGTTCAATGAAATCATTCCTTTTCTTAAAAAAAGAATAATTTTGAATTATAAACTAAAAAGCTTAAGAACAAATGCGATTAAGAAGGAGCTCAAGAATAAATGCCATTAAGAAGGTCCATTAGTGAAAGGAGAAGTGTAGTTTCAAATTATTATATTATATTTCCCCAAGAACATGATATAGACATTAGCATCATGAAAGATGACTCAATCAACTTCCATAAAGCCATTGAGAGTTCTAATTCTCAACTATGGATTGATTTCATGAATGAGGAAACAAAGACCATGATAGATAATAATGTTTGGATCTTGTCTCATTGCCTGAATATGTAAACCTTATTGGTTTCCCATGAATATTTAAGAAGGCAATGTAGAGATATAAGGCTCATCTTATTGCAAAGGGCTTTACTCAAAAGAAAGAAATTGGTAATAACGAAACATTCTCAGCAGTTTCTTTAAAATATTCTTTTAGGATTATAATGGCACTTATGGCACACTTTGATCTTAAGTTACATAAGATGGGTGTGAAGACAGTGTTCTTCAATGGTGACATTAATGAAAAAATTTATATAGAGTAGCCTGAAAATTTGTTTCTAAAGATTCAAAGTAGATGGTTTACAAATTAAAGAAATTTATCTATGGACTTAAGTATGCTTCTCGTCAACCAAAATAGATGATAACTTGATGAAACTTGTAATACCACAATTTCTATAAGAGTAATTATATTTTCTTGTTTTATATGTTAATGACATATTGCTTGTCAGTAACAATATAGAGTTATTGCACGAAACTAAGAAATTTTTATTAAAAAATTTTGAGATAAAAGATCTTATGAATCCTTTTTTATATTAGGGATTCAAATACACCAAGATCAATCTTGAAGTATTCCTGGATTATCACAAAAAAAATCTATATTAAAAAGGTACTTAACAGTTTTAGTATTCATGATAGTAAACCAAGTGATATCTCTGTTGCTAAAGGAGACAAATTTAATCTCAATTAATGTCCTAAGATTGATTTATAAACTAAAGAAATGCAAAAAAAATCTTTGTGTTTCGACTATAGGAAGTTATTGTACGCTCAGGTATATACACATCCAAATATTGTTTACATTGTTGGAATGTTGGGCAAACGTCTGAGCAATCTAGGAATGGATCATTGGAAAACAACTAAAAGGGTTATGCAATATCTTAAGAGAATAAAAGTCTACATGCTCATAGATAGGGGATCATATTAGTTGCAAATTAGTAGGTATTCTGACTCTGATTTTGCAAGATGCCAAGATAGTTGTATATCCACTTCAGGTTATATCCACTTACTTACTAGAGGAGATATCTCATAGAAGAGTGCTAAGTAGGCACTCTTAACTTCTTCTACCAAGATAGGTGAGTTTATAGCATGTTTGAGGTATCCAATTATAGGATATAACTACAAAATTTTGTAATGAGTTACAAATTACAGATGGCATTGAAGGAATATTGAGATTATTTTATGACAATAAGTTAGCTATGTTGCATTCTAATAATAACAAGGGATTTTTAAAGTCAAAACACATGAATATTAAATTCTTGGAAATAAAGAAAGAATTAAGAGGTGTTAGATTTCTATAGAACATATTGGTATAAACTCAATGATTGCAGGTCTGCTAACTAAAGGTTTGCCACCTAAGGTCTTTCATAAGGACATTGCCCATATGGGTGTAATGTCATTTGATGATATGATATTTTAGTAGGAGATTGAAAGTCTCTCTACTAATTGGGAGTAAGGCTGCATACACTGGACTTCTCCAAACCTCATGTTTTGAGCGATTTTTTTACTAGGTCATTGTTATTGTTATTGTTATATTTTAATAGGAGTTTGTTTATGGATACTTATAGTTATAGACGTGTTATAGATTTGTATAATTTAATATTGCAATATATATAACTTTGTATGTTTAAACTATGATTTTTTTCTAATTTGATCTCACTAGGGAATAAAGTAGGACTAGTTGGAAATATATATGTTAAGATCACATGACATAAAATTTCCATGCTACATATCCATACTTAATACATGTTTTTATTTATATTGAAATATGTGACCATTGATGAGTCTAGTCATAATAATTGTGACAAAGATCTCTTTGATCTTATATTAATATAATTGATAGACCAAATTGTTTAAATATGATTTATATATATAAATGTGTGTGTGTGTGTGTATGTGTGTGTGTGTGTGTGGTCTAAGTAGGAGATTGTTGGAATTTTTTAGTAGACTATATACATACATACATACATACATGTATATATATCTACAAAGGAGGGGGTTCGTAGTCCGAAAATTTCTCCAAATCATTATTGAGGTTTAATAAATCCCTTCCTAATTCTTTTTCAAAGAGAAAATCTATTACAATCTTTCTTTCATGTCTAGAGTTTTTGATATATTCCAAAATCTGTATTTGTTTTAACATGAAATACATTATTGGTTTATAATCTGGTCGTCTAGTATCTCTGTCTTGATTATTTTCTATTTCAGCTTGATATTTAGATAATATTTCATTTATCAAGGTATCTATGTTTTCTTTAGTAGACAAATCCAAAAGAACTAACTGCTCTCCATAGGTTTCGGCGTTCATGACGAATAGAATTCTTATATTATTTCTATTTCATGATAGAACAATATTAAGACAAAGAGGTCCAACATGCTTTCGTGCCTGACTTCGCTTTGACCAGAATATTACCAGGTCGCACCACGGAGCTTTTACCGGGCATTTCAACCCCAACCTATATTACTACAGGTAACTCTCCTGTAGATCCTTCAGTAATATCTAGCACAGCCTGATTTCGTTTCCTACCTTCAGGCATAAGAAATAAGCTAAGGAAGTATTTGGAGCTTTTCTCTTATAAAGTTATGAAAGATATAGAGGTAGTATAAGAGAAAAAGTGTTTATTGGTGCATAGGGTATATTACAGGGAGAAGGTATGCGTTGAGGTTGAGGACCGATACCTCTCCTGTTGCTAGGTTACATATTTATAAGTAGAAAAGTAAATTACTGTTCTAGATTTTTACATAAAACGACAAGACTTATTTTTTACGTTGGACACGTATACGTACATGTATATACTTCTAGAGTCTTGAAACACGTAGGGTCTTCTTGAGTCTCCTGGATATATCTACTTTTCTAGCGCCGCTATCTTCAATCGTTATCTTCCTTTCCAGATGTCATTTTATCTTTGTCTTCTTTTGATGTTGTCATGCAAGTTGGACAAGTTTCTTTTGGATGTTTTCGAAATAAACAAATCTTTTGCTCTGCTTGCGGGCTGGATTTTATTATTCCTGATTCCAGTAGCTTCATTTTTGCCCGTAAAAAGTTATGAGCTGCCACTGGGGTAGTCTTTGCAGGAGATATCATGATAGATGAGTGTATCTTCTGTCCACCATAAGTACGAAATCCTTTTTTGAAACTAGCCTCCATTCCTTATAATACTATCCTTATCCCGATTGCTCTTCTATAGTGTATATCTTTTTCTTCAAATTTGATAAAATCTTTAGATTTATTCTGATTTACAGAGATCGAAAAAGTATCAGCTTTTCCAAGCTGTATCAAATGATAAGCTGGATATTTTCCATCTGTATCAAAATCAGGTCCTGCTGATAAGAATTGTAATATTAAAATATCTTTTGGCGTAATAGAAGGATTGTTGAGATAGCAATCTCTAACCCCATCTTTTATCCATTGAGTTAAAAAACTTATTTCAGGAAATTTTGGGGAAGATAAATATATCGAATTTAGAGTTCCAAAATCATACCAATATCAGATCTCTTGTGGGTCTGACTTTTGTAAATAATTGATTCTTAGCTAGATTCCCGAGAAGTCAATATATCGGGTTTCATTATTTGAGAGATGAAATAAGTCCCTCATCATCATCTATTGCTGTTCCACATTTGGTGAGATCATGGTTATTTCTTTCAGTATCTGTGGTGTACTTGAAGGGCTAGGTGAAAGATTGGGTCTTAAATCCATTTTAATATCTTTAAGGAATGTCTGTTTAGGTGTTTCTTTTGTTATGGGTGTATCGAGTTTTAGGCTGCAAGATCCAGCAATGTATTCTGTTAGCTTGAGGCTAACATCTTCACAGTTCTTTATATTCATTTGCATAAGCTCACTGCCTGTTTTTAAAAGGCTGGAAACTTCTCGAGATAATCCTGGAAGATTAGCGATATCAATAAAATCTGAAAGATTATCTTTAATATGACGTATCTTGATATCCAATTTGTGAATCTCTTCTAGTATCTGGAGACGATGGTCTTCCATCTCTGCTGAGAAAATCTGCTAGAACATTTTTGTCAGATTTAACTATCTCAATATCAAAATTATATTCAGAAAGCAAAATTTGCCATCTAATTAATCTCTTATATTCAAGTCTGCTTGGGAGATTATTTTTAATAAATGCCTTAACCTGAGTATTATCTATTCTTAACAAAAATCTTTTTGGGAGTAAAAAGTAATAATTTTTTTACAATTTTTAACTACAACAAGTAATTCCTTTTCATTTATATGATATCTACTTTCAGTGTTAGTAAAAATTCCTGAACAATATCTACAAAGACTTTCTCCCATTTTTTCTTTACTATCATTATAATCTATTTTCTTTAATATTCCACTCCAATAATTTTCAGAAGCATCAGTCTCTACTATTAAATCATCCTTTTCACTTGGTAAATATAGTTTTGGTAAAGAGTTACATAATTCATTTATCTTTTTTACCTGATTTTCTAATTCCGGGGTAAAACTAAATATCTTATCTTTTGTAAGTAAATCTTGAAACGGTTTCCGTAATTTTGCTAAATCTTTTATGAAATCTGAAGCATACGTTAGAATTCCTAGAAAACTCTGTACTTGTTTTTTATCAATTAATTTATTTGGAAATTTAAAAATTTTCTCTAATATATGATTTTGTAATTCTATCCCTTGTCCATCTACTTGCATACCTAAAAATTCTATTTTATTTTGTAATATTTTTTATTTCTTTTTAGATAATCCTATGCCATGGTTTATACAGATATCAACAAATTTGTCTAACTGCTTTAAATGAATATTGATATCATCAGATACAACTAAAATATCATCAATATAAACAAATATAAAATCATAGTCTTTAAAGATATTATCCATTTTTCACTGAAATATTTGAGGGGCATTTTTTAATCCAAAAGGCATTACCAACCACTCATATTGACCTTGTGGGGAAGAAAAAGCTATATAACTAATACTATCAGGATGCATTTTTATCTGTCAAAATCCACTTTTACAGTCAAATTTTGAAAATATCTTTTTATTCCTAGTCCTATTTATCAAACTTTCTTTATTAGGAAGAAAATATCCATCAAATACCGTATTATCATTTAACTTTTTATAATTTATTACCATTCTAGCCTTTCCTCTGATTTGCTCTGCATGATTTCTTACCATAAATGCGGGAGAACTATGAGGCGATTGGCTAGATCTAATTAATCCCAAAATCTAGTAATTCTTTTATCTGAATTTTAAACTCTTTTTGATCTTCTTCATTATATCTCGTAGGTTTAACTCTTATAATTTTATTTTTATCTATTATTTCTAATTTAGCATATATTTGATTTTTATCCCAAAACCTTAAAGGGTTTTCTGTATAACATTGTTCTAGTTTTGTTGTAACTTTATCTATTATGGAATCAAGCTGTCTTAATTCTATCTGATATTGTAACAAAGGCTTTGTTTTTGGAAAAATCAGTTTTTCCGTATATCTAATATCACCACGCTGGGCTGGGTTCGGGATAAAGGAAATAGGAAATGGTTTAGCATATGCCTTTTTAAGGCGTTTAACTATTATCAAATGATGACATGGTGTTTTAAATAGTAATTGATTAGCAATTGTATCAAATGTAAATTTATGGAATAATTGTAAGGAATTATTTCCTAATAATATATCGGTACTAGTATCATGAAAATAAAATGGTGGATATTTTATCAAAAATGATCCTAGTAAAATTATTGGTTTTTCTATTCCTTTATGAATCTCGATAATATTATTAGATATATCTCTTCCTTTTATTTTAGGTAAATCTCTATGATATTCTTGCAAATAACAATCTGGTTTACATAAACTTGTTCCTGATCCACTATCAATAAATGCAGCAAAATATTATGCTTTATATTCCTTATAGGTTAAACCTATAGGAATATATATACTATAACGACTTGTCATTTGGGAATATATACTAATTTTCCATTATAAGTTATCTTCAATCCATAAGAGGTAATCTGATAAGATTTAACAGTTTCAAGAAATGTTATACCTAACATTATTTCTAATGTATTATTAAATCCTTCGTTCTCTATTAATAATCTAATAGGTATTATATCTTGTCCAAATCTTATTAAAGTTTCTATGGCTTCATCTATTGAGTGTAGTTCGCCATTAAAATTTGTATATTGATGTAATTCATCTAACTTATATTTTTGTAATCCAGTACATAATTTATGATTAATATAATTTCCATTAGCTCCAGTATCTATTAATATATTTACTGGAACAAAAGTTGTTCCATCATAATATTCTCCTTTTAGTTTATAATTCTTTAAACTATCTTCGTTAGCCAAAATTAAATTATTATTATATCTATTAAAACTTAGTTTTCGAGTTAAGGGATGACTAATAACACCAGTATTTGTAAAAGATAATCTAGGTGGTATATTATTAGATAATATCAAAGGTTTATCTTGTAGATCTAAATTTAATGGTCTAGATTCAATTTCTTCTATCTTAGGTAATGTAGGCATTTGTATCTGACAAACTTCATTAAATAAATAAGGAAAATCTATAGTATCTTTTACTACAAAACAATCTGAATGATGTGTATTCGATATAGCATAAGAAATTACATATGTTATCGAGTATGGTCTGTTTTGTTGTTTAAAGAAATCCTTTCTTTTAAAGTCTTGTATTAAGCTTAGAGTTTTATCAAAATCTTTATCTTGTATGTGATAAGAAATTCGTGGATAAATGTTAAATTTTAATTTACCATATTGTAGATTTCCTCTAAGGATTCCTAAACAGGCTTCTTCTCTATTTATTATTTGGTTATCCATAATTGCTAATTCTATCGGTGTATCTAAACCTTCTTTAAAGGTAGATTTTATTATTATCTGTACAGCTCCTGTATGTATCCATCCGAGTGTGTTTCTTATTTCAGGTTTAATTTTTTGTAATTTTTCCTGAATATCTTTTTTAGCTAAAAGAGGTATCATTACTTTATTAGAAGTAATAGAGACTTCTAAAGCTCTTTCTTGAATATTTAATCTATAGAATAAATTATGATTCCTTGGTTTTATACCTAATCTTTGTAGAGTGCTAACTTTAAATCCTGAATAATTAAATAATGAAAATTTTTCATTTTGGATTTGTTTTAATTTTCTTTTATCTATTAATATTTCTTGTCTATATTCTCCAAGTTGTTCTATCTGATTATCTATTGCTGGTTCAATATTTTGAGTATTAATATTTTCAACTTCCATTTATTCTATATCTTCTTCAGATGTATATTCGGTATTAGTTATAATAAAAATACTTTCATCAGAGCCAATATTAAAATCATCTATTCTTATAAATTCTCTTTTATTTATCATTTCTTCGATATCACTATCTATTTCTATTTTCTTTTTATTTTTCTCATTTCTTTTAGGACAATTATTTGCATAATGACCTATTTGTTTACAATAATAACATCTACATTCTTTAGGACTTGTTTTTCTACTTTTATATGCAGGCTTATAAACCTTTTTATACCCTTTTCTTTTATAATATCTTGCTTTTCGCTTTTTAAAATAAGGTTTCCTATACTTATAGTGTTTTTTCTTTTTATTTTTTCATTTTATTTTTTCATAATAATAAGGGCTATCACAACCTATCATTATAGGCATCTTTGGTTTATCACAACATAAGGAAATTCTTTTTCTTAATCCTTTAGTAGCTTTAGCTAAAATTGCATCAGCACACCAATTACTTAATTTATCTCTAACATGTTCTATTCGTTTTCCTAACGTATCTATATTTCTAGGATTATAAGTTTCTATCAACTTAGAACCCCAAGGATCTGGAATTTTAGCAAAAAATAAAGGTAAGTAATTACTAGTATTTGTAACCTAATTATAAATATGATAATAATAATCCTGAAAGACACAAATATATCTTTCTATTTCACATATATCACATAGTTGTAAATGCATCAAAGCAGTAGTATATCAAGTTATAGTATTAGGATTTTTAACATATTTACCTTCACCATGAAATTCCAATCTAAATGTTTCTACTACTCTTGTTATAAAATTATTAGGATCCGAATATATCGATTGTTTAGTTTCCTCATTTATATTCTGCCAAAATCTCTTAGCACTATTTAATAAGGTTTTTTTTCCATAAATCCTTTGGTTGTTTCAAAATCCATTTTATTTACTACAACGGCTATTCTTAAGGCAGTTTCCCATTTTATCTATTGTTTCTTCAATATTAGCAATACAATCTAAGTTTAAGTAAATTCCAAATGGATTTATTGTATCTGCTTTCATCTTTTCATAAGGTTTATATTTATCAGAATTAGTTCCTGTATACATTAAGCCAGCATAACCTGTTACAGGTCTATTAAAACTTTGACTCTGTCTAAATCTGATATTAGGTTCTGTACTTGTATTGGGAATATCTGTTATATTTAGATTTTTGGCTTTTACACCTTTTTGTTTAATATTAATAAAATTATCTTTGAGGTCTAAATTTCCAATTTGTGTTATTAAATTATCTACTTCAGGTATAATATAATCCTCATTATCAGAATTACTTTATGACATCTCTTAGTTTTTCTAAATGAATAATAAAAGGATTTTTAACTGTCTCTTTTCTTTCTTCATCTTTCTTTTCTATAGATATTACTTGTTTGTCTTTATCTTTTTTGGTAGTCTAATGATTTATTAAAGACTCTATATCAAGTGTTATCTGTTCACAATATTGCAAAATCTTTTGCCCATAATAAATTATTGTTTTTTGGATTTCAATTAGTTCTTTATCTATTTTTAAAGAATCTTCTTGTTCCTTTAATATTTTAAATTCACTATCCATCATGTGTTATGATTCAAATAAGATATATCATTGAGTGAGTAAGGAAATAGTACAACAGCAAGATAATAAAACTTAACTCTATACTAATAATCCAACAACATAAGCATATTAATTTGTATAAATCAAACAATCCTAACAAACTTATATCATCTTGTCTCTTTGACACTTCCATTGGCTTTGATACCACTGTTCTACCCAAAACTCGAGTTGAAGGTAGGGCAGAACCAAGTTTTGGGTAGAACAGTGGTATCAGAGCTTATAGGTAACCCACACGTCTTGTGTTCGAATCGCAGTGATAACCATCCTCCACTCACAAGGTCTTTAGATGTTCGCTAACCAAGCGGATGCGTAGTGGGCTTATAAGATTTGGTTTCGCCCTACATTCAACTTGAGTTTTGGGTAGAGCAGTGGTATCAGAGCCAATGGAAGTGTCGATGGATATTTTCTTCCTAATAAAGAAAGTTTGATAAATAGGACTCGGAATAAAAAGATATTTTCAAAATTTGACTGTAAAATTTTTCCATAACAAAATTTGACTATCTCGAGAAGTTTCCAGCCTTTTAAAAAGAGGTAGTAAGCTTATGCAAATGAATATAGAGAACTGTAAAGATGTTAGCCTCAAGCTAACAGAATACATTGCTGGATCGTGCAGCCCAAAACTCGATACACCCATAACAAAAGAAACACCTAAATAGACATTCCTTAAAGATATTAAAATGGATTTAAGACCCAATCTTTCACCTGGCCCTTCAACTACACCACAGATACTGAAAGAAATAACCATGATCTCACCAGATGTGGAACAGCAACAGATGATGATGAGGCACTTATTTCATCTCTCGAATAATGAAACCTGATTTACTGACTTCTCGGGAATCTACCCAAGAATCAATTATCTACAAGAGTCAAACCCTCAAGAGATCCAATATTGGTATGATTTTGGAGCTCTAAATTCGATATATTTATCTTCCCCAAATTTTCCTGAAATAAGTTTTTTACCTCAATGGATAAAAGATGGGGTTAGAGATTGCTATCTCAATAATCCTAATATTACGTCAAAAGATATTTTAATATTAAAATTCTTATTAGCAGGACCTGATTTTGATACAGATGGAAAATATCCAGCTTATCATTTGATACAGCTTGGAAAAGCTAATACTTTTTAGATCTCTGTAAATCAGAATAAATCTAAAGATTTTATCAAATTTGAAGAAAAAGATATACATTACAGAAGAGCAATCGGGATAAGGATAGTATTATAAGGAATGGATGGAGGGTAGTTTCAAAAAAGGATTTCGCACTTATGGCGGACAGAAGATACACTCATCTGTCATGATATCTCCTGCAAAGACTACCTTAGTGGCAGCTTATAACTTTTTACAGACAAAAATGAAGCTACTGGAATCAGGAATAATAAAATCCAGCCCGCAAGCACAGCAAAAGATTTGTTTATTTCAAAAACATCCAAAAGATACCTGTCCAGCTTGCATGACAACATTAAAAGAAGACAAAGATAAAATGACATCTGGAAAGGAAAATAACGATTGAAGATAGCGGCTCTAGAAAAGTAGATATATCCAGGAGACTCTAAAAGACCCTATGTGTTTCAAGACTCTAGAAGTTTATACATGTACTTATACGTGTCCAATGTAAAATAATAAGTCTTGTCATTTTATGTAAAAATCTAGAACAGTAATTTACTTTTCTACTTATAAATATGTAACCTAGCAAACAGGAGAGGTATCGGTCCTCGACCTCAACACATACCTTCTCCTTGTAATATACCTTATGCATCAATAAACATTTTTTCTCTTATACTACCTTTATATCCTTCAGAACTTTATAAGAGAAAAGCTCCAAATACTTCCTTAGCTTATTTGTTACGCCTGAAGGTAGGAAACGAAATTAGGCTGTGCTGGATATTACTGAAGGATCTATAGGAGAGTTACCTATAGCAATATAGGTTGGGGCTGAAACGCCGATAAAAGCTCCGTGGTACGACCCGGTAATATTCTGGTCAAAGCGAAGTCAGGTATGGAAGCATGTTAGACCTCTTTCTCTTAATATTGTTCTGTCATGATATAGAAATTGTATAAGAATTCTATTCGTCATGAACGCCAAAACCTATGGAGAGCAGTTAGTTCTTTTGGATTTATCTACTAAAGAAAACATAGATACCTTGATAAATGAAATATTATCTCAATATCAGGTCGAAATAGAAAATAATCAAGACAGAGATACTAGACGACCAGATTATAAACCAATAATGTATTTCATGTTAAAACAAATACAGATTTTAGAATATATTAAAAACTCTAGACATGAAAGAAAGACTGTAATAGATTTTCTCTTTGAAAAAGAATTAGGAAGGGATTTATTAAACCTTAATAATGATTTAGAGAAATTTTCAGACTGCGAACCCCTCCTCTGTAGATGGTATTAGAGCCTATAGGTAACCCACACGTCTTGTGTTCGAATCGCAGTGATAACCATCCTGCACTTACAAGGTCTTTAGATGTTCGCTAACTAAGCGGATGCGTGATGGGCTTATAAGATTTGATTCCGTCCTTCTGTTCTACCTAAAACTCGAGTTGAAGGTAAGGCGAAACCAAATCTTATAAGCCCACCATGCATCCGCTTGGTTAGCGAACGTCTAAAGACCTTGTGAGTGCAGGATGGTTATCACTGCGATTTGAACACAAGACGTGTGGGTTACCTATAAGCTCTGATACCACTGTTCTACCCAAAACTCGAGTTGAAGGTAGGGTGGAACCAAATCTTATAAGCCATACCATCTACAGAGGAGGGGGTTCGTAGTGTTGGACCCCGATTCGCATTAAGCATGTTTTCTTTATTTTGAGGTTTAGATTGATTAATTCCTTTTAGTTAGACATTTTGTGTTTAGTGAATAGAAATAAATTGAAAGGATTTAGTTAAAATTAGAATTTTGATAAAGTTTATGAAATTAAAAAGATTAAGATGGAATAAGGGCATGATAGGAAGATCATTTATGTGTTTAAGGCTTAAAGCTTAGGAAATGGGCTTTTAGCCCATTTTACATGACATTAAATGAGGAAGGAAAGAATTAAAACAAGCATAAAGGAAATCAAAGTGAGGGAGTCGTATGAATGAGGGAGAGGAGATGAAATTAACAAGGAAAAGAAGAGTTTATTGAAACTACCACGTTTTGAGTGCTTAGGTTAAAAGTTAGAAATAAATTCCCTAAGTTATTAAAGGAACCACCGAAACTATCAAGAGAAGGGGAGACTTTCGGCCAAGCTAGGAAGAAGAAGAAGAAGAAGAAGAAGAAGAAGAAGAAAAAGAAGAAGAAGAAGAAGAGGAGTAGAGCTTTGTTGATTTTATGCTTTAGAAAGGAGAGTTTAAGAGTTCTATTCAA
>JANIJH010000005.1:22778391-22789863 GCA_024520975.1 Erythroxylum areolatum | reverse complement strand
GTGGTGGTGTGAGTGAGGTTATTGAATAAGGGTTTTTGCTTTTCATATGTTGCGTTCCTTTTTGGGGGTGGCTGGAAGTTGTCTCCTTAGTGAATAAGGAGTCTGGTGTTTTATGTACTTTTTGGGTCTTCTAGTTTTTGTGGGATAGATCTTCATCTGTGTGCTTTTTCGTGAGTGATTGAAGAACCGAATTTATGTGGGTCACGACATTAACATAGAGGAGTTTTTGGTTTTGTTTGCTACGCACAAGTTTCTTTTTGGTTTTTAGCTATGCAACGTATTTTTGTGGGCGAGTGGCTGCTGCTCTATTTTTGCTATTCTGTTGGGTTGATTGCGTAGGCGTTTTTTTTAGTAGTTCTTTTTTCCACTCTCAATTATTTTTCTGACAAGGAGTTCACCCGTAATGTGGAGTTGCTGATTCTTTGGGTTTTTGAGGTTGGATATTGGTTACGGCACAGAGGAGCATTATTGTTGATGGATGCGTGACTTATTGGTGTAGCAACTTGATTTTATCAGTGAACAATTTCAGATCTGGGAAGTTATCTTTCTCTGTTTATTTATTATTGTTTTTGAGTGAAAATAGTTAGATAAATCCTCTGACGAGGTTAATACGAGTCGATCGTGTTATCAGGTGTGAAAATCTTTCACGGGTAGTTAGGTTGTGGGATAGTTACAAAGATTAAGTGGTTAGTTTAATCTTGTGTAATTTTGTTGAACTACAGTGAAAGTAATTAATCTGGGTGAGGACCCCGCAGGCGTAGGCAGAGTGTGCCGAACTGCGTTACCAAATTTCGTTATCTTTACTATTTTGGGTTTGTGTGATTTATAGTCTGCGAAATAATTAACCCCCTTCAGTTTTTCATAAACTTTACAGTAACAACTAACATTTAGCCAGTACTTCAAATACCATCCAGTACGCACAAGTACTTGACAAAATTGTCGATACTGACTAATACCGACATCAGTACCAAACAACATAATTTCGTACTGTTTTTCAACCGATATGGTACGGAATTCAATTTATTGATAGTGACCATTCTAAAATGTATCAACCCATATTTCCTTTAAACAATTTTAATTTTTTAAGAAAAAGGTCTACCTTAGATATTAATTGGCTTGTTAATAAAAGAAAGTATACTTTGTATTTCTTTTTTTATATTTTTAATCATTTTTTACCATAAAAACGAACAAGAAGACCTAATAACTTTTAGAAAATTGTTATAAAAAAAGTAGAAAATATTTTTGTCGAGAAACGTGGGAAATCTTTTGTTACGTTGATGCTATTTGATTAAAAGACTTTCCTGTTCTTTCTATTTAGCTTTTACCAATGGATTAAGCTTGTGGCAAGAGTTAAAAGCAATAATGGAGGCAAGGCCACTGCACCCACTTCACCAAATAGCAGAAACGCCGACCCACAAGCTTCTGTTGAAGCAGTGGCTCAAAGAAGAGGAGCTCATACTCAACAGAATCTCCCTCAAAGAAACACAGATCGACTCTGTCCGTAGAGAGATCACGCAACTCCACATCTTCTTCTTCCTCTTCCACTCCATTGCGTTGCTTCTTCTCTTTAACGCATCTTCATTTGCGAGTGGATATTTATGTAAGAGATCGTGGATTCCATTAGTGTGCTCTCTGTTGTGCTCTTTAGGGATTACGCTATTGTTTAAAAGATTTTCCTGTTCTTTCTATTTGGCTATTGCCAATGGATTAAGCTTTTGGCAAGAGTTAAAAGCAAGTTACGTAACAAATATAACCCCTTTTGGATTAACTAGCAGGGTAATGCCGTGAAAATGCGCAGCAATAATGCCACGTTAACTTAGTCAGTTATATTATTATATAATTTTAATGTATAAGTTAAGACGGTAAATTAAAAAATGTGTAATTTAATTATAAGAAAAATTTAAAATTTTGTAATTAAATGTGTAATAAATATGAAAAATTTTAAAATTAGTAATTAAATTATAAATAATTTAAATATGTAATGAAAATTTAATTAAAAGGCTTTAAATATGTCATATTAAAAATATAAAAGTTATAATATGATAAATGAATAAGTAAAATTAGCAAGTAAAAATTTAGGACGAAAATTTAAAAAATTAAGGTAATGTATATTATAACGTGCATGTTGCAAATGTAAAAAAACATATAAATTAAATAAGAAAACTTAAACATAATAAGTTTTAAATAAATAATTATGATCATTTCATGATAAATAAATCAGGAAATTTATCTTATGTACTAACAACCGATAAAGATTTACATAACATTTCTTGCAAATTTTTTAGTATTGAGTCAAACTTATGACTATTTGAAGCATTTATAAAAAATACATCACAATATTTGTTAAATTATTTTATTTTTCATTAAAAGTATTAACCTTTTTAATCATAACTAAATTATTCAATTGATTATAAAATTAATATAATTTTTTATTTTTAATTACATTTTAATATTTTTATTTACTTTCTATATTTTATCCATTTATAAGAAATAGATTACACTTTACATTTATTAATTGTAACTTATATATTATAAATATTTCTATCCTAATTGTTTTCTTAATATATATTTAAAATTTTAATATTTATAATTTGATTGTAAATATCTAAATTATGCAATTTATATTTATACATTAAATAATATCACGTGTTAGGATTTTAATTTATTTTGCATGGTGTAAACTTTGGTTTTTTCATTTTGACCCATGGGACTCCGAAGGCATTTGTTTGTGCATTTTATCTTTAAATTGTCAAGTATGATATATAATTGAGTGTTATGTTTTGATGTTTAAATGTTTTTAAATAATTCGTGACTGAAATTACAACTTTTAACAATATCACATTACAATTCAATATAACCGAAATGTCAATGAATACATGTATAATTATTTTAAAGTGTGCAAAAATTCAAATCGACATTAAATTTTAACCTTTACTATAATAAGTATTTTATTCTTTTCTTTTATGTTTTGCATTTTGTAATTCTTTTGTTTTATTTGACAATATTCAAGAAACAGAGCTAACATTGATATTTGCATATAATTCATACTAATCAATTCAAGCGTTCCAAAATTATTGGCTAATTGAATAAGGCACGATAAAATTAACAATGATGAATAATGGGAAAACATTTAGGAAAATAAAAGAAGAAAATGCATTAAATAGATACAAGAAATTAGGAATTTTCTGAGTCTGACGAAGAAAATGTAGATGATGAAGGTAGTGTTTCGATGTGAAGTCCCGTCTTTGTCCAGGTTGCATGAATTTTCTTATCCAATTTTCGCTGCTGATGGCCAACGGTTTGCAAGTCCTCATCTATCTCCTCAAGTCGCTTATTGATCGCTTCAAGTTGGCTCTGTGTCTTAGTGGAAATGTTTTCCAATAATATGGATACTTTTTCCCAATCTTTGGGTGCAGGTTCATCTTCACTTGAATCAGCTGAATTGTGGCATGGTATTGGAGGGGTTAGAACTTGAAGCATCGGCTGAGAATTTCAACTTATGTGCAGAACACATCCGATGATCTTTAAGCTGTATTTTATCTTCTAACAATATTTTGGCGTGTCTTAAGTATGTAGCATCAAAAAATTGGGGATTGATAAATGTCAGCTAGCTAAGATCAATCCCAAAATGTTGAGCCAAAGTAGTAGCTAAATAGCCCATTCCTATCGATGTTGCTTTCTTTGTCGCAGATTTAATTAGAGATTCGAAAAAATGAGCAAACATGTTAAGTATGTACTTTTCATCTATGCAATATAATAGCGCTAGTTCCTTACTGGAGCATTTGTTGCTTTGGCTTTTTCCAAAAACAACATAACACATGAATTTATGAACCAACAACCATTCAGCAGAGGAAATGTAAGAATTGGATGCATTATGAGGATCGGACTCGTGGAAATCAATCAAAAGCTTCCAATAAGTTGTTGTTGAGAAGGTATGATGGGAACCCTCTACCTACGGTCTAGGAAACTAGAAAACCTCCCGCAATAACCTCTCATCTAATCTATAAAGTTCACCTCTTAATCTGAACCATAACTTTTTAGGTTTGTTGCATTGAAACTTCAGTGACGTAAAAAATTCTAAGGTGAGTTCAAGAGAAACTGGATAATTAATCTGTACAAAATGTCCCCAACCCCCTCTATTACAGAATCTAATCACTTTATCTTTCAAACCTATTTCTTCTAAGAGGGCAAAATCAAAATATCATGGAGTGAGAATCGTTTTCTTATACCTGGACCCTTCTTCCGGGGAATAAATGGGGAACGGAGTGTTGTAATCGGCCGCCATGCCTACGGCCATTTCACTTCTCAGCTGAGCTTCAATCTCTTCAACAGTTTTCTTCGATCTGGGAGGCATGATGCGACGAAAGCCTGGAAAAAGCAAAAAAAGAAATAGGAGCAATTTTAAAATCCAAAAAAAAAACGAAGCCATGGAAAATTAAAGGAACGGAGAGAAATAACGAATGGGGACTTAAATCAACAAATCAAAGAGACCCATAAAGGAGAACATGAAAAAGGACGCAATATGGAAGAAGAGAGATAAAAATTTACAAAATTTTTAGGAAACTGCGAAGAATATGGACAATAAAATGGGATATATTTGTGAAATAAGAGTTAAGGGAGAGACAGTAGAAGAAGAGGCACACAAAGAGTCTGTCGTTTGCGGAAAACCTTTGGGATGGTTGCAAATCTGAAGGTTTTAAAGCAAACTTAACCTAACTTACAAGATTTTGAGGAAAGATTGAAAAAGATGCATGGGTAAATGAGAGATATTGTTTAAGGCATTTTTATCCTAAGAATTAATGGCATTTTTTTTAATTTCTGAATTAATCATTGAGTTTTATATGTATTTTTTATACTAAATTGCTTAGTTCACTTAAATTTGCATTTAGAATTGTTCATGAGCAACAGGAGCAAATTAAACAAAAGCACAAGAAAACTCCACCAAGTGACCAACCAGCAGCACACCACACCAATATTTCAGAAGAAGACAGCAAAGAAAAATTGCTAGGGGCTCATCCAGGAACCATCCTTGAAGCTTACCATATTCCATTCGAATTAACCCCTAGAAATATTCGCAATTTTCCTTAGCTTTGATTTTGTTATTTTTGCTAGTTAAATTTCTTAATTTAATTCCCCATTTTTATATAATCGTTAGTCCAATTAATTGAGTGATCCAAGTCTAGTACTTACACAATTACTCCCTGTGGGATGATATTATACTGTACTACTTGAGACCCGTAAACTTGCGGAACCGCATCAGATATCTGTGAAACAAAATTTAAAGTAGAAAGAGGAGAAGAACAAGGTCACAGAGAGTTTGTGGTTTGTTTTAATTGTAATTTTTATATAATTAGTTTTGCTTTAAATTGTAATGCATTTATTTAGGAAAAATAAGTTTATCATGAACATATACAACGTATATTTATATAACAAATTTATTAAGGATAGACAGTTAATATTACGTTAATTTTTTTGATATAATAAACTGTTAATTTAATAATGTTAATTTGGTAGGAGACAATAAAACAATTATATTTACATAAGATATCTGAAAAAAAAAAGTGATTAAGAAGGCAAAACTAATTGAGCAATAAATTTAATTTATATTTTAATCAGATGAATATGAGTAGTAATTTAGAAATAAAATGTTCACTTTAATGGTAAAGTTTATTACTAATTAAAGGTGAAAATAATATAAGGTAATAATAATTAATATGAAGGGCAAAAAAAGATTATTATATAGTTAAAAAGATTAACCGTTTATTATGGAATGAATTGCTAAAAACATATATTTATATTATATTAACATTAATTTATTAATTATAATGTAATTAGGAAATTAATAAAATATAAATTCAAATTAATCAGAAATGACAGAAAATATATGAGGTTATTATTGACAATTAAATTAAAATTAGCTAATTAGTTAATTAATCAATTAAATTTTATTAAATTTTAAAGAATATAAATTTTTTATTGGTGTTAAATATATTATAATTAATACTAATTAGTGATATATATATTTCTTATTATATATATATATATATACACACATTATATACATATATATGATAGCAATAATAATATTTACATAAAATATATATTATATACATATACAGAGCAGTAATAATAATATTTACTTAAATATATCAATTAATATGAATCACTAATATATACATCTGTTATTATATTTATATATATAATGATAATAATAATAATAAAAATTATGTTGATTAAAAAGGGATGTCGCTGTCATGCAAATGCACGATAGCGACATTGGGGTCGAGTAGTGAAAGTCGCTATCGTGCAAACGCACAGCATTGACTTTGCATTCCAAAAGAAATGTCGCTGTCGTGCAAATGCACGATAGCAACACTGTGAATGTACAGTAAAAAAATTTGTTGATTGATAAGGAATGTCGTTGTCGTGCAAATACACGATAGCAACATTGGGCATACACTAGTGAAAGTCACTATCGTGCAAACGCATGCCAGCAACTTTGCAATGCAAAAGAAATGTAGCTATGGATGTACAGTAAAACATAACTTAGTAATAATTAATATTAAGGATAGCTATTATGTAAGCATAAGTATATTTAAATTTTTGAAGAAAATATCAACAGGAAGTATATATGAATATTGGATTTGTTAAGAATTTGAGTATACAATTTATTTAGTTAGCAATAACAACGAAAATATTAACATAAATATATGAATTAATAGGAATAAGTAATATATATATTTGTCATTATATTTATATATATAGTGATAATAATATTAGTAATAATAATAATAATAAGAATAATAATAATAATAATAATAAAAAGAAACAGTTGTACATTAAACATTAAGTGTTTAATATAAACTGAAAAAATTTTAATTAATTGTTATTTAAGGATAGCTATTATGTAAGCATAAGTCTATTTAAATTTTTGAAGAAAATGTCAACAGGAAGTATATATGAATATTGGATTTGTTAAGATTTATATAAAATATCGTTATATATATAACATCATTAAAAAATATATAGTATTATATTGATGTTAATTTATCAATTATAATGTAATTAAGAAATTAATAATATATAAATTCAAATATATGAGAAAATTATTAACAATTAATTTAATATTAGCTAGTTAATAAATTAAATAAATTTTAAAGAGTACTAGTTAATAAATTAAATAAATTTTAAAGAGTACAAATTTTTTTATTGGTGTTAAATATATTATAATTAATACTAATTAGCGATATATATATTTGTTATTATATCTATCTATCTATCTATATATATATATACATATATACAGATATATAATAAGAATGAAAATATTAACATAAATATATGAATTAATAGGAATTAGTAATATATATATTTGTCATTATATTTATATATATAGTGATAATAATGATAGTAATAGTAGTAATAATAATAATAATAATAATAATATAAAGAAACGGTTGTGCATTAAGGTGTATGGAAAGAAGCGTTTTAATAAGTTAGATATAGCCGTTGTGCAAATGCATGATAGTGATACAACGGCAATATTGGGTATTAAATAGGTATAATTGCTATCGTGCAAATGCACTGCAGTGATTTTGGATTGATTAATGAATGTCGCTTCGTGCAAATGCACGACAGCGATAAAAAAAATACACCGCAGTAATTTGGGTTAAGAAATGAATGGCGCTACTGTGTAAATGCACTATAGCGACACTGAGTGAGTATAAGGGTAAAAACATAATATTTATATCATAACAAGTATAAGGGTCACTTTTCAAGTTGGCATATATAAATGTATAATTAAAATAATGGCTACATAAATATATAAATATGTATAATGAAATTTAAACTGAGGGGAAGCTGAATTTAACTTATTAAGAAAATATATGAGGGAGTCAATAAGAATTTTTTTAAAATAGTGTTATATATATAATAGCGACAACAATATTTACATAAGAAAATGAATTGGTAATGAAAACGTTAACCGTTTTTTATGAACTGATAAAATTTTAATTAATTGTTAATTAAGGATAACTGTTATGTAAGTATGGGGCTTATAAGATTTGGTTCCGCCCTACCTTCAATTTGAGTTTTGGGTAGACAAGTGGTGTCAGAGCTTACAGGTAACCCCCACGTCTTGTGTTCGAATCGCAGTAAAAACCATCCTGCATTCCACAAGTTCTGGGGTAGTATGGGCTATTCTCATAAGCATGGGTTGCTGAGGAACGTGGTGGACTTATAAGATTTGGTTCTGCCCTACCTTCAACTCGAGTTTTGAGTAGATAAGTGGTATTGTTTTTATAATTCAGTGATTAGTTGCAGCGTTGTTGTTTGTTGTTTTAATAATTCTAACATTTGTTCTTTTAAATCTTGTATTTCTTGAGTAACACTCATAAAGTGTGTTTAATATCTTTGCTAATGAAAACGTGATGACATTAATAGTCCCAATTCTATCTATACACCCACCACGCTTCTGCTACCTGCAAGTTGACCCCCTTGTCAAGGTGTATATTCCAACGTTGGGATTCGAACCAGGCACGCCATGGATATATAGCTAACTCTGATACCACTTTGCTAATGAAAACATATGTTGATATTAATAGTCCCAATTCTATCTCTACGCCTTGTAATCGAGTACTAAATTTGATTTTATTGTAGGCAAGATTACCATTAATAATAAAATTTGCTAATCGGTGAATTAATCAATTATATTGTAAATAATGATAATAATAGTAATAATAATAATAATAAACATTATTATTATTATTATTATTATTATTATATTATATTATATTATATTTTTTATTGTTTTTTTTTTTTGTAGAAATGGTTTTGTTCATTCTTAGTTATAAATTTTACGGTGTGATATGCCCTTATATTTACTACAGAAATTTTTAACATTGATGGAGGCTATGTGATTTAAAAAGAAGTTAAATTGAAAAAAAATCAAGGCTAAAACCACACTTAAACAGTGACATTTAGTTTTATAGCATCTGAAGTGATTTAAAACACATGAGAATATCCAAGTTTAAAATGATATAAGTTATGTAATTTAAAAAGAACTTAAAGTGAAGAATGCAAAATGAGACTTTAAATGTAGATTAAAACGTATTCATGATACATTTTAACAGTGACATCTACTTATATATCGTCTGCAGTGATTTAGAATATACCAGAATAAGTAATGCAACTGGAAAACAATTTAAAGTGAAGAAAAAAATCAACCTTTAAACCACACTTATAGCATCTGAACTGATTTAGAATGCACGAGAATAACCAACTTTAAGATGCAGACGTATTCATCACACATTCTAACACTTACATCTATTTATATATCGTTTATAATGATTTAGCATATATCAGAATAGGTAATGTAAGCGGAAAGGATTTAGATTGAAGAAAAAATATATCATGCTTAAAACCACACTTAAGCAGTAACACTTAGTTTTATAGCATCTGAACTGATTTAAAACATGCGAGAATATCCAAGTTTAAGGTGATATGAAGTACAAGGGCAAAAGATAAAGCAGTCATTTCACCAGCTTGTTCTCACAGGAAAAGTTCATGAAAATTTGGGCTTTTTGTTCTTGTGATGATCACCTGCATCTAATTATGCATCTGATTGTGGTGTAGATTCAATATTCTTGATTAGCATATTTGTTTGTGACCACGAACTATTTTTAGCATGGCTGAATTTTTTATCAACGCATTGTCTAACCGACAAAGAAGATTCAGGAATATGTTCTGAAGATAAAAGAAATTAAAGTATATTAGGTAGGTGATATAAGGTGAGATTATTAAAAAGGAAATGATAGGTACAACAATAATAAATGATCACGTTACATATGAAATAAAAAATAAGCTGAAATAAAAAAGATTTGAGATTGTTAGAGGTGTAATTTCAGCATCGTTATCTTGATCACCAGCTGAAGGTTCGTCATGTTTTGTGGGCAAAAGTAAACCCTTTTCTAGTTCATGAGCATCAATTTTGCAGTAGTAAACAATAGTAAATCGTTGTATTGCATCTGATAATTGAATGTTAACTGGTTTGACATGAAGAAGAAATGTTTCAGTTTTCAATTCTGTGTAGCTTCTCTAAAGGGAGATCAATGTTCTTATTATGCAAATTCAAAAATGTCAACCATCAGTGAGATAATTATATAAAGATAATCGACAGCATATTAAATTGGAAATGTAGAGGAAAGATGGAAGGAAAAATATAACCTCATTGGAATACTGCATAGCTTCAATAACAGTGAAATTTAAAAGTTTTTCAGCTAGCTCGCCCAAAATAGAAGCTGTGATAGTCCCTGTTTTGTCGGTTAAATCAATGTCATATCGGCACCTACAAGAAAAAAGTTAAAATAGAAACCAAAAAAGATTTTATATGACACAGATGACATGTAAGCAAAAAAGTCATGTAAAAATTTCCAAATTTAGATGAAAGGAAAAAACAATAAATTGAAGATTGAAAATAGAAGCTATAAACCTTAGTTCGGCTGTTGCTTTATCTCTGCAAGAGTTACAGGTGAAAATAACTCTATATGCAGTAGCTGTAGAGTGGAAGCGTTTTTTGCATGCTATATACTAATATTTTTGTAAGATGTGTTGAAAAGGAAATTTTAGCTTGGATCCATGAGATTTGGAAGGAAATCAAAAACAAGATTATGCAAAAGAAGTTTTTAATGAAATATTAGATGAGAAAATGTAGATGTGATTACCTTTGGGGCAGAATTTAAAAAGATGATTTTGGTAATTTTCTGATGAGATGTGGAAGATATGTCAAGATTATATTTGAGGTAAAATCGTTCGTTGATGAGGTTTTTGATTTCTTTATTATTTCGTCGTGCCCTGTAACATAATAATTGCATAGATGAAAATATAAAAAGTTTAAACAATTTTGGTATAATTTGTAAGGTAATTTTTATAAATATGAGGAGTTCAATGACTAATGGATAAAGTCAAGGAAATCCTAAACAGAATTAAAGGAAAGATGGACAATTGAATATAGATTATTGTAGCTGACATGTTCTAGGTGAGATAGTGGATTACCAATTTTGAAGATTTGCAACTTCATATATTGGTGGATCAATGAGGATTGCAGAGTCGAACCATGTGGATAATGCAACACCTAACATTTGAAATTATAAGTTTAAGATCGAACAAAAACCTAAATAATAATAGGCAATATTGTAAAGGAGGAAGAAATACCGTTATAGAAATTGACTTTCATTCTTCTACCGATAATGATTGGATAGGAGTGCAAGGATTCAGCAATGGATCGCCCCTCGTTATCAACAAAAGAATTCCATAGTGATAGTATTGTTAGGATATGTATTTTGGCATTATTTATTAATTGGACATATAAGATGTTAATTGGATTGAAAAAGAATCCTATCTTGATTTGGAGTCTGTTATCACGTTGATTTTGGAATTGTTTTACTGCTGAAATTCTCCTGGATTTGTGGATTT
>JANIJH010000005.1:22715224-22736931 GCA_024520975.1 Erythroxylum areolatum | reverse complement strand
AAAAATATCTATATAAACACATAATTAAATCAATTAAGGCAAAATAAAAATAATTAACGAATAAATCCATAAATCAATAATAATTAATTCAAATAAAAGAAAAATAAAAGAAAAATTTTCGGGGCCCAACATAACATCCAATGCAAATGATAAACATACATTTTCTTTTTAAAGTACTCATATAAGAGTCTAGGTTCTTGTAACAATATCCGACACTTAGACTTACATTAATATTCTGTTAAATGAAGTAAGTACTCCTTATTTGTAATAAAATATATTCGCTTATATTGTGACATCTTGTTAACCAACTCTATCTAAACCTAATGAATGAATTTAAAGATAAAGTCCATCAAAATGCAAGTTATTAAAACCAATTTATATCTTATCCTAAATAATGCAATTTTATATGCACATATGTAGTATGAGAATTTTTCTTCAATGCCTTACTAACACAATAAGGTTATATACCATCCTAAAACCCCCTTAAAAAGAGTCTAAAATTACAATAAATAATAAACTCTATGCTTTGTTGAGCCACTTGACCATGATGAAGACTTAATCTTTTATTCATAATTTGTAAACTACATAACTCAGAAATGAGGTTAGCTTATATTTGCATTAGTGTTTTGCCATCATAAAAAAATACACTAGTCTAATAAATTCCTCCCTGCTTCCCCCCTTGATGATGACAAACCAAATGTAAAACTCAATAAACAACACCCATATATTAAGTTACTGAATAACAAGTCATAAAAAATGTGAGAGAACAAATAAAATCAATCTAAGTAGATTCCAAATTCAAGAATCATAACTATCTTTAGAAATGAAAAACATAGCCAAAGTGTTAATCCCCTTGCCCCTTTTGACATCATAAAACCATTCAATCACATAAAAAATTCATAATAAAATATGCAACACATAAATAACACAACCATATTCAACCTGTGCAATACGAGTGGGAATCAAGAGAAGAGATCTCTAAATAGCTCAAATATCAAAATAGTGATATTAGTTATCCAATTAGAACATAGAGAATAAAAAGGTATTGTAAATTAGCTAACTTGTCTATAGAAGAGAATTGAAATATAGTTTTAAAAGGTTAAAAAATTAGTTAAGAGTTTAGAGTTTGAAATGAAGTAGCAAAGAACAAGAAAAGAACAACAACTAGTAAGTTAAGAGCAAATCATGTCATCAATCAAGCATCCTCCTCTAAACTATCATCCTTGCCATCTTCCTGATGTTCTTCCTCGATAATTATAACATGCTCAATCCTTTTTACACGTGTATTGATCTTATGAAGAGCACCAATTATAATATTCAAGAGCTTTTTAAGTTAAACAAATTTGGAAGATTTGAGACCATTGTTTCCTTTATCTTAACTTAGCTTTGCAGGGGCTGAAATTGAAGCTAGAATAGATAAGTTTTTACAATTGCCCTATTCCTGAATTTAGAATCATCAGTTTGTGATTCCTCTATATTTTATCCTGTTTCAACACAAGCTTGCATTCTTTAGTTAGAATACCTATTTTTTTAGCTTTTCTGCATCTACCTTGTCTACTTTCCCTAGAGCACTCCCTTTTCTTCTCAAAGGAACCTTGAATGCATTCAAGATTTTTGTAATAAAGGCTTAATAACTTAATGCATGATTTTTAGCTTGGGGACTTATTATATAAGCTATATTTTGAATGATAATGAATGGTAGATTAATTTTAGCTTTACGGTCAATAAGGTCTATAAGAACCATGAGACTCCTACCTTCTTGTCTCAATATTAAAGTCGCCTTAATTAAGTAAAAGAACTTTTTTCTATTCAAGTGATATTTTTCTTACCGAAACAGCACCAGTAGAGCTTTTTTAATGTTGAGGATATTCATCAAAGCCCCTGTAATGTATCTCCAAAGTAGTTCCTAATCTAGCTGGGTCAAGTTGTATATAAACACCATTAACAATGGTTTTCAAGATATTGTTGTTCATAATCATCCTAGCATAAAATTGAGTAATATAATATTTATAATATTTGTTCTTAAAAATAGTATCAATCAAAGCTTTCCATCCTTGAAATATAAGTTTCTCGACTATGGAACTAACTCCATATTCTTTTAGTTTATTGAAAGGAAATTGCAAGGATGTTAACTAATTTGACAACAAAATTTATCCAATTTTTCTTAATTAGGTTAGGCGAAGGCAATTTACTTTCCTTTCTTTTTATTTATTGAGCTCATTTTCTGTGAGGAATTAACTTCACTATCTCAAATAGAGGCAAGAACTCTATTTAGAATTGGTTTAGATAAGGAGGGAATGAATCTCATGAAGAGCTTTCTGGAAGAAGATACTTTAGGCTTTTTGGATGGAGGCTTAGGTAGAGCCTCCATGACTCTGCTCTTCCTCTTTAGGTGTCTTGCAATAATCAAGTCATCATCATTACCATTTATCACTTCATTATCACCGCCCTCAGCTAGTTTAACAACTCCCAATATAGGTTTCCTAGAATTTTTATCGTCAAACTCATCAAGATTCCTTTCCCCCTCAATTCATTCCCTTATAAATTTAAGACTATTTGAATATCTTGACCCATTTTTTCATCAATTTTCTTCACAACTTTCCTTTACTTTGTATTTTCTATTTCCTTCTTCAATATTGCAATTCTCCTTTTTTGGGCTTCTTTCCATGCCTCCACTAGCCAATTTTGCTTCAACACGCTAGAGTATGCATCAACTGAAATTTTCTTTCTCTACCTCAACATGAATAGTTGATTTTTAGAGAAATAGAAATTAAAAAATGAGAGAAACAGAGTTTGGTTGAGAGTGGGATTGAGGGACAATCAAGGTTTAAGCGAGAATGGTAGTGAGTGACTTTTGAGTTAAACTAGAAACGAAAGAGAGGGAGATGTGAGGTTCAAGGCCAAAGAAAAAAAAAAGATAAAAGTTGAAAATGAGAGGGAGGCATAATGATTTAGGGTAAAAGATAACTTAAGACTTATAAATAAAGGAATGATAATAATAATAATATAAATAATTAAATAAGGGTAAAGACAAGTAATAGAATAACTATAATAAGAACTCTTACTTGAACAACCTTTATGATGTATTCTAGCAAAGTAAGAGTAATATTAATAGTTCTTAAAGAGTCTTCTTATGTTTTCTAGCTTGGCTCCCATATTTTTTATGACACCAAATTTTGAACATAATTAAAACATTTATATGAGCAAATAAAACTAAAAATAATTATGCAAGATATTCCAATTTTCTACCTAATCATTGGGAAAACAAAGAAAAACCTAGACCAATTTAATTATTCCTAAATTTGGTCTCAGTTTCTCAAATCTTTCTCTACTTAGGGGTTTGGTGAAAAGATCCACAAATTGATCTTTTGTTTTGCAAAAGTTCATTTTAATTAAACGCTTTTCTGCAATATCCTTAAGAAAATGATTTCGAATTTGAATTTTTTTTATCCTTGAATGTTGTATTAAGTTCTTAGAGATATTAATAGCACTTATATTATCACATAGAATAGGTACCCTTTCAATGTCCACACCAAAATCCATTAATATTATTTTATCCACAAAAGCTGGGCCTAACAAGAAGTAACAAACACTTATTATGTCTCAGCTATAGATAAAGCAACTAAGTTCTGTTTTTTAGAACCTTAAGAAACAAGACAATGAGGAATGGGCCATACCTAAAGTGCTTTTTCTATCAACGAGATGTCCTACAAAATACGCTTATAAGTATGCCACTAAGTTGAAATTTCCTCCTTTAAGATACCAAAAAGCAAGGTCTTTTGTTCCTTTGAGATATCTAAAAATTCTTTTGACTATCTTCATGTGCAACTCTTTTAGATTCACTTGGAACCTTACACTCAAACCTAGACTAAAAACAATAACAAGTCTACTAGCAATTAAGTATAAAAGAGTTACAATCACACCTTGATAAAACTTCTCCTCAAAAAAATTTTCCTTTTCATCCTCATCCAACATAGTCGAGATGGGAATAGGTGTATTATAGGAATTGGTGTTTTTAAGACCATACTTCTCGATTAGTTCTTTCAGGTATTTCTATTAATAGATTAATGTTCCTTCCTTCATTTGCTTAATTTGAAGACTTATGAAGAATGTGAGTTCTCCTATGAGACCGATTTCAAATTCACTCTTCATTAAACCTACAAATTCTTCACAAAAGGAATCGTTAGTTACTCCAAATATGATGTTAACTAAATATATTTAAACAACTAATAAATGTTCCCCTTTATTTTTTAAAAAATAATGTTCCATCTATTTTTCTAATTTGAAAACCATTTTCTAAAAGAAAATTTGACAACCTTTCATATCAAGCTTTAAGAGCTTTTTTAAATCTATAAAGAGCCTTGTCAAGTTTATATACATGGTTTAGGAAATTAAGATTTTCAAACCCAGAAGGTTGCTATACGTAGACCTCCTCTTTTAAATAATCATTTTAAAAGGTTGTCATAACATCCATTTGATATAACTTGAATCACATATAGGAAGAAAATATAATTCAGATCCTAATGGCTTTGATGTAGGCTACTGGTACAAAGGTCCCATTGTAGCCAATCCCTTCATGTTGATTATAGCCTTTTACTACCAACCTAACCTTGTTTCTTAGGATCAAGCCATTTTTCTCAAATTTATTTATGTCAACCCACTTTAGACTAACTATAGTTCTGTCATTTGGTCTAGGCTTGAGGTGCCACACTTGATTCCTCTCGACATTGTGTATTTCCTCCTGTATAGGTAAAATGTAATTAGGATCAGTTAGTACAGTTTGATTGTTACTAGGTTCTTCAAAAGAGAGAAAGGCATAAAAAGTATAAAAATTTTGAAGTTTTGATCTTATTTGAAATTTTTATTGACTTCACTTAGTATCAAGTCTAAATAATGGGAGCTTTGATGTTTCCATGGTTTAGGCACAAAGGTTGTTGATATAAAACTCTCTTTAGTTTGGGAAACATCAATTCTCTAATTGATAGGATTTGGTTCTATGAAACTGAACTAGAATGTTGTGTGTCATCTTTAGTTCTTCCAATAGTTCATTTAGGATGTTCTCTTTCCTCCAAAATGCCTTAGTGTTCAAGATCTTTATCATTTTGAATGCCTTGTTACTGCTTTTCTCATCATGATCATTATTCATATATGTTCTTACCAAGCCTATCTCCAAATCATCATTCTGTGCAACATGATTAGGCAAATCATGAGTTTCATTAAAGGTGACATGTACACTCTCTTCTACGCATATAGTTCTTTTTTCACACACCTTATATGCTTTACTATGAGAGGGGTATCCTAATAACACAACCTCATTATTCTTGGGATCACATTTCCCTAAGTGGTTTTTACCATTATTATGCACATAACATTGACACCTAAATATTCTAAGATGTATAATATTTAGTTTCTTGCCCTTAAACAGTTCATAGGGAGCCTTTTTTTTAGAACTATTTTAATTATGGCCTTATTTTTGATGTAATATGCAGTGTGTATTGCCACAATTTAGAAGTTCCTAGGAAGTCTACTAGCTATATAAGCATCATTCTAGCCAGTCTTCTAGTGTTTAATTCTTTTTCTTCATGACCCCATTTTTTTAAGGAGTTTATGATCAACCCAATATTCCCTAAAATAGTCTATAAAGGTTAAATTATTGAATTTAGTGCCACGATAAAAAAAAATGAGAGTAGTTGATGTCCATATTGCTTTTGGATCTTTCCAGAAAACATATAGAACTCATCAAAATTTTCACTTTAGTTAAAAGAAATATGGTCTAATATAACGTGAATAATCATCAACTGAAACCAAAACATATCTCTTACCTCCTCTACTTACCACTATCATGGGTCTGCAAAAGTCCATGTGCAATAGTTCTAGTGGCTTACACATACCATGTTTTTAGCCTTGAAAAGATAATATACATGCTTCCCATTCACACAGGCTTCATAAACCTTGCTTATGTTAAACTTCGTAGAGGGTAAACCATTTACAAGATCTCATGAAATAAACTTCTATAACAATGACAAACTGACATGTCCAAGTCTTTATGCTAAATGATTTTCTTCAAGAAAACTTAAACAAGTTAGATTAACATCAGGAAACAAGTTAAGATATACCTTATAAGTGTTATTGAATCTTATTCCTTCAAGAACAAATACATTTGTATCATTTCTCACAATTAAACATTTATACTAAGTAACCTGTATATTATTTCTTTTCTCACAAAATTGTGAGATGTTGATTAAATTATATTTAAAACCTTTGAATAACAATATTTTATCAATGGAATGTGATAGAGACTTACCTACTTTACCAATACCAATAATATCATCTTCATGTTGTTACAAAATGTCATAGTTCCACCATAAAAGGCTTTGACTTAGTGGAACTTAGATTTGTCTCATGTCATGTGCTTAGAACAATTGTTGTCAAGGGACCACTAGTTATTCCCCCTCACTCCAGCTTACAAAACAAATTCAGGTTTAGATTTAGGAACCCAAACTTGTTTGGGTCCCTTTCTAATATAATTAACTTTTAAAACATTCTTTTCAATCCATACATGCTTTACATAAGCATAGTTTTTTTAATTAGCCTTTTGCCTATGATTACATTGAAACATATGATGGCTTGTCTTACCATAATACATGCAAGCAATATACTCAAGCAAATTAACATATTTTTTTCGTTCCATGACTCTTTTTTTCCATTAAACCCTAGCCTATGTCTAGCCTTATTGTATGCTTTAATAAGTTGTTTAGTAGGTTCCTTATCATGGTTCTTACCATTATAATCTATTTGTTCTTTACCTTTGTCTAGTTTATTTCTTAAATCCTAGTTTTCAATATTTAAATTTGCAACTCGTTTGAATAGTTTTTCAACTTGGGAGTCTAGGAGATAACTTACCTTAGAAGGGTTTTAGGGAAGAATAAAGGCAGAAACCAGGAGGAACTGAGATCTAATGTTGCTCCATCATCATTCTTATTCCCATTTTTAATAGACTGAGGTTACAAATATTGTTCTTTAAGCCTTACCAATTTAGTCTTAATAAAAGATAATTCATTTCCCATGTTCTTAATTTGTCTAGGATCAACAGAAACTTTCAGTTCATTTAACTCACGAGTAAGAGTAGTATTATTCTTTTATATTTCCATGGTCTTTTCTTTTATTTTAGATTTTTCCATTTTAGAAGTATTTATTTCATTTTCACATAGGATTTTAATTTAGTCATGACTCTTAAATCTTCCTTTAACCCTAAAACATCATCTGTTAAGACATTGACTTCGTTAGCATTATCTTTGTAACTATTCACAAGAAACCCACACAAATCAATTAATTTTTTGAGTAAGTTTCCAATATCTTTTTTCCATTCAAATGTATTTGCCTTAAATTCATCATCAACATACACTGTACTTTTTCTAAATTGAGACATCTAACAAATATTTGTGGTATAATCGAACTCTTCATAATCAACCTTATTTTCATTTGAATCTCCCTATGTAGAAAACGTGGCTCTTCTAAACTCTTTTTTTATCTAATTTCTTTCCACATTCTATACCAAATTCTTTGTTTCATCCCTTTTTAAGTTCTTCATCCTATGTAGGACAATCCTTCTTTGAGTAGTCTAGATTGCCATAATTAAAGCAACCATTAACATTATTCTTAAATTAAGAAGAAAAGGACTTACCCTTACTTGTGTTGCCTTTTTTGGTTGACTTTGAGCTCTTAAGAAACTTTTTAAATGTATGTGCTAGCATGGCAATGTCTTCTTCTTCTGATTCTGAGTTATTCTCATTCATACTTTCCTTGAGAGCAATCCCCTTTTCCTTTTGATTTGGACTTTGGTTTTTTATTTCTATTTCATATGTCATAAGGTTATCAATTAGATCTTTAAGGTGCAAAGTAGAAATATTCTTAGCCTCTTGGATAGTAGTAAACCTAGGCATCCATTTTAGTAGAAAATTGCTAAGAATTTTCCTAACCTTTTTCTTTAATGTAGTTGGTCTTTCCAAGGGAATTAATGTCATTGATAATGTTAGTGAATCGAGAAAACATATCATGAATAGATTCACTTTCATTCATTTTAAACAATTCATATTGAGTAATTAGTAAATCACATTATTTTAGTTAAAAGGAACATTCATGAGTTACCTCAAGAACATCACATATCTCCTTAGTAGTTTTAAGCCCAAGACACTAGTTGTATACTTGAGATAGCAAGCCAGTTTTAATCAATTTCTTAGTAGATGCATTTTTCTCTATCTTCCTTTAGTCCTTTACCATGACTTAGATTTTGGGGTTTCTTCTGTAGTACCATCAGCATTGGTACGCATACACTTGAAAGAATTGTTTTTGATAATCAACTAGACCTTATAATCTTTCAATTGAATATAATTGACCATATATTCTTTCCATTAACCATATTGTCTTCCATTAAATAAAGGAAGGTGTTGATTAGAGTAACCTTTCTTAATCTCTTTAGGTTCTTAGATCATTTTAGATCTCTCCTTAGGTGTTAGCCTATAATAGGGAGAACTTGCTCTCATTCTAATTGTTAAAATGATCAAGCACTACTCAAAGGGGGGAGGGGTGAATTAAGTAACACTAGTTTTTCATATAACCAAGTTTTAATTTTGTAAACTTGTTTTAGTCAAGTTCTCAATCCAAATTTAAAAACAAAATGTAAAGAACTGAGACTTAATATTTTTACGTGGAAAACCTACCTGACTCAACAGAAGGAAAAACCATGACCTAGCGGGATTTTCAAATGATTCTACCAATTTAAGAGCCAAATTAATGGTACATGTAGATCTTAATCTACCCTGCATTCCTAACTAATGAAGAACTGCACTCACATTTCTTAACTCTCCAATAGTCAACCCCAGCTATTGCTATTCTCTTAGAACCTCATACAAGGTTCCTTAATTCGCATAAAATATTGAAATCAAGTTACCTTAAATGCTTCTTAGTTAAGTAAAAAGGTACAATAAAATCTGTGAGAGAACTCGAGATGGAATGAAGAATTTGCTTGCATGTAAGAACATCGATGAAACTCATGCAGTGTTTTACATGTGTGTACAAAATGCTCAGTATGAATGGCCTAATTTTATACCATACTATAGACACAAAAATGAACTATTGATCTCTTATTTATACACTTCCTAGAATGGTGAGCAATTTTAAAAATGAGAAGATAAAGCTAGAAATGATAAGATCATGCCAAGGAAAATTTTATTGAATATAATTTTACGAAAAAAATTATCGAATGTATCTTAATAAATTTTCACCATCTTCTAATTTAAATTTTAACAAAGTTATCTAGTACTTCTAATCTTACATACCATACTATAGACATATGTGGTATGAAAATTTTCCATCAATGTCTTACTAACAAGATGATGTTATATACCATTCCAAGACCCTTACGTAGAGTCTGAAATTACAACAAAATAAAAATAAACCCCATACTTTGTTGACCCACTTAACGATGATGAAGAACTGCTCTTTTTATTCACAATTTGGAAACTATATGTAGCTTAAGAATGAGGTTAACTTATATTTGCATTGTTATTTTGTCATCATCAAAAACACACTAGTCCAATATTGAACATGTTGAGACTATGATTTAATAGTTTTGTAATAGTTTTTTAACATGTATTGTCAAATATTCCACTTTAAGTTTAACTACAAAGAACAAATATTAAATTATTTTAAAGAAAAATTTTGTTAAATTTATTTAAATTGCTGAGACTCTTTTTTCTAACATACGAAGCAGTTTATTAGTATAAATAACTATGTTTATTTGTGAATTTATTTATCATATCTAACAATAAATTTTCATATGTAATAAGAGGGGAAAAAAAAAAGTCACAACAATCTAAAAAAGTCAATTCTCGTCCTAAATACTTGTTGGAGGCTACACTCCGAATGCATCCTGAATCTTGTCCTTGAGAACTTTCAAAGGCCTTGACTCTTCAGCGAAAACAAGGCGACGGAGGACGGTGAGACAGCAAATAATAGCGGAAAGAGAGTCGAAGTATAAGCACTAAGCAGACAATTAAGACACAGAAAAAAGAACGAGAGAATAATAAAGTTGAAGACTACTATTTATTCATTATATAAATAAAATGACTTATTTTGTATATTAAAATTAAAGATTCGAACGTTAAGCCAAATTGGACTATATATAAATATAATCGCCTATTATCATTCCCATATAAAATGTCTTAATATAACTTGCCCAGGATGAAATTAAAAGTAGTACAACAAAATTTTGTTGTCAGAAGAAAAAACCATTTCATCAACATCAACTTGTACGAGGTTTGAATTTCTTTGATGGTAGGGAGAAAGGCTTTTTAATTGCGTTTGCTAGTTTGGGGGAAAATGTATATGTATGTATGAGGCCACCTGAACACCAGAATTGAAAATGTTAAAGTTCGTCAGAGCTTTCCTTGTCAGGTTACGTGACGCTTGGAACTATTACCATACTGCACTGAAGCCAGCAATTGATCTTCAATATTACAAGAAAAGTTAAAAGGATCATATTACGTAAGGCGTTATGTAATATACCATTAAAATTTAGAAAGAAAAACTATACATCCGACGTCCATACAAGACAATATGAATATGGCATGTTGCTTGATGAGCAAGAGTTACTAGACTACGTGGGAACTCCTTGACTTGAATATGTATGTCCTCTTATCGTTCCTTGAAAAGTCATCTCTCAGTTCAACCTTCTTGTTTAATATTTGATATTAAGAAGTTTCAGCCTTTTACCATATCCAACTTGGCCAAGTATGTAACTGCCACAGACTAATCTTATTGAATTCAATGCCTAACTGGGTAAGCTGTTGACACAAAACAAAAGGTAATGGATTTGCATCAGCATATTGACGTGCTATAACTATTTTACAGAATAATCGTGCATTTTAGCATTGAATTAGACTTTTAGTTATGGAATTTTAATTCACGAAACAACTGTTTTGTTTTCAATAAAGAGCATCCACTAAACTGAGTCTACTAGGTATAGTAAGTCCCAAAAAAAGAAATGAATCCACGTAGCTAGCTAGATATATGTTGAGCAACGTTTGAAAATAATGGCGTAGGGTCCAAATGTTTGGAGGGTTTTCACTGGCTTTCTGCTGGCTTGGGACTTGGGGACCCTCAGGGTGATTATCGAGATGGACTCCTCTGAGGTCATTACTCTCGTTTCTCATCCTCACAATTCGTTCACTGAGTTTTCTTTTTTATTATCAGGTACCCGGGAGCTCTTACGGAAACTTTGGGAGGTTCGCATCCAGCATGTTATCCGAGAAGGTAATCAGTGTGCAGATCATTTGGCGACCTTTGCCAGCATTCTACGTCCGGGTCTGCATGTCCTCCAGGAGCCGCCCTTCGGAGTCTAAGAGTTGCTCTGCTGCGATGCGCAAGCGGAGACTTTTGCTCTTGCAATGCGTTAATTTAGTCTAGTCTATCCTTTTGTACTAAAAAAAAAGGATAATACTTATTAGTTAGCCTAAACCTAAATGTTTATTAATTACAGTGGTAGGGCCTACCTAAAGGAAAGAAAAGCTATCCTTTTTTTGTTTTTTGAAAGAGCTAACGAACTGGGGAGATCCGATGCTGCTGTAATTAAGGAAGATCATAGTTTGCAAGTATTGCTAGTCCGAACATGCCCCGCCATACTTTATATTCAAAGAAAAGAATACATGGCTGGCTAAAACAATATGGAGGGAGGGAGGAAGCTGATGAGTCAAAAGTCAACTTATGACATCATCTCATAGTTGCTTAAACACAAATTTGTTTATATTTCTTCACTGGAAACACAAGAAAATTGATAACACCGTTAATTCATTGTTCTTGTTTCTGAAAAGGAGAACCACTAATAATAGATGTAGACAAAACAAAAGACATATATAATTGTTTTAGGACAACAATTAAAATAAGATTTGATAATGTTAATGACTTCAATCTGCAACTGCATTTTTGGAGTCCAATTAACCATCACACATTCACGTTCAATTCAAGTCAACCTCCGTCTGAATGCATTCCTAAGTTAAATGCCCCCAAACCCATTCGTCAATTGACAACATGGTCCGCCTAAACGTTCCACTTATATACCCTTCTAACCAATAACACTCGCATAGATCCATGCACTTTGAAATCTTTACTGTGATTAAAGGCAAAGACAAGGGCATTTGAGAACCATCCCCTCTATATATACACCCCATATCATCTAATCCACCCTATACTTGCTTTCCACTTATAGTTGTTTTCTTTTCGGTTATATGTAAATTAATCAATTGACTCTCTTTTTGGCGTCTTTGTTTTCTGTGAAGATTGTTGAATTTATCCATATGTTGCAAATAGGCTCAACGCTTCCACCCCAAAACCTAAACCTGTTTCAGGTAAAAGGTGACAGTCCCCAATGCCACCAATCTTCATTTGCACCTGTAACTAGATATTCTTCTTCTTCTTCTTCTCTAACAACTTCTCAACCTGTAGAACTTGTTTCTTCTAAATCTTCATCAACTGAGTTGACGAAGCAACATCTTGCTAAACTATTTCAAAAGCCATCTCCACAGTTTAACCAACCTGACACTCGACCAGTTCCTAAAGTTTCCGGTAATGGGTCGTTTGCAAACAGAGGAAGAGCTCTACTTGAAGGCCTTAGTCTCGCAAGAATTTGGCCAGAGATGAAAGCAGCAGAAGAAATGTCACCTAGACATATGAACCGACTTCAAAGTCTCTTGTCCAAGACGCCCGAGTATTCTCCAAGGAACAATCTTGGTTCCCGGTGGAGAGAGTATCACGGTTGTAATGATTGGTCGGGGCTTCTTGAGCCACTGGACGAGAATCTCCGCCGAGAGACGGTGAGATACGGCGAGTTTGTTCAAGCAGCGTACCATTGTTTCCATACAAACCCCGCCATGTCAACCGACGAACATCCCCTGCCACGCCGCGTGGCATTGCCGGAGAGGTCTTATAGAGTGACTAAGAACCTTTATGCCACTTCCTCCGTCGGACTTCCAAAGTGGGTCGACACTCTGGCGCCTGATCTGAGTTGGGTGACCCAAAGGTCAAGTTGGATGGGCTACGTCGCTGTTTGCGAAGACCGACAAGAGATCCAACGGATGGGAAGGAGAGATATAGTGATAGCTTTGCGTGGGACATCGACTTGTCTTGAATGGGCTGAAAATGTGAGAGCCCAGTTGGTGGAAAACCTATACCCAGAGGACATGGACTACGACCAAGGTGAATCCAAGGTGGGATGTGGATTCTTGAGCCTTTATAAAACCAGAGGCGCTCGTGTCCCAAGCCTCTCTGAGTCCGTCGTGGAAGAGGTGAAAAGACTCGTGGAGCTCTACAAAGGCGAGGCGCTAAGCATTACTGTCACGGGTCACAGCCTGGGAGCAGCCTTGGCACTATTAGCTGGCGATGAATTAAGTACATGTTCACCGTACATGCCACCAATTGCGGTCTTTTCTTTTGGAGGACCGAGAGTTGGTAATAAAGGGTTTGCCAATCAAATCAATGCCAAAAATGTTAAGGTGTTACGTATTGTCAATTCTCAGGATGTTATAACTAGAGTTCCCGGGTTGCCAATGGTGGATGATTACATCACGCCGTTGGCATACACACACGTGGGCGCAGTGCTTCGCGTCGACACCAAGATGTCACCGTACCTGAAACCTAATGCTGATGTGGCTTGTTGCCATGACTTGGAGGCCTACCTTCACTTAGTTGATGGCTTCTTCGCATCAAATTGTCCTTTTCGAGCTAATGCCAAGAGAAGTTTAGTGAAGTTGTTAAATGAGCAGAGGTCTAATGTGAAGCAGTTGTATACTAGTAAGGCAAAAGCCTTGAGTTTGAATCTTGAAAGACAAGGTCTGAGAACTTGCTGTTTGCCTAGTCCATCGTGACAAATAAACCCTCCATTCTATTGATTTTTTTGATACGTTGAAACTTGCAACCAACTTGGAAACCTCAAGGTGGCCGCTGCTGTGGTCTGTCTTATCTTCAACCTAAGTGACCAGATTTCAAAGATGAGTTCAATAGTTATAAATTTCTGTACCATACTTTGCTGACTTATAAATCACTCCGCTGGAAATTTAGCCATATATTTGTTCTAATTTCCTGTTGGTTATTTTTCTCAAACTTGAACTAATCAACCAAAACACTTATTTCACAGCACTAGTGTGTTGAAAGAAGAAATCAATGTGATATATCACATTTCGTGTGTTCCGATATGGCACTATCTGCATATATTATTTCCTTCGTCTTTGTCATTAAGTTAGAAATTTAAACGGTAGAAAGAAAAAAAAAGAGTCGCATCCATATTTTGTGAATAAATTGAGTTACAGTGATAGTTTACATGCAATGTACAATTTCACTGTGAAAATGGTTCGAAAATATGTGAAACTAATGTGGATGAATCAACACACTAATAACTAATACGAAAGAATCAACTTTTTCTTTTCCTCGAATCACTTCTAAATTTGTTACGTTCACATTGTATGTGTTATATAGTATCATTTGTCAAACGCTAAAATTTGCTTATCTAATGTTCTTTTCTTGTAACTTTCACGCTTTGTTGACATTGGGAATTTATTATATGATATTAACAAATTTTGAAAATAAATTTTCATTCACTTTGAAAATAAAGCAATTTCAAAGTTAGACAGCTTTAGATGGAATGCACTACCCACATTTTACATTAATTTGTTAGACTCATATTATCTTATTTAACTAACTTAAAAAAAATTATATGTTAACTTTACGTTTGACAATAAAAACTAAAACATCAAAAAAAAATCTTTATATATATCTATTCAATCTAATTCACACGTTGTAGTTTATAATAAATTGTTTGATCACCTACTTAAGTAATAATAAATAGATTTTTAAAATTTGTACTTTCTGAAATGATTTTCAAGTGAAATAAAATTTTAGGGGTACAAACTTTAAACATCTTAGTATAAATCTAATTCGATTATACTAGTTAATGTGCAATATCTAACATATAATTTTTCATAACTACAAGAATCAATATTTTCATATTTCAACATGTAGTAATATTGTGTAGTAGGGTTGATTATAAATTGCTTAACTAAACTTATTAGCAGAGTCGTTCCTAACGTTTTATAGGCCCTGGATGAAGTAAAAAAAGGCCCCAATAAATTGACAATAGACAAACGTGTAAATTTAAAAGTATATTTTTATTATTAAATTTAATATCTATACATAAGTGACCCAATTTATAAGTCAACAAAATATTAAGTAAACATGACATTAGCTAATAATATCTTGCAAAATTTCAATAGCAATAAAATCACTAAAAATAGCAACAGTAATAACAAAATAGCAATAGCAGCAATCGAATAGCAAAACACTAAGAGAATAATACTAACAAACACACAAATGATCATAATTTATGAAAAACAATTTTTTCGTATATTTTAAATACAAAATCATTAATAAGATTATCAAAATCAATAACGTCCAACATATCCTTCTCAATAAATAAAATAGCTAAACCATTCAACTTATTACGGTCTTATTTAATTATCAAATAATTTTTATTTAATTATCAAATGTATCCAACTATTTACGGCCTTATTAATTATTAAATCATTTTTATTATTATTTAATTATCATGACATGTTTAATAGAATCATACAAATTTTTATAATAAATAAAACCGTTAATGTGATCTTTGAATTGAGTAACTTAAATTATTTGATTTAGTCATATTATCACTAAACTTATGTGAATCTCTATAAGAACACAAATTTAACAATTATTACATTACTTGTGGCAAAGTATAATGAAAATTATAATTACAAAAATTAAATTATTTATTAATGTTTAATTATATTTTTATAAATAATAAGTAATTTAAAAAATAAAAAAGGTGAAATACAAATAAACACAGTATCATTTAATATTAATGTTATGATTTAAAATGCTACTATAATGTCCATGTTAATGACAAATTATAAATTAATTATAATATATTCAAATATTTAATAAGCTAAAAATACATTAAAAATAAAAAAATTTACCTTTAAATTATCACTCAAAACTCATAAGACAATATCGTGAAAATATTTTATCGTCAATTTTTGAGTTGAAGTATCTTAGATTCATATGTTTATGGAAATAAAAAAATTAAAGTATAAGAAATAAACTCAAATGCTTCAAAGGTATTTATAAATTAACAAGTTAACGTTATACAGCTAATAAAGGAAACTATTTTGCTTCCAAGATTAAATAAAATTAACTTTCTTAGTAGGTTATTTATTAGTTAATGTTAACTTTCTCTTCTCCTCTAACTGACAACTAAGAATTTACTGCCCTTCGAAAAAATACTGCTAAAATGCATTAAAGGTGGGCCCCTAATAAAGATGGGCCCTGCCTGCCCCTACCTAAGGTCAGCATTGCCTATTAGAACCACTTGATTATAATAAATAAAAACAATTAAACTCATTAAATTGGTTTTGGTTTAAAATTTTTTATACACACACACACACACACATGTATATATATATATATCGAGAGAAGGAAAGACAATGAATTAATAATTTAGAGTTACAATCAGTAAATCTATAAGCAATACATAACACATCCATAAAAATAAGCTAGTTAATGTAGGCTGCTGTTAGATTATAATCATAATAATAGCTCAATAAAACTAAAACATTACAAACAAAGGGGATATAAGTAATTAGGATTTGCTCAGTAATGTAACTAGACATCTAATGTAATAGTTACTACTTAAACCTTAATTTGCCTTGTAATTCTCTCAAGTTCCTTTCTTATCATATATAATAAATAGTAGTGTTGAAAGAGACATCTCCAATTCGAAACAATTCTCAAATCCACTATATCAGACCAGACACTCACGAAATATAAAAGGTCCTTAATTCTTTGTATGGTTGGCTAGATTGGTTTTGTGAACTCACATTGGAAGAATAATGATCAATATATTTAGGCTCTTGGTAGTAAAGAGAACAAGTGGTAGAAATGGAAACTGCACCATGAAATATATCTTTAGTATATAGTTTAACACTGATAACCAATTGCATATTGAAGGATACTCTAAGAGAAACTTGCTTACTCCAAACAAGTTTATACCAAGAAACTTTAAAGGCCTTAAGTCTTAGAAGCTCCATAGATAACTTGTTAGTGAATGAACTTGATGAGTGCTCGAACCAAATAATCTTTTATAAATTTGTAACAATGGGGTGAAAAGGAGATATAAGTCTAACCATGCCATCTATAATGTATAAATTAAGACTATAGAGATTATTTTGCAATACCTATATAACTGTGGCTATGTCCACTATTATGTCTCTCAAATTTGCATATTGAACAACTTAGTCAAGGTGACCCATAGAATTCAACTTATCAGAAGCTAGTAGTAACTCCATACCTGATCTTGTTTTAATATGACCTTTCATATGCTCCTTAAGCTTGAACATGTTAAGCATAGTCTAGTTTGAGTTGCTCTTTAGAGAAGTTGACTGGAACCTATTAGTTTTTAAATAATGTGAATGCACTCACTTTACTCAAAGGGACTCCTTTCTTTCCTAAAATTCTTTATAACGTTATAGCCATATGAATTTTATTAAATTACTTTGATCGAAGCTATACCAAGCCGTCCTTTATCTTTAAATAAACATATAACCTCCCAACTAACCTTACTTTGTATCTTTCAACTGCTTAATCAACACATAAAAAGGTCATAAACATCCTTTTAATGGTAATAACCAAACTCTTAAGAGAAAATATATTAAGACCATCAAACATGTAATAAATTCAAAATTGAATTAACCAGTTGAACCCTACTAGCATAAGTAAGGCTTTTATTGCACCAACTGTTGATTATATTCTCAGTTAGGTTTGACCTAAATATAGAAGATTTATGCCATCATATCCTTAAGGTTGCAATCAACTCATTCCAATTACGTTATATCTATTCAAACTTAGGATTTCTCAATCTTTACGTATAAAGTCAAATTATGATCTAATATTTAGGGTTTATAAAAACATAAGTAAAATATGCAATTGGATCACAATAATCAATCAAAGTAATCGCATTAATAAAAGAATTAAATCATATCAAAGTATTAGCATAGGGTTCATCTAACCTAAATACTAACAAGATGATTAGTTACACATTATCAAAAATGAAATCAAACATATATTGAAAGAAAAACGAATTAAAAACAATGGGTTCATAATTCTAGATCTCCATGATTGTCTTATATCGAATATTCTTGTGATGTAGAGGGTTGATCTTGTATTTCGATAGATTTTTTGATGACTTTTTTGTGTGTTCCACTTCTCTGAACTAAAATTGCCCCTTGAGAATGATCTCCATGTCTAGAATAGCCTCCCTAGATTTGCTCCCTCAGTTAGCCTCCATTCACATCTTTATATATTGAATTATAGAGATTTGGCTTATGCACGATCTAATGCATGACAAATTCTCTAAAATCGCAAAACTACACAACTTGGGAAAAGTGTAAGAGCGGATGCACTATCATGTATCCCTTCTATGCATCTAATTTTCATTTTGTGTTGTGTTTTTATCTAAATTCTTTTCCTTTAAGTCCATTAAGGTAATTATACTCTATAAACACACTTAGAGCAAATTAAGTACCAAATATACAACAAAAGCATTAAATAACAAGAAAAAATGCATCAAATATAAGGTATAAATATTATCAATTTTACATCTATCATCAACTCTCCCATCCATTTGACTGGAGGGTCAAGTGTTCCTAATCGCTCAATCGCAGTCATGAACTAGCGTACTCGCTCAATAAGCTCCACTTGCTGTCATTAAATAGTCTTTGAGTTCCCAAAAGCTAGGACATTCATCTTTCTAATAGTGCTATCTTTAGTTGAGCTGGGTTTTGCATCCTAGCTCTGGGATCTTTCAGAATATCATGATCTAGTATTGCATCTCCCATCTCGAATGGCGGTGGCTATGATTGTGATGACTGCTCTACTGCAGGTGACTCTACTCTATCTCTACCCACCACTTTTGGCTCATTGGGCTCCCTAATATGTTTATAGATATCCCTTGTGGGACCCCAATGTTTGCATACTATACGTATGTGTTGCATCATTGCTAGATTAAGTGCCACCTTGGTAGTTATTTGCCGTATTGGTGGTAGTCGATCAAATAAACCCATCCATCATGCCAATATGGTCATATAAGGTCCAACACAGATTGTGTTGACCTTTCTTTCTTCACTCTGACACTTGATGAATTGGACAAGTTCATATCCCAGGTGAATTGACGTTCTCATGCTCATGCTCCATAAGTAGTACACTTCTATGTTCTCGATGACCCCCTAGCTATCACCTCGACCATTTAGCGTGTGACTCAAAAAATCATGAATGATTTGGGCAAGTGATGTCGTAGTGTAGATGCATTAGACTTGCTTGGGTTATAGTTGTTTTCTATGTTAATCATATGCTAAAAGTGTTATGGAGACAATTAATATAAAATGTCCATTTGTAGTGCCATGTACTCTACCGTCCCAACATATGCGTGGTTGGAAATACCGATCGTGATAAAAAAAACTCTAAATAACTCATCTGAAACATGTCTCTCATCATCTGGAACTGAATTGTGTTAGGATGATCCCCTTGTAGCTACCACTCTAATATGGAGAGGACCTCTAGTGTAAGCTCTCTGTAGGCACAACCTCAAAACATTGGGACCATGCGTCAACATTGATAAGGGTCTAAACTTGTTGGGCTAAGTCAACTTACTTTAGTGCCTCCCAATCGATGAATTGGCTAGTACCAAACTTTATATCCTTCAGCCTCAAATAATGTTCCTCCTAGCCCCTGGCATTGAACACTATCATCCTCGATCGCTCTGAAGGTTGAATTTAAGTTGAGGAACCTTCTCCTCTTTGTCACTTCCTGAAGATCTCCTTTTCCTACCGTGATTTTGTCATTATGCCTAAAATTTTGAATAAGTATGAGAAACTTTTGTAGATATATTACGTGCCTATTTTTTCCCTGCACTTAAAAATTTTATTATGCTCGCTAAATAATTAATTATGAAAAAAATGACAATGAAAACTAATAATTAATAACTTAACATCAATGAACAAATAAAGAAATAATTATAAAATTAACTGACAATCTAATTAATCTCAAAATTAAAATTAGAAATATTGTAATTAATAAATTAAGCTAACCTAATTGTTAAATTACAACTTTTAATCCTAAATTGGAAATTAAAAATCCTAATTTTATAATTACACAAAATTGACGAAACTAAATGTTAAATTCATACAAATCACAAAGTTACGATGCAACTAATCATAAACCCATTGTTAATTAACATAAAAAATAACTAATTAACCTAATATAACACAAGAACATCACAATTAAATACTTAGTGAGAAAAATTTGCACAATTCTGAAATTAAAGTTAAATTTCAACCTAATTCAAATGCAATTAAACAAATTGAGTCATAAAATCAATTGGGTAATAAAAATAATCAACTTCTGAACCACAATCACACATAAAGTCACACAAATTCTCCAAAAATTCCTAAATCATAAACTTGTCATTTTTTATTGAAAAATTTGCAAATCATGCAAAACACCTAATGAATCATACATAAACAAGTGAAAGCAATAAGGAAACTTACTTAGGTATCACTAATTTGGCAAAAAAAATGGAAAATTTAAAACCAAAGAATAGAGTGTCAACGGTGGAGTAAGAGAGAGGAGAGAAAATATGAGAAAAGGAGAGGGTTAGGATATTTTTAAGAAGGGTCGTGGACTTGCACGATCCGATAAACGACAGTGTATCGAACCTTTTATGTCACTAAATCACAACTTTTTTCAAAAATTTACACAAATTGATACACAGCTGTAAAACTACACCAATGTATCTAGAGGGCATATAAGTCTCTATAAACATGTGCAACTTTAAAATTAGATGCTTAAACATAAAAATTTTTCACTAAACATTCTAACACATATACACGCATACTGTACACATCAATTACGCATATTCTCATCATTAGGAAGCTTGATTTCCTATCTTAAAAGACATAAAAACTCAATCAAAATCCTATACTAACATGAAAGCAAAAACAAAACAATATGAAATTAAACTAAATATTTCATGGGTTGCCTCTCATATAGCATTTATTTAATGTCATTAGCTCGACATACGCTACACATTATCATCATCTTAGGTCTATGAGTTTAGTAGCCTATAAGTAAGCCACCTATTGTAGGATATGATAAGGGAATAATTGATTAGATTAATAACACCAATGAACTCCATTAATTCCCTTTTTAATTTCAAACTATTAAAAACATAGGTAATAACAAAACTCCCTTAATTGACGATTAACACATGCAATTTGTCTTAGAGGAAGTAGGAATCCTTTGTAGTTAAGGTTACTACCAATACCGCATTAGTAGTTTCCTTATTGGATTCCTCCACCAATTCGTCCTCAACTACCCTTGTCCATTCTTCTTTTTCTTCTTCCTAGAAGAAGGTTTCTAGCTCATATTCTTCAATTACTGTTGGGACCCGATCCGGGAACCGGATCCTAACCGAAAAACGGAACGGAAAGACGAAAAATCGAAAAGCGAGAAATCGCTAATCGGAATACAAATCGCATCATCGGAGCGAAACGAATACTCGAAAAATTGTG
>JANIJH010000005.1:22692801-22703846 GCA_024520975.1 Erythroxylum areolatum | reverse complement strand
TCCTTTATTGTTGATTCACAGCTCCTTCATTTTTTCCTTCAGATGGCTTTCGGCTAACTTTAATTGTTCTACTTTCGTGTTTACGTCCCTTCACTTTAAAAAGGAATTGTTGGGGATCAACTTTTGGATTTTTTCTTAAGCATGGATGTTCGAAACTATATATGGAATTTATTAGCATGTAAATGGAAGTAAAACCTTTAAAATTAGGATTTTCTTTGCTTTTCGGTTGATACCGTACACACAAGATTTCCTAGTGGTTAATTTGTTACGATCGACTTTCTGATAGTTGACAGTTTGTTTGATGTAATTGCGGATGGTCCATTTACCAGGTCTTATTGACTGGTAATATGATGTCTGTTTGGATTCTGGGTTGTTTTCTGCACCTTTTGTTGGTTCAATTTTATGTTTAGCTTATAAATCCTGCAGTTATGGAATCAAAGAATGAAGGTGGTCGAGGAGGGGGTCGTGCCGGTGGACGAAGCAATGGTCGTGGACGTGGTCGCAGCAGTGGTGGATTTAATGGAGATTCAAATAACAATGAAACCACATTTGGTAGCAACAATGGATTTTTGGGGGGATATCGAGCATCTGAAGAAGGGGATGCTGGGAAACCTTCTGAGAGACGCATCTATGGTGCCCCTCGTGGTGGCAGTGGCTTTCGGGGTGCCCGCCGTGGTGTTCTCAGCAATGGAGATACTGGGGACACTGAGCGCCCTCGAAGGCTGTATGAAAGGCACAGTGGTACTGGTCGTGGGTTAGTATTTTATTCATCAGATTTCTGTACTGTTATATCACTAGTGCAGTAGTGCTTGATGCAGGTCTTCATCATAGTTTTCCTACTTGCATGTTTGATCAGGAATGAATTTAAACGTGATGGAGCTGGCCGTGGAAACTGGGGAATCCCAACTGATGTAATTGCTCCGTAAGTATCCAAAGCAAACAGATTGGAGTTCATACTTGCTGTAGTATAAGTTCTCGAATTCATAATTCCTTTTCTTGTAAAACAAAAGAGAGACTGAGGAAGCTGTTGTTGAGAATGAAAAGAGCATCAATACAGAGCCTTCAAGAGAAGAGGATGTTGGAGATGCCAACAAAGATAGTGCTGATGATAAGGCTGAAGAGAAAGAGCCTGAGAACAAGGTTGATTTGTTAATTTAACTTGGTCTTGCGCATTTTCTTCAATATTGCAACTCATATATGAAATGTTGGATTCTGTCAACAATTGGGGTTTCTGATTCTCTGTCCTTACAACCCTTATAGGGTGTTTGATTAAGTACAATCAGGATAACTAGGGTCAACTTTAACTGTATTTTGCCTTGTATGGATATTCTAGATCTTGGAAAATTCTTCTTTTCTCATTCAATCACGGTTAACTTGTACCTTTTGTTTTTTAAAAAACCACTGACATTATGTAATTTCTTTTAAATTTGAAGTTTTCATCATGAAACAGTCGTGTAAGCTGGAAACAACTATTGAATTTTATGGTTAGCTTTTAATAGTTGTTAGTTGGGTATGGCTGTTATATAGTTTGCTTTGTTAACACATTTTCAGTTATGACTTGTATATTTTTTTAGATTTGGCATATGTGCTATTTTGTATGATATATTAAGAACTGTCTCACTTCCAAAATAGCCTACTTACAAGTATTGCATGCTGATTTGTTATTTTAGCCAAAAGTTATAGGTATTTCAAGTTGTACATAAAGTGATATTGGATCTGCTGAGGATAGTTATACATAGCAGTTTGGTGTACTTTTTCTCAAATTGTTAAATGCAGACACTTCATGGCTTCTCTAATTGTTGCTGAATGCAAAGTTACAGTCATGTGTTGAAGTTCTGATCTGGTTTACAGTGTCTCATTTGAAAAGTTTTGTAAAGTTCGTACACAGCTTTTTTTTGTATTATTCCAGAATAAGAGCATAAATGTTTTTTATTGCCATAATAGCCTTTATGTACATCTTGTGTAATAGGTGTATGTTACTCTTATAACAGGAGATGACGTTGGAAGAGTATGAAAAGGTTCGTGAAGAGAAACGGAAAGCTTTGCTTGCTTTGAAGCCTGAGGAACGGAAGGTGAATGTGGACAAAGACTTTCAGTCCATGCAGCAACTCTCGAATAAGAGAGAAAATGATGAAATCTTCATCAAACTGGTACTAATTGCATTAACTGCAGGTGTGTACACTATATAATATGGTGAAAGCTAAAATGGGGCACTAACTTGGAACTTTTGGTTGACAGGGGTCTGAAAAGGACAAACAGAAAGATGCTAATGACAAAGAAGTCAGGGCAAAAAAGGTGTGAGCTCTCTCATTATAAATGGCAACCACTATATAACAAGTTAATTGATTAGCAATTTCTCACTTATGCATTGGCCATTTAGATGGTAAATGCAACAGAGGACTATGGGAGTTTATCATTTTAGGATCTCCCATCCACAATCGTCATTTTGGCCTCAGCTGTCTTTTCCATCCTATGCAATTTGTTCCTTGGAATTTAAATAGTATGGCTTCTACAAGTAACAAGGCCATGATCTTTTGCAACTATTAGTTTGAATTTGGTTGCTTTAATATTCTTTTACTAATTGAAAGACATTGTTATTTTGTTTGGTTTTATATGTTGGATGGTGTTTTCTTGAAGCCAAGGCTTTGAATTATGTTCATGTGTTTACTTGAATAACAAGCATACTTTCGCTTTCTGCTTCATTGCATGAATTATTTTCTGAAATTTCATGTTATTTATTGATAAAATATTTCATGTGAAACTTGGTTTATTGTTTTAGCATCCCCATCTTCATACTTCACATGATGCGTTTCTTTTTTTAGGCTGTCAGCATCAACGAGTTCCTGAAGCCTGCTGAAGGGGAGAGTTACCATAGTGGTGGTGGTCGAGGCCGAGGCAGAGGTCGCGTATCAAGAGGTGGATTTGGAAGAGGCAGTGCACGTGATGTAACTGCACCTTCAATTGAAGACCCTGGGCAGTTCCCCTCGCTGGGTGGCAAGTGAGATGGTAGTGCATCTGGTAATAGTCACATTGGTTTTTTCTATGCATGGGATTGCCCTCTGTGAGCTATGGAAGAGTTTGAGCCAGAAGCTAATCAAAAGGTGTCCAAGTCTTGGGTGTAAATTTTAGATATTTCTCCGTGCCTATGATTTGCTTCCTACATTTTCCATCTTTTGGGAAATAGTCACAGTTGGATCATTATTTATGTTCTGGATTCGAGTAGTGGCATCAGTTTTGGTTTTTAAGATATCGTGGAACTATTTTCATTTATTATGTCGCTTTTTACAAATTTTGCTTCAAGATTAATGTAAGAGCTGCCAAATCCTTACTTTTTCAGTCTCAAGTTTCTGTACTAGCTTCGGCCATGCTGGGCGTCAGCAACTTTTAGTTTATATTTATTCAGATTGAAAACTAATAATAGTTGGAATTTAGAGTGATAAACTATTCTTAAATGAAATTACGCCCGGGATAATATGAAAGAACTATAATACATACATGAGAAGTGGGGTTTTCTGCAATTTACTTAAAATTGGAAATTGTCCTCAACTTTTCGAATATTTAATGTCAACAATCCTTCCTGTTCAATTATCGTCAGTTCTTTCCGTCGTTATTTTTTAAGATAGGCAGTAGCTGCATCGCACGCAGTTTCTTAGAAAACATAGAAGGAGAAGTATATGTATTTGAAACTTTTGGATTGATAGAAAATACATACTCTAAACATACTGTAAGTAGAAGTTTCTACGACCCACCTTTTTAAATACCTGGCATTAGGCTTACAAAGAGTTTCTATAGTGATCGTGCAAGAGTTCAGTGGAGAATTATAACGGTGATTCATTATTACTTTGCAATTAATGTCACCATGAGATGACGTTAATGAAGTCATTAAGGATCATTAATGAAGGTACAAGAAGTTTAACAGAAGATCGTATGAGGTGCAAAATGGAGATTAGATTTTGTAGATTTAAGGAACAAAGAAGCTTATGAGAATTTTGAATGATGAGTGGTTGTATGGTAATTTCTTAAACACTTTCACTCCATTTTCCAGGATCCAGTAAAAGGTTCTTGTACGCAGCTGCTTTCTAAGAGCTGCAGGATGTAATCTATGAATTGAAGTTATTATTAGGGTAATAGTGGCATAGCAAGCCTCGACTAGTACAAATTCAATGTTAGGAATAAAATTATAAAATATTCTTTAAATTTTATAAAATTGAAAAACAGTTTTTAGATGTATTTTATTACATAATTTTTAATTTTGTTTCAATCGTATCTGGAAAAAGTCATAATAATATAAACTTTATATAACAAATATTTTTACTTTTATTAATATTATTTTTACATATTTCTCATAAATTAAGATGAAAAGGGATCATTTAACTCTCATAAAAATATAAAATTAATAATAATACAAAATAAAAATTTGCGTTTATGGCAAGTAAATTTAATTTTAAATATCATCTTTACATATTTAAAAAATTATAATAAATTTTCACATGTATATATTAAAAGATATATAGATCGTAAATATTAAAAAATTTAAAAATATTTATTCAAAATATTTAAGTTATATTAAACTAATATATTTAGTTATATAATCTATAATTATTTTGTATAAGTCTAATTGCATAAAAAATTATTTAATATATTTTATTTATATCTTTACTATTTATTAAAATTTTGATATACTATTTTATTATATTTTTATGGGTAGAAATTATTATTTTACAAAAGAAATTCTAATTGTTAAAATTAATTTTGAATAGTGCCGATTGGTACCATAATGCTAAATGACGTGTTTGACAAACAGCTTATCAGCTATTTTTTTTAGCTTATTAACTTAAAGTTAACTTTTTGATCATCTTAAAAAAAAACTATTGATGTGCTTAGTGAATGACTCATTAGTTAGCTTATTTAATTCCGATAAGCTGATTTCTAAAAGCTCCATAAGAGGAGCTTTTGGAGTTAGCTGTTTATCTAATGGCAATATTGTCCTCCACTTTATTCTCTATTTTTTTTGTGTTTTCAAAGTTGACTTTTTTATCATACAATTATGTTGTGAAATTTAGAAGAATATAATAAAGGGGTTAATTAAACTTTTTAATCTTTATTTAATTTTATAATATTAGTTTACATTTAAAAATGTCATAATATTAAGTTTTTGAACATAAAGAGTCACATCAAATTAATATTTTTAGTATATAACTACTATATATTGTATTTGTGTTATACTATAATTATAGATATTTTTAATTTATTAAATAATAAAATTCATACATATTTTATGAGAAATACTAATATAATGTAGCTTGCTGCATCATTCATATTAACAGAGAATTTAACGTTGGATTGTTGTTGTTGTTGTTATTATTATTATTATTAATGTTTTTTTATTAAAGTTATAAACTTAATTTTTATAAAATTAAATATCTAAATCTAAATTCTTATAAGAATATTTAACGAAATACTAAAAAAATAATATTCATGTCCTTATATTTTTTAAAAAATTATATTCTCATAAGTCATTTTACACATCAACAACTAATAATAAATGGCTAATTTTACCAAACATCTTTAATAAATAGTTGATGTTATCCACTGGTCAAATCAACTGATAGAATCAGCTATCAGCTAGCTGTTGATAGAATTAGCTAACAGCTAATGCAATATGTTGTTTGCCAAACATGGCCAAAGTTTAGTACAATACTCTTTTATTGGGCATCGATTTTTGGACAATACTAGGATAGGATAACAAAAAGGGAGCGATGTCGACAATGGAGTCTTTAGAAATGGGCATGCAGAATCTTGGTTAGTTCCAAAGCAACACCAGACATGGATTGCATGCAATTTTAGAAATTAATCGTTAAATACCAAATTTATGCCTAAAGGAAATATTAAGCAAGACAACTTGTGAGAAATGAAAACATGTTCAAGAAAATTTGACGAAAAATACACCTCTTAGAGGGACGAATAACAACAGTGAGAGTTACCAGTATTCAGTCGGACTCTGAAATCTCTTTGGATGTTTAAGAGTAGATGGAAAACAAAACATCATCTTTTGTTTCATAATATAAGAATAAAATCGAGTTTAAGGATACACAATTCAAACTAGCAACTCACAACTATATTTTTAGGGAGAAAAAAAATTAAACTGTTTACAAAATGACATCACATGAAGTAAGATGTCATATGGGTTGATAACCCACACGAAGTTGTTCATTAGATAACACTAACATTTAACATTTAACATTTAGTCCTATGTAACAAAAATGGCACCATGTTGGAGTTTAATGTTGACAGTAGTGAGATAGGTGTTATAAAAACAAAACTATAGGAAGTCTTCAATAGTTAGGAGAAAATTTGATAAAGTAACCCTAAAATTTAATGCAAAAAGTCAAAACAAATGCAGTACCATTATTAAGATACAACGATGTGATTCTATATTCGATCTTGACCTAAGCTAAGTAAATCATTCATCTACAATTCTCATTTAAAAAATAATAAGAAAAAAAGAAAATGGGCCATAAAGTAAAAAAGATTTCACATTTGGGATGAAAATGAGAAATATACTAATGAATGAGTAAACTACAAAATGGGAGAGTGCACTATGTAGAGAGAGAATATAAAGCTGAAATAATTTGACGACCATATCAGTAGCCTATATGGCTAACATGCGCCTCTAACTTAAAAAAACGTCACTTAGTAATGAAAAACTGAATACTGATAGAAATTTGAGACTATGTCATATGACAGTTTATTAATAGAATGAAATAGAAAAAAAAATCTTATTTTATTATTTAAAAAGAGGGTTTATAATAGAATGGAATGAAATGAGATAAAAGATGATAGTTTCATATTAAATCTTATTTCATTATAAACAATAAAAACGAGAAACTTTCGATTTGGGAGGTTTATGATGAAATGTAAATGATAAATAAATTTTCACTATATTACATTATAAACTCTTTTTTTAAACAATATTTCACTATATTACAATATGGACCTTTTCATCTCTTCCAAAGACCAATTTTCTAATATTACATCCATTTACATTTCATTCTATTATAAGCCATTCTATTCTATTAAAAACCTTACATCTAACCAAACATAGCTTCAGGGATAAATCAAATGATTTGTAAAATGTTAAGATATTTTTTAAGTACTAACAAATGAGAGGTTTTAACATAAATTTTGGTGAAAACCTTAGAAGATAAAGCCTCCTTTCAACCTTGAAAATGATCTAAACCAAAGTTGCGAATACCGTACTTGACTTGGTATCGAATTGGGTTATAGTACAGTACTATTTTGGATAATTTTTTAAATTTATGAAATAATTTTTGAATTTTTTTAAAATTTGTAAATAGCCTATTGGTATATTGTACAGTTGTGTTGTATACTTTATAAATGTTTACATCAACCTTATCTTCAATAATCATAATAATAAATAATAATCACAATTAATATGAAACAATAATAATTTGTAAATATTTTATATATAAATAATAACCACAATTAATATGAAAAACACAATCATCATCATACAAACTAACAACAAGAAAAGTAAAAGATAAGTGTTAGAGAATAAACATCGCGTTTTGATACTGGTTTACCCTAAATCTTAGGCTGCGTCCAGTTCTCAGAGTTTGTCTAAGATTTTACTATACTCTTCAACTTTACAAGTATTGTTTCTACACTTGCAGAGCCTCTTCAGGTCTCTCTCACAAAGTATTCTTTATCTGCTTTTTTAGCCTCTCTACGCTCTAGCCTTTCTTTCTCTTTCGAGGAAAGATATTTTTGAGCTTCAGGTTATAGATGTATTCGCTCTCTTCTTTCGCACTTTTAATACAGAATTTCTCTAAGTATTGATAATAAAATTTTCTCTTTTATAAAAACGTTATTTAGTCTTCGACTAGAACTAGTATTTATAGCCTAAGTCTTCAACTATCTTCTTGAGAAACTGTTTCTTGAATATTCAGAAACTGTTATTAGTTGAGTCATGTAACTAACTCCAACTAACTAACTGACCGTCGTTCTAGAATAGTTTTCTTTTGTATCGTCTGGTATAATAATTCTTCTGTAATCACACTTCATCTGTTATCACGCTTTGTCTGGTGTTGCATTTCATCTGGTATTGATGTATCATTTGTTGCTGACGTATCGTCTGTTGTTGATATATCATCTGTTGTTGACCACTCATTTTCTGAGTTTGACTAAGTGTTACTTCCATTTTTCTATACACTCAACAAACCTATCAAAACAGTTCATACATTTCTAAGATTATTATTATTTGATTATCATCAAAATTAATAGAAGTGAAGTCTTCTTGACTTAACAATCTCCCCCTTTTTTATGATAACAAATAATCATAATTTTAGAATATAAAATGATATTCAGACGAATAGACGAATAATAATCAAAGCAAAAACATAAGAAATGCATGCATAAGATATATACAATGCTTTCTATCTTCTGTTCTTCTACTTTTTATCTTCTCTTCTCGTTCTCCCCTTGCTCTCCCCTTATTTGTTATTAATAAAAAAGATAGCTCATCATAAATGCTTCAGAATATAAAAAAAACATATGTTGCATGTCAGTGCGAATCGTCTTGAGGTCTTGTTCGATAATAACTCGTAGAAGTGCTACTTTCTCATAAAGATCACCCACTGAGTCACCAAGTTCATCAACCTTAGTATGAATTTCCTCAATTTCTTTTGCTAAGGCTTCCTGAACTTCCTTTTGTTTGTGACTTGCTTCTGTCCAATTGATAAAAAGCTTCAAGAACTCCGAATTAATAGTAGGATCTTGTTGTATTTCACTAAGTGGATGAAGGTTTTCAACAATAGATGGTTATGTAGGTAAAATGTTTAACTCTATGATTTTGATTGAGGGTAGTTTGAAGGTTTGTTTTCCTTCTGGGAGATCAAGATCATTAAGTCTAGGTAGTTTAAGAATTGGTTGCCCAAGAAGGTGTAACACATCTTTGATTGAAGGTATGAAACTTAAGGGTCTAAAATGCATGAGTAAATGCACAAAGGTTTCTAAGTTGAAATTGATACCTTCAACCGTGATACTTCTGTATTGTCTTTCTGTCACTGTGTCAACTACCTTTAAAGTTTCATCTTTAGTATAAACTCCAAATTGACTTCCTAATGCCTTTGAAATGTGATGTGAAACATAGATACCTCCAGGTTGAGTTACAATACATGCATCATCTATGTTCTTCACAGCTACTTGAATCTGTTCTTCTGTAAGATCATCTTCATGCCCTTCAGGAAACATCTTTTTTTTTGTTTTTTCTTTGTTTCTAAAAGGGTTTAAACATCTTGGTTGTATATCTGGTACAATCTTAATCGATGTTTTGCTCGTAATTGGATAGATTGTATACCGATCCTTTGATATCTTCATTGGATATGGTTCTGCCTTCTTATCTCGCAGAATACCATATAGTCTTCGTTCTTCATAACTGAGAAGATGTACTGACTGATCGTTAAGCAATATAGGTTCAATTTGTACCTTGACTGTCTTCTTTGAAGGATCTCTGATAATAATTGAGCTTATACTTCAGACAGGTACTAATTCTTCCATAATCTTCAATTTCAAATCCTTTTTGTTGATTAGTTGCGAAGGATTGTAAGGTTCCAATTGGTGTTCAACTATCTTAGGCTTTTTTGAGCATTAGATGAAGAAACCTTTTTCAGACTAGGCTTCACCTTCTTTTATTCTTCTACTAGTTTAGAAGAAAGTTGTTATTGAGGCTTCTTCCTCTCAAATACTAACTTCCTTTTTATCTCTGTCTCTCCAGATGATTTTGCTGATTGACTTTACAAAATAGAGATAATTAATCTAGTAGGCTGCCATCTTTTCTCTTACTTTTCATAATCTCCACCAAGAATTAGAGCTTTCTGCTTCTTCTGTTCTTGTTGTCGTAAGGTCAATAGTCTTAGTGACCTTCTTGACTGTTTGGATTTTTCTGATTGAAAATTTTCAGCCTTTCACTTCAATGACACTTGTTGTGATAATTTTTGAACCCAGCTTTCCTCTTTTTGTATAATCGTCTTAGCTTTTATTCGTACATCAGATGATTTCTTAGTCTTTTCTTCTGTGAATGTTTTTCTTGTTGATTGAGGTTTTATTTTTCTTTCAGACGTAACATGTTCACTCCTAGTCCGTCTTACAATAAGCCCTCCCTTAGACCTTGCTTTCGATGTAGAACCTATATCTACTTCATCTTCAAACTTTATTCCCATTCTGTGAATAGTAGTGGCATTAATAATGCTCTTCACATACATCTTTATCTTATTACCTCTGTCAAGTAAGATTCCAGATTCTCTAAAAATCCTTGTCAACAGTATACCATAAGATAAAGAGCTAGAATCTCCCTTTGACTTCATCATGTATTTCAAGATCATGTACAGAAGATTAATGGGTTGGTGATTGAGTAGGTGAAACAAACAATGTTCATCGTTCATTGTCACGTCCTTCAAGCCTAATCTTGGTAGAACACAGTGGAGAAGCAATGAATGTAGAACCCTAGCCTTTGGAACAAGGGTTGAAGCCATCTTAACTCTTGGATCACTACTTTCATATAGTTATCAATTGATGTGCACTTTATCTACACGACCTTGAGTAATCCATTTTGTATTGTTAAACAACTTTGCTCCAATACTAGGACACCTAGTGACCCTCTCGATAGTATCTTATGTCACAATGAATGACAATCCATCTACCATTGACACAAAGGTGTCGTCCACCACCTTTGCATTCTTCCAGAACTCATATATCTCATTCAAATCAATTTTTTCACGAACCTTGAAGAAATTTTTCTAGCCAACTGCTTCAATTTCTGGTTCAATGTCCATCTGATTTTTCTTCAAAGAGATGAAATCAACGTGTCTCCTATAGATAAGAGATTGCTCCATTTGTGATCTGTTACAAATAAAAACTAAACACACAAATGTATTTACTTAAAGTAGTGACATTAGTATCTAAAAGTAAGAATATGAAATGAAAAGAACTTGAAGCTTAGAATAGAGTATTGAATCGTCTTGGTT
>JANIJH010000005.1:22630423-22642171 GCA_024520975.1 Erythroxylum areolatum | reverse complement strand
GTGAGGTTGAGGGGTCGATTCCCAGAAAATACCAACGGATGAAACCGTTAGGTTGAGGGCTCGATTCCCAGAAAATATCTAAGCGGACAATACCGATTATGGAAGGTCTGGGACCCAAAATATCGTCTGTGATGATGTCATATCATCTGTAAAGATGTATCGTCTGTGATGACATCACTTCGTCTGTGATGACGTCATATCTTCTATAGTTGACTTTCTGCTTCTTCTGTTGTTGACCGAAACTTCTCCTTCTATGTACCATGTGTCTGGTCCATTTTTGACCCTTCAGACGATAGAATTTGTCTTCAAGGTCTTCATAAAAGTTGTAGATCTTGAAGTCCTATTTCAAACCATACAAATAACACCTTAATCCAATATCTATAGGGAAAGTTATGGCAATTTTTCCAATTTGTATGCTTTTTCGTTTAGTTTCATCTAATCCTATTGTCTGCTCCATTTTTGACCCTTCATACAATAGAATCTGTCTTCAAAGTCTTCATTAACATTGTAGATATTGAAGTCCTCTTTCTAACCCTCCAAAGAAAACCCTAATCCGACATTGTTAGGGAAAGTTATGGCAATTTTCCCAATTCATCTACTTTTTCAATTCGTCTGCTTTTTCGTTTGGTTTCCTCTGATCCTATCGTCTGCTCTAATCCTATCGTCTGCTCCATTTTTGACCCTTCAGACGATAGGATCTGTCTTCATGGTCTCCATGAAAGTTGTAGATATTGAAGTTCTCTTTCAAATCATCTAAGTAAAACCTTAATATAATATCTTTAAGGAAAGTTATGGCAATTTTTCCAATTCATCTGTTTTTTCAATTCGTCTGCTTTTTTGTTTGGTTTCATCCTATCCTACTGTCTGCTCCATTTTTTACCCTTCCAACGATAGGATATGTCTTCAATGTCTTCATGAAAGTTGTAGATATTGAAGTCCTCTTTCAAACCATCAAAATAAAACCATAATCCAATATCTTTACAGAAATTTATAGCAATTTTTCCAATTTGTTTTCTTTTTCTATTCGTCTGATTTTTCGATTGGTTTCGTCTAATCCTATCATCTGCTCCATTTTTGACCCTTCAGACAATCGGATCTGTCTTCATGGTCTTCATGAAAGTTGTAGATCTTGAATTTCAATTTCAAACCATCTAAACAAAACCTTAATTCAATATCTGTAGTGAACATTATGGCAATTTTCCCAATTCATCTGCTTTTTCAATTCGTCTGACTTTTCGATTGGTTTCGTCTGATCCTATCATCTGCTCCATCTTTGTCCATTTAGACAAGAGGATCTGTCTTCAAGGTCTTCATAAAAGTTGTATATCTTGAATTCCTCTTTCAAACCATCCAAAGAACACCCTAATACAATATCTTTAGGGAAAGTTATGGCAATTTACCAATTTGTTTGTTTTTTTCAATTCGTCTGCTTTTTCGTTTGGTTTCATCTGATTCTATCGTCTGCTCCATTTTTGACCCTTCAGATGATAGAATCTGTCTTCAAGGTCTTATAAAAGTTGTAGATCTTGAAGTCCTCTTTCAAACCATCTAAAAAACACCCTAATAAAATATCTTTAGAGAAAGTTATGGCAATTTTCCCAATTCATCTGCTCTTTTTCAATTTGTCTGCTTTTTCATTTGATTTCGTCTAATCCTATTATCTGCTCCATTGTTGACTCTTCAAAAAATAAAATCTATCTTTAAGGTCTTCATAAAAGTTGTAGATATTGAAGTCCTCTTTCAAACCATCTAAAGAACACCTTAATCCAATATCTGTAGGGAAAGTTAAGGCAATTTTTTCAATTCATCTGCTTTTTCAATTCGTCTGACTTTTTGATTGATTTCGTCTATTCCTATAGTCTGCACCATTTTTGACCATTTAGACAATAGAATTTGTCTTTAAATCTTAATGAAGGTTGTAGATCTTAAAGTCTTCTTTAGAACCATCTAAGGAAAATTTTAATCCAACATCTACAGAGAAAGTTATGTCATTTGTCTCTAAATAAGTTCAATATGGTCAAGAGCAAGTATTGTTCCAATTTAGTGACTCCGAATGCTGGGCTCTGGAAGTGGGGTCTTGCATTGTTTGATATCAAAGCGTAGGTTTTTCCTAGGCTTAGAATGCATAGTAGGATGAACTATTATATTAAGTGATTACTTGTTGCATTATAAATTGATTGAATTACATTAAGTGACATACATGTCATGCATACATGTAGAAATTAAGACTAAAATGAATTTAAGCTAATAGTTAGTGTTTACATTGAAGGAGTAAGATGCCACCTTATAGGAGGACACGAGGAGTATTGCAAAGATCGATTACACCTGACTCTTCGCCAAGGGAGGAGAGTATTGATGAGTATGTAACCCCTGGGAATGCTGAGGCTTCTGTAGGGCCCAAAAGTGAGCCCGATCGATCAAAGATGCGGGAGTCTCCCCTCTTATAGGAGTAAGTGCCTGCTCTACTGGATCTGAGGATGTTTCAGGTATTTGCTCAAGCATTTGCTCAGGCCATGGGCCAGATGCCGCAATCTTCTATTCTGACCCCAGTTAAGAAAGGGAAGCAGTTTGACAAGCTCAAGAAGTATAGGGTAGTGGATTTTTATTGGACAACAGAACGAAAAGAAACTAAGACTTGGATGAGAAAGATCGAGAGGATACTATATCAGATGGACTGTGAGGATGAGGAGAAGGTTGTGTATACTGCTAGCCTACTTCAAGGGGATGCTCTGTATTGATGGGAGAGTGTGCCAGGAAGTCAGATGAGACCGCCAATGCTCGCATAGAAGGATTTCATAGCAATGTTTAAGAAGAAGTACCTGTCTGAGGTGTATATTCAATAGAAGCAGAGAGGATTTCTGAGCCTCACCCAGAGGGAAATGACGGTGAGCGAATATGAGTGCCAATTTACACAATTAGCCCGATATGCAACTGAGTTAATGATGAGTGAGGCAGTTAAGTGCCGTAGGTTCGAATCAAGTTACACCTAGCCATAAGAGAGAAAGTGGCGGTGCAGAATTTCTGTGATTTTCAATAGCTAGTTGAGGCGGCTCTGAGGGTTGAAAACATTGAGAATATAAAGAGCGTCGTGAGCAAAAAGAGAAAGGGAAGAGAACAGTTCAAGAGGGGAGGTGGTACTTCTATGCCTGAAAGGAGTGTCAAGACTTTCCCTATGCAGTCTAAGGAGAGGAGCAGTGGGGCAAGCAGGTCCAAATCTCAACGACGGGAGGTAGTAGAAGAGGAGAAGGGGATAAGTCTTCTATACCTAAATGCTATCATTGCGGTAAGTTTCATGGAGGGGAATGCTACAAGCTGACTGAAGCTTGTTTCAAATGTGGAGAGAAGGGGCACATGGCTAGAGAGTGTCCGCGGTATGCAAGAAGAGAGGGAACACATATGCAAGCTTGGAAGAGAACTGAGGGAGTGGGGCACAAGACTGCAACTGAAGTGGGCATCTCTGATGCAATTAGGAGGGTGAATCCTCTAGGAAGACCAAGGGGCAAGCACCAGTTAGAGTGTTTGCAATGACACGAGAGGATGTAGAGACCGCTCCAAAAGTTGTGACTGGGACGGTTAAACTATTTGATGCTGATGTGGTTGTTTTAATTGATCCAGGCTCTACCCACTCTTTTGTTTAATCGAGTAAAACTATGTATAATAAGGATTTGAGCCTGTTGGATACTCCTTTGATGGTGAGTACTCCAATCGGTCAATATATTGTCATTAATCAAATTTATAGAAACTGTGAGATACATATTAGAGGAGAACAATTAGTGGTGAATCTAATGCCATTGAAGATGGGAGGATTAGATGTTATTTTAGGTATGGACACCTTAGAGAAGTATAATGCCAACTTGGATTGCAAACAGAAGATAGTAGAGTTTGAATTGGGTGATAGTAGAAAGGTGGTATTTATGGGGGACAGAAAGGCAAGTCCGCCTAGAGTCGTTTCGGCTATGATGGCACAGAAATGATAAGGAAAGGATGTGAGGCATTTTTAGCCTATGTGACAGACACGAAGCCAGATAGAGGGAAGTTAGAAGATATACCAGTAGTCATGGAATTTTCGAATTTCTTTCCCAATGAGTTACCAGAATTATCGTCACCTAGGGAAATTGAATTTCCCATTGAGCTTCTTTTAGGCACAATGCCAATTTCGGTTTCGCCTCATAGAATGGCTCCGATGGAATTAAAGGAGCTTAAGGAGCAATTGGAAGATTTGTTAAAGAAATGTTATATTAAGCCAAGCTCTTCACCTTGGGGAGCTCTGGTCCTTTTTGTGAAGAAGAAAGACAGATCATTGCGAATGTGTGTGGATTATAGGAAGCTTAACCATGTCACCATTAAGAACAAATATCCACTTCTACGCATAGATGACTTGTTTGATCAATTACAAAGGACAAGGGTCTTTTTAAAGATAGATTTGAGATCGAGTTACCATCAGTTAAGGATAAAGGAGTCAGATATGTCAAAGACTGCTTTTAGAACACAGTATGGCCACTTTGAGTTCTTGGTCATGCCTTTTGGATTGACAAATGCACTTACAGCTTTCATGGATTTGATGAATAGAGTCTTTAAGCCTTTCTTAGACCAATTTGTCATTGTCTTTATTGATGATATTCTGGTCTATTCTAAGAGTGCTAAGGAGAATGTGGAACACTTAAGAATTTCTTTAAAGACATTGAGGAAGAGTGAGTTGTATGCCAAATTTGATAAATGTGAATTTTGGCTGAAAGAAGTGACATTTCTTGGACATGTGATTTTAGAGCAAAGAGTGCACGTAGATTCGAGGAAGATAGAAGCGGTTGTGAAATGGGAAGCATCTAAGAATGTAGCTGAAGTGAGAAGTTTCTTGGGATTGGCCGGGTATTACAGAAGGTTTATGGAGAGCTTTTCTATAATAGCAGCTCCACTTTCCAAATTGACAAGAAAGAATCAGAAATTTGTATGGATAGAGGAGTGCCGAAGCAATTTTAAGGAATTGAAGAACATACTTACAACTGTATCGGTTTTGACTTTACCTTCAAGTAGTGACGGATATATAATGTATAGTGATGCCTCAAGGAAGGGATTAGGCTGTATGTTGTTGCAAGGTGATAAAGTGATTGCTTATGCTTCTAGGTAATTAAAGCCTTATGAGATGAATTATCTTATGCATGACTTGGAGTTAGCGGTCATAATTTTTGCATTGAAGATTTGAAGACATGACTTGTTTGGAGTCACCACTAGGGTGTTTACAAACCATAAGGGTCTTAAATATCTGATGAGCCAAAAGGAGTTGAATTTGAGAAAAAGAAGGTGGTTAGAACTATTAAAAGATTATGATTTGATGATAGACTACCATCCAGGGAAAGCTAATGTAGTAGCAGATGCACTGAGTAGGAAGTCCACTATGGCACGTGTGGAGACAGTATACCTTCCTTTGTTGAAGGAATTAGCCAGACTTTAAGTGACATTGAGACAAGCCGAATCTGGTTGTGTACTGGCTAATTTTAGAGTGAGACCAGTATTGAATGAAAAGATTAAGGACTTGCAGGAGCAAGATGAGTATTTGAGTAGGCTCAGAGAAGAGATTAAAAGTGGTAAACCTTCTGGAATAGAGATCAAAGAAGATGGATTGATGCTAGTAGGTAACAAACTGTGTATTCCAGATATGTTGGAGTTGAAAGAAGAGATTCTAGATGAGGTACATAATCCGCCTTATGCTATCACCCAGGAAGTACGAGAATGTATAAAAATTTGAAAGAGCATTTCTAGTGGAAAGGAATGAAAAAAGAAGTTGCAAAATATGCTAAAAGATGCTTAGTGTGTCAGCGGGTTAAAGTTGAACACCAAGCACCTTCAGGCAAACTTAAACCTTTGCCGATTCCTGAATGGAAATGGAAGAAGATTATGACGGATTTCTTGATGGGATTGCCAAGGACTAGCAGGAAGCATGATGCAATATGGGTGATTATGGATAGGCTAACCAAGCCCCCACATTTCTTGCTAATTAAGCAGACAGATTCTTTGAATGCTTTGGCCAAGAAATATGTAGATGAAATAATCAAACTTCATGGGATTCCAAGCTCTATAGTTTCAAATAGAGACCCCAGGTTCACCTCCAGATTCTGGGAAAGCTTACAGGAGGCTTTGGGAAACAAGTTGCATTTTAGTACAACTTTCCATCCACAAACTGATGGTCAATCAGAAAAGACAATACGGACATTGAAGACAATGTTAAGAGCTTGTGTTATGGACTTCAAAGGTTCATAGGATGATCATTTACCTTTAATCGAGTTCGCTTATAACAATTCCTATCACTCAAGAATTCAGATGGCACCTTATGAAGCTTTGTATGGTAGGAGGTACAAAACTCCTATTTGTTAGGATGAAAAAGGTGAAAGGAGACTTGTAGGACCTAAGTTAGTGCAAGTCACAGTTGATAAGATTAAATTAGCGAAGCAGAGACTTAAAGCAACTCAAGACAGAATGAAAAACTATACAGATTCACATAGAAAGGAGATGGAATTCGAAGTTGGAGACAAAGTATTTCTTAGAGCTTCTCCATGGAAAGGGGTTTTGAGATTTGGTAAAAAGGGCAAGCTTAGTCCAAAATACATAGGCCCTCATGTGATTAATAAGAAGATTGGGCCTTTAGCTTATAAGTTAGCTTTGCCACCGGAATTATCTAACATTCACAATGTCTTCCATGTATCGATGCTGAGGAAGTACCAAACGAATCCTTCACACATAGTTCAACCTTCAGAAGTTCAGTTAAGAGAGGATTTAACTTATGAAGAGCAACCAATGGAGATCTTAGATTCAAAGGAAAAGGTTTTGAGGAACAAGACTGTGAAGCTGGTTAAAGTTCTGTGGAGGAATCATTCTACGGAAGAGGCCACGTAGGAACCCTTGGAGGTCATAAGGGAGAACTATCCACACCTCTTTAATGTCTCAGGTAAGAATTTTGAGGACAAAATTCTTTAAGGGAGAGAGTTGTTAGACCCTAAAATTTTTCTTTAGGTTAAGCACGATTTAAAAATAATTTTGAAGTTTTGATAGATTTAATTTTGGAGCTATAACTATGCCAAAGTCAGTGGGATTTATTGAATGGGTAATTGGAATTAAAGTGTTAATGTAATAAGGATGTTCAAGGACATTTTTGGGAGATCGCTTAAGCATAAAAGAACATAAGTTTATAGGGAAGGGTAAAATAGACTTTTTAGATTCATTAAGGGTAGAAATAGAAGAAGAAAATGTTGTCTTCCTTGTTAAGAAGAGAAAAACGTGAATTAAAGGGGGAGGAGAGTGAAAAATGAAAATAGGAGAGACAAAGAGAGGTTTCGTTGAAAGAAGGAAAGAAGAGAAATCAAGGTTGTTAAGGCAGGTTAACCATCGTTTCTTCTTGCTTTATTAAAGGAACAAGTTATGTTATGGATGAAGGAGTTAGAGAGGAAAAAGGGTTTGTGTAGAGAATGAAAAGTTTGTGTTGGAAGAAGATGGATAAGGAGAACCCAATTGATTTTAGGGTTTCTAAACTAGGTCTTAGGTTTTCTAACCTAGATGGGTTATGGGTAGGTTAGATTTGAGTTCAATTTGTATTTGTTGAAATTTTGTGATTTTTTTTAAGTTTATGAATTTTATTGGAATCTTGATTTGAATGGAACCTTAGTTATTGTAGGAAACCAAGGGAAAGGCAAGCTTGACCTGGATTTCGCAAGCTAATTAAGTGGGTAACATATTTATGGTTATAGTATAATTGGGCAAATTCTTGCCTATGTGTGTATGTTGAAATTGACTTGTTTGTAAATGTTGAAAAATGCATGATAAAATATGACTATGTTTTACCTCAAAAGAGGTCATGACTTTGCATTAAATGAAAATAAAGACAAAGCATAAAAGTATGAGCATATGAGAAAAAAATATGTGCCTTTGTTTGGGTGAGACTAGAACCATTCTGTTCATCACGTGCACGTTGACAAGAGCCTTCTCCCGGTTGCCCGCTTGTGGCGTATGAGCTTCGAAATTGGACTCATTCTGTTCATAGGGTAACTTCGGTTCCTCCATTTTGTTTTTATGGAACCCTCGAGTCATTTGTTGTGCATTGCATCTTTAATTTGTCATAAATGATGCATTTGAGTGTTATGTGTTATTAGTGTTAAACTAAATTGAAGAATGCTTGAATTATTGAATATACATACATACATACATACATACATATATATATATATATATATATATGCATGAATTTGTGGTCAATTGCAAATGGCTATCAATATGTTAGTCACTGAGCTGTGTAGCTCACCCCACTATTCCCCCCTCAGGTGCAGAATGTGAAGGTGAGAAATCCTTGCAAGGCATCGGAAACTCCAAAATATTAGAAACTTTGTGACTAAGTTAGTTCGATCGATTTTGGATAGCTTCATAAGCATGTTAAACATTGAGCGTCGTCTATATGTTGTATTTTGTGTTAAACCTTTGTTCATAATGTTAATATGTAATTAAAGTTATGTATGGGCTTCTGTTGTTTTGGTAAATGAGTTTAGAACTGAAAAGTTCCCTAGGTGTATGTGCATGTTTCTTTGGTAGTTGTACATTTCATAATTTAAGTCTTTCATAGGAGTATAAATTATGTGCTGACTTCAAGGAAAAAATTGGAATAATTTAGACTAAATTAGTCAAAATTGTCTTCTGAAAAGTTGTACTTATCTTTTTATCTTTTCATCGGTATATAGTATGGAAATTTGGATATCGGAATCGGAAGTTATGGTCCTTATAAGGGGAGATGCTTAGGAGTATAGATAGTATCGTCTGTGATGACGTCATATCGTCTATAAAGAAGTATTGTCTATGATGATTTCATATCATCTATGATGATGTCATATCATCTGTAAAGATGTATCATCTGTGATGACATCATATCTTCTGTGATGACGTCATATCTTTTATAGTTGACTTTCTGCTTCTTCTGTTGTTGACCAAAACTTCTCCTTCTATGTACCATGCGTCTGGTCCATTTCTGACCCTTTAGACGATAGAATTCATCTTAAAGGTCTTCATAAAAGTTGTAGATCTTAAAGTCCTATTTCAAACCATATAAAGAACACCTTAATCCAATATCTTTAGTGAATGTTATGGCAATTTTTCCAATTCATTTGCTTTTTCAATTCGTTTACTTTTTCATTTGATTTCGTCTGATCCTATCATCTGCTCCATTTTTTACCCCTTCAAACAATAGAATCTATATTCAATGTCTTCATAAAAGTTGTAGATGTTGAAGTCCTATTTCGAACCATTCAAAGAACACCCTAATCAGATTTCTATAGGGAAAGTTATGGCAATTTTTCAAATTCATCTGCTTTTTCATTTGGTTTCGTCTAATCCTATCGTTTGCTCCATTTTTGACCTTTCAGATGATAGGATCTATCTTCAAGGTCTTCATAAAAGTTGTATATCTTGAATTTCTATTTCAAAGGATCCAAAGAACACCCTAAAAAAATATCTTTAGGGAAATTTAAGGCAATTTTTCCAATTTGTCTGCTTTTTCAATTCATCTGCTTTTTCGTTTGGTTTCGTCTGATCCTATCATCTGCTTCATTTTTCACCCTTCAGACGATGGGATCTGTTTTCAAGGTATTTATCAAAGTTGTAGATCTTGAAGTCCTCTTTCAAAAAATCTAAATAACACCTTTAATCCAATATCTGTAGGGAAGGTTATGGCAATTTTTCCAATTCATCTACTTTTTCAATTCGTCTGATTTTTTGATTGGTTTCTTCTAATCCTATTATCTACTCCATTTTTGCCTTTAGACAATAGAATCTGTCTTCAAGGTCTTCACAAAAGTTGTAGATCTTGAAGTCCTCTTTCAAACCATTTAAAGAACATCCTAATACAATATCTTTATGGAAAATTATGGCAATTTTCCCAATTCGTCTGTTTTTTTCAATTCGTTTGCTTTTTCATTTGGTTTCATCTAATCCTATTGTCTACTCCATTTTTGACCCTTCAGACGATAGAATTTGTCTTCAAGTCTTCACAAAAGTTGTAGATCTTGAAGTCTTGTTTTAATACAATTGAAATCATTAAACTTTCTTGACTCAAAGAAAACATGTAGTGGCTTATTTACTCTATTATAAACATGTACCCACCTTGATTTCCTTGCTTATAGGCTTGCTTAAAATGTCTCTACTCTTACTTCTCTTGTCTTTCTTGATTTCCTTGATTCTTTACCAAATGAAGAGATCTTTGGCTCAAATGGAAGCTCGTCTCTTTCTCTACCTTTTTCCCTTCTTAAACAACCTCAAAATCTCTCTTGAAGGCTAAGAAAATTGAAACCCTAGCTTGTTTTCTCTTCTTTTCTATCAACCACCGAAATCTCTCTCTTCTTTCTCTTTCTTATTTCTCTTCTTCACTCCCAATTCATGTTTTCTCCTTCTCTTAAATGTAAGACTACATTTCCTCTTCCAATCTCACCCTTAATGAGTGTGCAATGTCCATTTTACCCTTCCTTATATGCCTTATGTTCTTTATTCTTAAGTGCCTTGCCAAAAACACCCTTGAACATTCTTATAACCTTAACACTTCAATTCTACCTACCCATTCAATAAATCCTACTAACTTTGACATAATAATTAGCTCAAAAAATTTAATCTATCAAAACCTCAAAAATTATTTAAATCATGCTTATTCATCAAGGAAAAAAATTCGAGGGCCAACAATAATATGAAAGTTGCTTGGGGACACAATTCTAGTCGCATACTAGTTTATACCAAGTAACCTTTAGAGGTGAAAGATTAGATAAGTTTTATTTGGAAACACACCTAAGTTATGAGTAGGTCAAATGATTTTCTCTTATATGATTAGGATTGTAATTAGATATGCTAGCCAAGATAAATGTGAATCCTCTCAAGTGACAGCTCTGAGATCCATTTCTTACAACTTCTTTAACCTTAACATCAAATGGCATTATAAACTTGAGCCTTTGGGAGCTCGAAAAATTGAATAAAGGACTAGGATTGTGTTAATTTTCAAATAAGGAAAATTGTCTATTTTACTGCCAACTATGCATTTCATATGATGAATTATAGTACCACACAGTTTAGTACTTTTAAAAATGTCTACAATATGTTTGCATGAAGCTTGAGGTTATAGAAGTTTTCTCTATTAAGAAAGTGAGAATGTATCCATCTTACGCATAAGGAACCTTTTTAAATATAAATTTTTCATATTCTTTCTTCTAAAAGCATTTCAATCACAACTTTAATAGAGTTGCACCATTTTTCTCTTGCTTAAGTTGATTTATTAGGACATCTTTCCATTTTTCTCTATTAAGAAAGTGAGAATGTATCCATCTTACGTATAAGGAACCTTTTTAAATATAAATTTTTCATATTCCTTTTACCAAAAGCATTTCATTCACAACTTTAATAGAGTTGCATCTTAATCCCCCTCCCCCACCCCACCCGTTCCCCCCGTGCGTATCCTTAGAGATATAGACATCTTTCCATTTTGCTCTATTAAGAAAGTGGGAAAGCATCCATCTTACCAATAAGGAACCTTTTTAAATATAAATTTTTCATATTCTTTTTGCCAAAAGCATTTCATTCACTACTTTAATAGAGTTGCACCATTTTTCTCTTGCTTAAGTTGATTTATTAGGGCCATCTTACGTATAAGGAACATTTTTAAATATAAACTTTTCATATTCTTTTTGCCAAAAGTATTTCATTCAAAACTTTAATAGAGTTGCACCTTAATCTCCCTCC
>JANIJH010000005.1:22531238-22542234 GCA_024520975.1 Erythroxylum areolatum | reverse complement strand
TGAGTTTTGCGAACTCAATGAGGTAACCATCATCGATGGTTCACTCAATTCATGCAGCACATCATTTCACATAATAAATATTTCACAAAATTGCACTTTACATCAGTATCACATCTTCACTTAAGCATAGGCAAATTTAGCATTTCAATGCAGCAAGCATACTTAACAAAATGCATGTGAAATGCTTATGAGACACTTTTCCAATTATTACGTTGTTGTGACTGAGTGCCTGAACTATCCCGTATTCATTTTGGATACCGGGCTCATTACTAATTGTCCCTTATCCGAAGAGGATACAGGGCTCATTTTATATAGTGAGCCTTAGGCTCTTAATCATTGTCTAGGCTCGAGGCTCTTTCCATATATTGATCTTTAAGCTCTGATCGGTGGCTACTCTGGTCACAACTACCATTATCTAATTGTGCATTCATATATGGAATACATCTATCACAATCAATCATATTATGAAGCATATAGTTCTTCACATTCACATGCAAGCAGCACTTTAATATACATTCAACATTTCACAATCATCAAACCTTCTGTCTGGAAATCAACACAAATCAATTCTCATCCATTTATCAGTCAAAACATAATTTAAGCAAACAATAATTGAGAGAAACCATCTAGGTTACTCACAAGTCCCTCCCGAAGCTAACGCTTGGAAGTTCCAGCAACGTCTGAAGGTTGACGTTTCAGTTGCTCCTCTATATCAAAATAATACATACACATCCATCACAATTTGTACAATCATAAGTGTTTAACAATGCACATGTATATAATAAACTATGTACAATGCATGTTCATGACAATCCTGGGTATTTATCCATTAGCTTTATCATAAAATCATTCTCATATAAAACCCATCTAATTACAATTTATACTTAGCTTTATGCTTCACTAACACCATTAAACTCACAATTCATTTCTCATTGAATCACTTCAGACTTTTCTTAGACACACTTTCGGATCTATTGTTCACGTTCAATCAGAAGGTGAAACTGATGTAATTTGGTCACACTCTCTTCTAGAAAAGTGTTCCTCTATGTCTTATGTTTCTATTGACACTAAAATCACTCAATTTGGTTTACTAATTTGGAAGATATGCCTCAAACATTTGCGCACTGCTCTCATCCAAAACAGTAGACTATATACAACTTCCAGCCAGAAATCGAACATATTAGAGGCAGATTTCTTATATGATTTGTAGCCCTATTTTCTCTAGTTTACTCCAAATCAAAAATCATCTCATTTGGAATCCTACATATCCAAATATAATCAAAATACTGAAGTGTCTTCAGTAAGATAATCCTACTTCACTATTCCAATAGATTCCACACTTTCATTTGATCAACCTTTTTCAATTCGATTTAGAATGCTACCAATTTTTATGAAGAGATAGAAAAAAATGTGTTAGGAATCTATTGATCTAATAATCACTTCGTTTGAAGGTCGAGTTATGAAGTTATGGCCAAAAGAATCAACCATGCTCATATCCTCATTCACGTTGTACCTATCTCGGAACAATTGGCATAACTTTCACTAGAGATTTCGGATTAAGGTTTTCTTTGAATGGATTCGAAGAGGACTTCCAAATCTACAAATTCTATGAAGGCTCAAAGGCAATTTCTATCATCTAGAGGGTCAAAAATGGGACCAGATGATAGGATCAGATGAACAATGCATCAAACGATATGACATCATCACCAAACGATATGACGTCATCAGACAATACGTCCTCACAAAGTGAAGCGTCTTCACAAGACGATCCATCCTCACCAAATGAACTGTCCTCATAAGATAAAGCGTCTTCACCAGACAAAGTGTCTTCATAAGACGAAGTGTCTTCACAAGACAATCCGTCCTCACCAGATGATACGTCTGATACTCCTAAGCATCTCCACTTATAAGGACCTTAACTTTTGACTTTGATATCTAAAAATTCTAGACTTCCATTTTCTAAAATCCAACACTTCAAATTTTTATTTCTAGTCTTTCACTCCATTTCATTCAAGTCATTCACCAAAAATTCATACTACCCCTAAATATGCAGATTTAATCAAGAACCATCCAAAAGCCAAAAGTCGATGGTTTATCCTATTCAAATACTACCACCATTCTCTGCATTTTCAACTATTGTCCATATTGTCTATCTTCTTTCCAAATTTTATTTATACATTCATTCCCATCTCAGACCATCATTTTTCAACTACCTTTCAACTCATAAATCATTTTCTTGATCATCTCTAAAGCTTTCATCTACTCACATATACACATACATATGTGTGTGTGTGTGTGTGTGTGTGTGTGTGTGTGTGTGCTCAATGAAGAAACAGAGCATACCCCTTTTTTTATATAATCTTCTACACTAACCTCATATACCATTTTATTTCTCTATCTAACTCTAAAAATCATTTCTACATCACCTAATCACTAACAATCCATCAAATACTAAATAAAACTATATCTATATTTTCCATCCCAGTAGCACTGTGTTCATGAATATATACACGTAAATGCCATGATTATGCAACTGACGATAATTTATCAAACTTATTTCATAAATCCCCAGCTTAAAAGGATTTATTCACTGCTTACTTGTTCAAAACTCCAAAATCTTCAATTATCTTTAAGCCCTAAACTCTATGCAAATTCATATATTGAACTGTGTAAAATGATCAACTTCTAGTTTTTCTTAGGGTAGAAGAAACAATTAGCTGTGGGGAAGTGGTGTGGGATAATGAAAAGTAAGGTAATCTCTCGGGAGGTATTTGATGAAAAATTCAGTGTATTAGGAGAAAAGTTGAATAAGGTGACTACGAAGAAGGAAACTTAGGAAATTTGTTTGAAGTACATCTTTCAAATCACGCAGTCTTTTTAACTCTCAAAGATCATAACTCACTCTCAGACAAAATTATAAAGGCAACTTACTAAGTTAGTGACACTTGTCACTTTCCTAATTTCTAGGCTCTAAGTCCTTTTTGAACTAATTCCTTCAATTCTCATCTTTGCAATCCAATTATCTCCAATACCCTTTTAATTCCTTTTCCTATTTTCCATAATAATCTATAATTTCTAAACGTTATTCCTAAATTCACCAAAATTCACAAGTACTACAATTCCACTAATCAATAAAATTTTCAATAAGAATAAATTTCAAAATTCTCAAAAATAACACAACTCGATCCAATTATACCCGAAATTATCCATGAATGCATGTACAATTATTTTCATGTGCAAAATTTCACTAATCATGTGTATGTGTATGACATTTTATGCATAAGCATGAAAAATGTATTTCCAATCTCTCATTAATCACTCAAATTTACTATTCTAGCCTCCCCGCAGGTATTGGGATGTTACAGGCATCATTCACAACCAACTTCTAAATTAAATAACGCTTAGGAGGCAATGCATTAGGAGTTTTGTTTTGGTTCACCAATGGCCCATTAGCTAGCTTAGGGGAAGAAGGGGTCATGGTTTCTTCAATAGTAGTTCTAGTAGGTATATGTGTGGCATAAACAAGTACGAGTGAGAAGGTTACTACACTTTATAACTATGGATGTTACAAAAACAAAATCATAGAGAAGTTATTGATAATTTTTAAAGGTCAGAAATCACTTTGATAGTATGTAAAACCATAGGAGATCCAACAAACACTACAAGAAATTAATACAATCTACGATGTTTTGTTGATAAAACGTTGTGGATTGTAAAGATTTTTCGTGACGTTTAAAAAATGTAATGAAAATTTCTACTTTTTTGCGAAATTTTATAAAAACGTCGTAAATTTTTAATACTTTTTGCAACGTCTTTTAATTAAAACATCACAAAATAAAAACCGTGATGTTTTGTTAAACAAAAAGTCGCTTTTTGTTTAATTAATGACCTAAAACAAATATAAGCAGAACACCGTAAGAGAGAGGCAGTTCAATGACTAAGCAGCAGCATATAGTGAGACCAGAGAAAGGAGATTTTGAGTTTCGATGGTTAGGGAAAGTAGAGAAACAAGAAGAGAGAGAGATGGGGAAGAAAGCAAAAAGCTCAAAAAAAGGAAAGAAAGCATGGAGAACCAATATAAGCACCAAAGACAGACAATTTTCTCAAAAAATCCACAAAGGATGCTCTCTTGGGCAACTCTCTTTCCCACATCTCTAACAATTCCCTCTTCTTCATTGACAAATCCAAAGGTGTTTCCTTATAAAATTTAGAAAACTTTTTCTTCTATTAGTATTTTGGGATTTTTTTTAGTTCATTTTTGTTATATTTATTATAAACCAGATCTTTCAAGGAGGCAGAAGATTGCGAAACAAAGAGAAAATGTATTGTGATGCGATAGCGTGTTACAAAAGAACCCCTTTGTTCAAGTGGTTCCTTCTTCCGCTAAGAAGTCTGACCAAAGAAAGTTCAAGAAACTTCCTATACATAAAAATGATGACGTTTATGAGTTACGTTGTTAATTGTCTTATGTTAAAAGTAAACTAGTGACTTGAGTTATGTTGATAATTGGATTATGTTAGACAGTGCGGTGCCAGTGCTGGTGCTGGTGCTTGTGTAGTTGAGAGTCACAACCAAAGGAAGAGGAGGAGGTGCCGGTGCTAGTGCGGGTGCTTATGCAGGGTTGTTACGGTGGAACATTGTGGCAGAGGATCTAATATTAACGCCGGTTATCACCATGTGGTGTGGCTGTTGTGGTGGAGATGCAGTGGTTGGGGTTTAATGTTGTAATTTTGGGCATATCTGAGGGGTTTTAGTTGTGGGGTGTGGATTAGTGAATAATGGAGTAGTAGAAGTTGAACCTCCTAGATGCTCATTTAATCCTTCTTTTGAATAGGTGCTATGATTGGTTCCTCTCTGTTGGCTTTTTGCTTCAATGCCTTCTTCTTGTTTTTGAAGCACATCTTGAGTTCTCCATAAATGATTTCTACATAACTGGAGAATCTTATGCTAGTCACTTCATCCCTGCGTTTGCTTCCTGAGTCCACCAGGGAAACATCAAAAAAGAAGGAATCCATATAAACCTCAAGGTTAGTCTCTTTGGTACCTGGTTACAAACAGAGGACAGTTACTGCTTGTTTATAATTATAATGTGGTTTTATTTTTTTTAACTGTATGATCGCTTCTCAGGGAATTGCTATTGGGAATGACCTAACTAATCTAGCCATCCAGTTTAAAGCAATTCCTGATTTTGCTTTGGCTAACAAATTAATTCAAAAATCTGATTATGACAATATCAAGGCTTTGGTTTCGGATTATGTAAAGCAAGCAAATTCATGTGGTAATTTCTAAAATATGGTCTTATATTAGTGTCGGATGCTATTGAATAAGTCAGTCGGACAGTCATGTGCTTGAAAACAATATTGTCTGATTAGAAGTAGTCATGAATTACTCCAACCTTGTATTCTACGTCTCATATTCTAAAGGCAACGATGAATAATTCCATCTTCAACTTGTATATCATTTGCGTTAGGATTAAGAACTTTCCATGAGGAGTAGTCTCTCTCCTTCTCTTATGCAATTTTTTCTTTTCTTTTTGGTGCTTCCTTGAAGACTTTTGTTGTTCTTTTCACTTCTTTTTGTTGTTACACAAATTTAAACATAGCAATTTACGATTTATTTTATATGATTGCTTTATTGTTTCTGTATGTTATGTGCCTTATGATTGTAGTTGCCAAGTGAAGCTGTAGTTAGTCATGTACTTGAAGCTTCACAACTGCGTGAATGGATTGAAAGGGCCACTACTGTTGGGAATCCTGATACTTTGCTTTCAACTTTAGTTAGTCATGTACTTAAAGCTCTACAGCTGTTATTGGTGAAAACATAGTGTCAGTTTGTAGTAATCAAAAGAAGCACAAGAAAAGTCAGAAGTCTAATTCATTTAAGGAAAAAGTTTCAAATAATATCCAGTCCTTTAGTGAAGTTGTCATGGAGGGATCTCTTCTTCAATCATCTCACAACCGCAAGCACTTGGTATTTGATATACTACTACTTCTTCTCCCAAAATTACCCACAACATTCCTTCCCTATTTTATGTCTTACAAACTTGTACAGTGTCTAATGAATGTTCTTTCAACAAAGGACTCTTGGTAGTCAGATGATAAATGAGCCTTCAAATTAATTAGTGTATTATGACATGTTTGTGAATTGCAATTAGTAGATTTTGATATTAATTAATGCATTTTGATATTAATTAGTGTATTATGATATGTTTGCAAAATTTAATTAAATAATACATTGTCTGTAGGTATGAAATTCTTGTGGTACATAAATAATTATTAAATTAATGATATACTAAAAAATAGAAGAATTATTAAATAAATAAAATTCATAAATAATATTGAATAGTTATTAATCAAATAAGATTTAAAAATTGTATTTTAAAAAATATTTATTAAAATTAAAAAATTATTAAATTAATATGATTTTAAAAAAATAATAAATAATAATAAAAACATGACGGAGGACATTCTGCGACGTTTCCAAAAAAACGTCGTGGATTCCTTCACATTCTGTGACGTTTTTAAAACGTCACAGAATGTTAGAGATTCCGCAACGTTTTTAAAACGTTGCAGATTCTCCAAACTTTCAGTAACGTTTTTATAAACGTTGTAGAATATCAGTGTTTTCCGTGACGCATTCTGCGATGTTTTACATAAAACGTCGCAGAAATCTTTTATCTACGTCACATTTCGTGACGTTTTTTATAATATTTTTGGAAATGCCTTATTTTCTTGTAGTGAAATTTAACCCTATTGATTAAAACATTATTGATCTAACTCTACTGGAGAAAAGAAAATGACTCCTCTACTTTAAAATGAAATGTTCCGACTGTTCTTGAAACTTGTCGCTCCAATTAATCTAGTTGTATTTAATCGAAAATCAAATCATTTTCAATTAATTTATAATACATGTGTGACAAATCAGCGTTGGATACATTATGTGGCACTCCGCGTAAGTAACGTCAACGGTAAAGTGAACAATAGACTATATTTGCAATCCAATCCATTTTGTGTATTTGTTATTTATATAATTTATAATTTTGAATATTATTATAAAATTGAAAGTTTCAAATTAAAATATAATTTATCCATTCTTAAGCATACCCTGTATATGAAGATACGTAACTAACTTAAGTGTTATAGTGTTCACGCTCGATATTCTTCCAATACCTTGATGATGGCTGAATTTAGCAGGATCAATAGATTCCTTGGACAGTTATGGCTCGAGTCAGAAGAAGAATTCAAATTTCGTACTATTACAGCCTAAATAAAAAGAAGATTTATGTGCACAATTATGACTGGATATGATAGACTTTATCAAGTAGCCTGACTATATGCTTGTTATTGTTACTAATTTTCTTCTCTATCACTAAATAGAAAGTTCTTAAGTGAATTGAATGTTGCTTGTAATGTTCAACATAGCGAATATTTGTTATCTACGTATACATTGTTTCCACTTTGCTATAGGTAATGTCCTTTTGTGGAGAAAAACAAACCACAAAAGGCTGGGAAGACTAAAAGTTCTTTCCTGCGATTCTTTGTTATTATTACGTACCTTTCATTTTCAATGGAATCCAATGCCTTTTCGCTTTTCTATATATATTACTTTAGCAATGAACCGGCCCCTCTCATCTTTGGGATGAGATAACTACAATTCCATTGCAAAAAAATGAATGCGTTCCCATTTCTCTAGGAGAAGATCATGAAAGGTTAGTAAGAAGTAATTACATTAATAGATTCGAATAATAAGTTAATAACATTGGCAATGAGTCGGTGAAAAGAAGGAATCAAAAATTTTTATAAGAGCCTTCAAAACTCAAAATATCAAACGTTTTTGCCTGCCCCTGATGCGTATATGGGAGTAGCCATGCCTTCAATTCATAAATCATCAGTTACCTGCAAACTTAGAGAGACGCTAGACAGATAATAACTTATTGTTAAAATTACACACGGGAGCAACAGAGTTTCTTTGCCTGTTAGTCTATTTTGCGTCAGAAGCAAGCACTAATATAACTATTCTAATCATGTTTTTAACTTGTGTTAAAAACATAGGTGACCATCACTATGGATATTATAAACTAAAATATTTTTACTATGGATATTATAAACTAAAATATTTTTACATATTATGAAAATATTTTATTAATATATAAAGATAATTTAGTTTATATAACTATGATGGTCATATAATAACTTTTTTCTTTTCTATATTGCAACTATTTTCCCCAATTTTCTACGTTGAAAAACTTACGTTTAATTATTTTGAATGGCAATAATAGCGGTAACAAAATGTTCTCACTTCCTATTTTTTTATTATTTATTTATTTATTTTGTGTCTGTATATGTGTGTGTATATATATATATATATGTACACGTTTGTAACATTTGAGGTTAAGACAAAGCTTAGACCATAAATATCTCCACTCCGTGGTGGGCTACCAGAGCATGTGCACATTAATTCAGTACTTAAGCTGTACATTTGTCTAATATAGCCCCACCACCTCACCACACTTCAACTTTCCACAGTTATGCTTCCACCACCTATAGTCTCCTTTCACCAACATCTCTTTGCAACTGAAACTCTTTATCTTTCATTTACACTCATTAAAGGTGGAGGATAGCTCCCCACTTCCAAAAGCTATCACCACCTCATAATTTTAACATTCTCAGCTACCGCTTAAATCCTTTTCCTCTACTATTCCCATGCCCACCACCAGTGGGACTCCTTGTCCTCATCTCTAGCCTCCATCTACCCCCCACCCACCTTTCTTACATGCTTTAACCTAATGGGTCTTGCTAGTAGTGATTTTAAAGTAAGCTTGGCCTATTGCCTCCTTTTTCACATCAGTATGTGAATCTTAAAAGTTGCATGTAATGAAGTAGTGTAAAATTGATCTCCACAGCCATTAAGTGGTTGGGTTGGTTCCATTTGGCTGGGAACTAAATCTTGCCATATTGAGGTGTAACTTCTTCAAATACTCTACCGGCCGTTTCGTTGAAAGATGAGCTCTTTTGTTTAATTAAGTGAAGTAAAAGTGAAATAACACTGAAAGCACATTCAAGAATGACAAATCTCTCTCCCTCTCGTTTATTCAACTAAAGAGCTGTCGCATAAATAAATCTCCATAAACGACCTCTCTCGTGACTCTCCCCTCACAAGTCACAAAATGCTGCTCCAACAATAGTTAACAAGGAAACAAAAAACAGAAAAAAGAAATGACAAAAGAATACACAAATGACGTTTTATCACAATCTACATCCGAGTAAGGCTAATATCAAAATGATCCTAGCCTCGCAGCCTGCGGTCACCAGCAAGCTTAAACAAACAGTAATGCAATTCCTCCAAGCAATGCTAACAAGGGCATGCTACTTCCAAGAACAAAAGCTCCTGAACCAGGTGTAGCTTGTGCTGTTGGCTCCATTCCCATAGGAGATGGTGCTGACCCCATCGGCTGAGGGGTAGACGGCACTTCTGTCGGAAGAGAAGCCGGAGCCATTGGTGGTGGAGTCGTCGTTGTCGCTGGTGGAGGTGAGACTGCCGGTGGAGGAGTTGTCTGCGGCTGAGGGGAGGAGATTGGTGAAGCAGGAGGAGGTGGTGTTGAACTGGATGGCGGAGGGGAGGAGACAGGTGGAGGTGTCATGGAAGGTGGAGTTGGAGTTGAGAAAGGTGGAGGTGTCATGGAAGGGGGAGTCGGAGTGTAACTGGTCGGCGGCATTGCAGCAGTGGTCGGTGTCATTGCGAGGCTTGTGGGTGGCATGGCGATGGACGTTAATCCTTGGGCAGTGGAGGACAGTACAAGAGAGAATAGCAGCATGGCTGACATAAGCATGGTACCTAAGACAGGCATGACTACTCACGACTGTGTGTAGGATTTGTCTGTGAGAGGGTTTAACAAAACAAGTGGAGAGCCAGAAATGGGTGTGTGTGTGTGTGTGTGTGTTTTGTGAGGTGTAAGAAGATGGGTACTATGGCTGATATATACAGGGAAGAAGAGGCCAGTATGCGATCATATTTGGGGAATCAGATATGTGAAACACACAGACAAGTGAGGGCACCGAAGTTTCATACAACTATGTAATCGAAATAATTGCTGCGGGGGACCATGGGGTTTGAGGCTCTTTAGTGGATGAAAGAAAAAACAGGATTTGAAATATTTTTCCAATAAATTAAAAAGTGGAAGTTATCAGTGAATATTATTATAAATAATTAAATATATTATTTGTGTAAAATTAAACTTTCTTATTTAATGAAAATCACATTTATAAATTTGTAATTATAAATAAGATAGATAATTTTATTGTTTAAGTATTGAGCTACGAATTTTATAATCATCGCTGTTTGAGGTTAAACAAGATTTGAAATATTTTTTCAATAAAATAAAAACTGGTAGTTATCCTTAAATATTATTATAAATAATTAAATACATTATTTGTGTAAAATTAAATTTTCTTTATATAATGAAAATTCTTGTGAGGATGGAGGTATTGAATTTTTAATATGGGTAGAGTGTAGAGTCTATTTATAATAATTGAGCTTGGGTCAACTATTGTCCAAATAACTAGAACTAGTTGTTTGGATAGTTGACCTTTAGCACTTATAAACTCTTTAATATTTTCATATTTAGACAATATGGGGCACTCTAATACTCCCCCTCAAGTGTAACTGGGGCTGGACATCCAGTTGTCACTTAAAATATACGCAGTGGTAACCGGACTAGACCGCTAGGACTGGACATCCAGACGGACAACCAGGAAATTAATAATCCGGACTAAACCTGCTCTGATACTATATTGAATTTTTAATATGGGTAGAGTGTAGAGTCCACTTACAATAATTGGGCTTGAGTCAACTATTGTTCAAATAACTAGAACTAGTTGTTTGGATAGTTGACCTTTACCACTTATAAATCCTTTAACATAACTTTGTCCCATATCGAAAGAATATATGGCCTTGAGTATGCATATAAGCTTAATGAGTTACTCCTCCTAATACCAAT
>JANIJH010000005.1:22514894-22531138 GCA_024520975.1 Erythroxylum areolatum | reverse complement strand
AGTTATTTAAGGGTCAGTGATATATTGGGCTCCTTAAAATTTAAAAAAATTAAAATTCGAGCTCCCTACTTTAATTTTCTAGCTCCGTCATTGTATAAAACCTTCCCTCTGTGAATTTTACAAAAAAAGTTATTTCTGTATTCAATCCTATAATTTTATGGTTATAAAAAAACAACTTTTACTTACTACTTTAATGGTCTTCCTCTCGTCTTTATGAAATATTAACATTAATTATAATATCATTCTCCTAAAACAGTTTTGTACTGCAAAATATATTATGTATGTTTTTGTTTTTTAACCTATAATCTATGTAGAAAAGGTAATATGTTATTGAAACATTTGGTGGTGAAGGAAATTAGATACAAGATCAGTTAATATCTGTTAACTAATAACGATCTCAGTAAAAAATGTTTAAAGTTATTATAGATTAATTGTTAAACAATTTAAATGAAATAATCATCAGGGCCCACAAAATTACCAGAGTACAGGATAGAAGTTGCGTCATTTCGTTGAAATCTATAGTTGAATAAAAATTGACTTAAATCAAGCTCTCCATTCCAAGTTTAAATTTAGTTCACTGCAACAAGGTAACCATTTGACTAAGTTTTTCATGGCGACTATTTTTGATAATCAACATCAATGTGTTAATCCTTGGCATTTTTTAAAATCGTCGCCATTTGGCGACAACTCAATAAAGACGAATATAAAATTCTTTGTCAACTGCTTAAATAATAAAATTATCACTCTTTTCCCTCAAAAAAAAATATCACTCTTATTTATAATTATAAATTCTCTAATTTTGACTTTATTATTTTGTTATTGAATATCATACTGATAAAATAAAATTTTAATATTATTGACAATGATTCTAAATCTAAAATTAAATTTAGCTAACAACAAGGTCAAATCATTTAAAAAATTTATGAAACTATAAAGCCAAAATTAATTAATATTACATAGATTTATACTTTTTATTTTTCTCTTTTAAATTATATGATTCAGCAATTTTATGTAGTGTCACAAAAATTTCAAATTGTTTTAACATGAAGTTTTTAATATAAGGATATATGATTCTTAAAAAAAATAAATAATAATATATGATAAGTAATATAATATAATGATATATGGTAAGTAATACAAGATTTTAATGACAGCTTAACTATTCTTACAGAAAAATAAATAAAGAAAAAAAGATAATGAATTTCATGCTTATCCTATTGAAGAGAAAAAGATATGATTATTTTCTATATTCCAAGTAATGTGTCGGTAGATAAGGCAAAGGAATTCTCGATGTCTGGATTTTCAAAAAGACTCCTTATACATTTGAAGTCATCAGTTGAAACAAACAAGGATCTTTCTCCAGCAATTTGTTTATTAACACCTTCTTAGCTTTAACTAAACTAGTAAAAGATACTTTAAACAATTTCTCAATTGCAATATAAAATAGTGAATTATATGAACCGCATGTACCATATGTTTCACCTAAGGAACAAATAGTATAAAACAATTACTTTAATTTCTTAACAATCATTTTCAAAGTTAAATCCTAAAAGCTTAAAAAAGCTAAATCAAATAATATAAGGAACCCAAAATCCAAACACATGCATACCTAATTGAATGACTCCATCATTAACAAAACGAACAGGTATAGTTTTCACAATTAATGACTATTTCAAAACTACCGATTTGCCTAATTTTATATGGATCATTGGGATATTGCCACCACCTTTATTGTCATCTATGCTCTCTTCAAGATTTGAGCAAGCTTTACACAACATAGTATATACAATCACACGTTTATTTAATACTTTTTTAACAGAAAATGAGGTACAGATAATAAAAAAAGAGCTAACTCAAATGATACTAAAAAACTTAAAGAAGAAGATCGGTTATTGAAGGCAAGTGGTGATTAGATTTTGGTGAGCAGATTTGTGTGCATTGATTTGTTGTTAGTGGGGAGAATTCTGTTAGATACCTCCCATCAGAGCTCATTTTCACTGTCAAAAACTATTTGACACATCAATATTTTGTGATGATTTTATGTTAATAGTTTTATTTTGAAAAGGAAATAGAAATAAAAACAGATTATAGATATAATCAATATAGAAGAAGAGTGTACAATTAAATAAGGAAACAAAAAATTGTATGAAGTTATATGCAATTAACAAAATACTCACAGAAGAAGCAAAGACCATTGAAACTTAATTTTTTAGCTAACAAAGCATCCCCTACATGAGCACATTCTAAGTTTGCCACTCACCCTTAAAAATTAATGAGACCCAAAGCACATGCCACAGATTGATAAGTGATTTGACATCTTTAAAAAGACAAGGTTTCTTATTTAAATGTTCTTTTCACATCTGATACACCTATAAGATTATTAATGGATGTCAATAAGTCGGTATAAGTAGTTGAAGTTTAATTTATAACCTACTCACATACGAAAAGAAAGTTTCTATCACACGCATAATCAATACTTTTAAACATTGTCTATTCTAAATATAGCCTACATAAATACACTACCAAATTATACAACATAAACCACATATTTTTAAGTCTTCTATCATCAAATCTAATACGAAGATGCTTATCAATCAAGGTAAAAGTCACTACTTATCTTTGTGGTTGTGATCAACCAATGTATTAATTTTGAACATATGTATAAATATAATGCATTATTTCTAACTAGAAGCATCGGTTAGAGAGAACATCTTAAATCTGAACTTATAACAAACAATAGAAAATTGGAAATAAGAAGCAACAGTGAGGAAATGATCGTGCAAATCTAGAATAATCATTTATGCACGTAAATATCCCACTTCCCCACAAATTTTCAACATCAAATTGCCTTGATCCCTATATCACTATCTATATATACTTTTGTTATTCAAAAAGTTTGTTCCAATATTCTAGTAATGTTATTTTTGTCTATTAACTGAGATAGCTTAATGAAAATTAAATGAAAAATAGACAAACATGTAGAGACAACCAAGGTTTACACTTACCCAGATGAAGTCCAACACACTATGTATAGGTATTGTGAAAATGAATTACTTGGAAAAACCAAAACCTGGTGTGGAGATGAAGCGAAGGTGCACACTGGCGACGAAGATGAAGACGTATACCGGAGACGAAAACCAAGTTGGGAACTTAGACAGTATGGCTACTAAAAACTTAATCACAGCTAGGAAGAGGAAGATAGGATGAAAACGACGATTTCATCCTATCTTTAGGTAATTAGGTTTTCAATTTGTTAAAATGATGTGGTTTTGGCTTCACCTTTGGTGGAAAATACAACAATTATCAAGGAAGGTCAACCTTTTGTGACAATTTTTAAAACCATCAACAAAAGAGGAAACATTTATACGACTATAATATTAATTACAATTATTATCTATACATTCATATTTCATTATGTTAATTACCATATATAATTATATTAATTACAATATACATTTAAAATAATTACAATACAGTAAAAAAAATGGAAATCAATATTAAATATTAATATCAAATTCATAAAAATCAAAATTAATATTACTGACAATGACTGTAAGTCTAAAAATAAATTAAGCTAATAACAATATCATTTCAATAATCTACAAAACTATAAACTCAAAATTAACTAATATTACATAGATTTATACTTTTTATTTTTCTATTTTAAAATATATGATTTAAGAAAGTGGTGTCACAAAACTCTATTTATTATATATAAATTATATACCATTTTATAGAGTTTCTATATTACATAAAGTTTGTTAAATATATGTATACATATATGATAAGATTTGTTGACAATTCTATAAATCATCGCCAAAGCCTTAGACTTTGGTGACACTTTAGGAAAAATGTCACCAAATGGCTAGTCTTTTATGATGCGTCTACTGTATCTTCACAAAATGGTTAGCTTTTTAAAATGATTTGGTTAGAATTTTGCAATACTTTTTCTAAATCATCGCAACTAGAAAACCATTAGTGAAGAATTATGAAATCATCGCAAAGTGTTATTGTAAATTGTCTCCATATATGCATTTTTTTGGCGAGGCTTTTCATAAATAATTGCCAATTGTCAACCCTTTGGCGATGTTTCTCTAAATTCATCGCCAATGGTCGACCTTTGGTGACGTTTTCCTAGAATCATCGCTAAATGTTGGTCATAGATCTTTATAATTTAACCTCATTTTTACATCATTTTTAACCCAACGACAAAGTTGTCTTCGTCTTTGTCAAATTTCCCTACACTTTTTGCATTCTAAAAGCTTAGCTTGTTGTCCATCTTCGTCAACTTCATCTCCGGTTGTTCATCTGCCTAAGTAAGTCATCCACCTTATGTACTATTTGTGTTTTGTTTGCATTCTATAAAGATATAAGTCAAATGGATTCTGTAGGTTTTAGCGTTTTAGAGATTCTCTGGGTTTTTATGTTCTGCTTTCCTTCATTGTGCTGTTTCGAAGATGTTTTGCTTCTTCTTTCTTGGTCCAAAATGGATTGATTTTTTTTCACCACCGTGCACGTTTGTTTGAGGTTAGCCTATCTAGTGTTCGATGAAAGTTCTACAAGAGACATCCTCATTCTTGCTTCATTTGTCTTATAAATTCTTTAGTATGTAGAAAGAGAGACTTATTAAGAAGCTTAAGTTCCCCTTTGATACCTTTAATTCTTTGTATGAATATGAATACCTGATAACCCTAAATTTCCTTTGACATTCCTTTCATAATTAATAGTTGTTGTACAACCTAGAACATTGAGCAAATAATTGTTGAATCGGAAAGGGGCTTTAATAGTTTAGTGTTTAAGAAAATTATTAACCTCTATATAAGAGTGACAAGAAATGATTGAGTTACCAAAATAAGCTAAACTACAAGAAAATTGCTTTATCCATTGACCATTGACCATAAATAGATCAAATTTCTTGGCAATTTATTCCATAAAATCTTTCTTTAGAAAGCTATGTTGGTTATATAAACAATTGAAACATTGATCCTCAAAGGATTATTATCCACGATAATTGTTAAATTCACCATCTTATTTGTAAAGTATCAATATTGAACATACATCTTATTTACAAGTTATAATTATATCAATAAAAACTATATTATTTATTGTGCCATGTATTTTCCTTTTATAAAACAGAGCGAGAAAGAACTACAAGGACAAGAGTATGATATGATTATATTATACAAAGTCACTCACTATAAGGAAGGTCAAGGGTGGATGTCAGAAGAAGTGGAAAATAACTATATAAGTATAACGCAAGAACGAATCTAACTGCAGCGAAAAGAATTTAAAATTTTTCATAGACCAACTTTAACAAATTTTAATTAGAAACATAAAACAAGAAATTGACAAAGCTATAGTAACTTGTTTCAATTTCTTGTTAAAATTTCCTATTTCTTTGAATCTATCAATCTACGAGCCGTTCAATTGTCCGGTCTCTAATGGTATCTACAGATCTATTCAGAGAAAAAACTCAAATCTAATTGGAGAGGAAAAATTGTAAGAAGTGATAGCCTAAAATTTTTCTAATTTTTCCTTTTATATGAAAATTTTTTTCCATGTTCATGGATTTTATTAAAATTATAACTAAAATCAAATTAATTATAATTATGAATTAATCCTTATAAGATCAAATATCACATGTTGATCCTTAAAGTTTTTTACAACTTCTCAATTAAGTCCAACTTAATTCAAATTTCACTTTCTCCTTTATAGACTTTTTATGGGTGACCTATTAGGTTCATAATATGTTGGTCATTATTATAAATTATAATTCTAATTCATAATTAGAATCAGATAAATTAAGATTCCTTTTAATTTATCTTTAATTCCCTAATTAATCAAGCAACATGCCATGACTACCCATACATTAAGAGTGTCAAAGTAGTTTGACTTAACCTCTCTATACATGGCTATAATGTATAAATTAATCCTTTCGTCATCTAATGGTCCAATTGAAATTAGAGTATGAAATTCGTGTCTACTCTAAATAATCCAATCATATTCGTTCTTGCTTATTAGTAAATGATTTATAATTGATATTTGAGAACAACTTTTTTCAAATTTCAATTTACCCTGGCTAGAGATTCCTAAAATCATTACTAATTAAGAACAACAGAACATTTTCCTTAAGTACTTTAGGACAACAAATTCTTTATTGATTTACTCAATTATCTCTACGTAGTTATTACTATATCCAATAACTACCGAATTGAATTACTCCAAGAATAGAATATAAGTAGCATCAAAATATAGTAATTCCTACATGAGATAACTTTGCTAATCTCAAGTCTAATATACAACCATCATAATGGGATAATCTACAAGCACACAAGCAATATTCCATTCGGGATTCTCATTATTGGGTCAGTTCAGTAAACTTATTCTCTAATAAGCACCCACATGTTAGTTTAAGTATCTCCACACTTTTAGTTTAAGTATCTCCACACTTTAATCTATGAGATGGATTACTTTCTTCATAAGAAAGAAACAAATATGTGATAGTCTAACCATTTCATCAATATCCCATCTTGATGAAACTATGACTAGGAATATTTTAGTAATAATACAAAATGCAATTTGAATCTCATAATTATAATCACTTTATAATTTCTAATTAGATAACAATTATTTCAGGGAATTTATCTTTATGATTAATAATTAAATAGTTAACAAATACACAAAGATAAAGAATGTCTTTTATTGAATAAAAATTTATATAAATAAATATACAACCAAAAAATTGGCTACAAGATTATAAACCAACAACTCACTATAAGGAAGGTCAAGGGTAGGTGTCAAAAGAAGTGGAAAATAACTATATAAGTATAAATTTTTGTTTAAGTTTATTTATTTATGTAGTACTAACTAATAATATTTGCATTGAATATTGATTTTATTTTCTTAATTTTAGAATAAAAGGCAAGAGTTGTTGCAGAAATCAATGTTTGAGGAGAATGAGGTCAATGTAGAAGACATTTATAATACCGTGCTTGGCACTTGTTCTGGTTATATCAAAATCTTGGATTTAGCCCTAAGCCAAATGTTTCAACCCCTTTAAGATCCACATACCTTTAACAACTTCAAGAGAAAAACAAGATGATGAAGGTTGACTTACAACATGCTTGAAAAAAGTTAGCCAAGTATGATATGTACGTCAAAAAATTACTTGGTCGGATTATAATAGCAGTGAATATGAAAGTGAATGGTATTAATCACATCTGTTATACATTTTCTTTTAATTCTTGTTTGTATTATAATTTAAATTAAGTACTTTTTTCTTGGATTATAGAATTGAAGAAGATGCAAAGGTTGAGTCTGAATGGTAAAGTTATTTGATGTTTGCTTTAATTATGCAATATTGTTTTAATAATCACAATATTTTAACTTTAACTAAGCTTTTTGGATTATTGTAGGGTCATGACATGTTGTAAATTTTTTTGTAATCTCAACATTTATAATTTGTAAACTAATCTCTATATTTATTATTTTACATATAAGAATTGTTGAAGCTGTAATTAAAATCTTGTTTATGAAGAAAGTTAATGATATTGTTTTAATATACAATGCTTCAAATTAACTTTTCGTAGAATAAATTAACAATAAAAATATATCGATCCATTATATACAATAACATGGATTAAAATGTAACAAATAATTTATTCCAAAATGTTTTAACATTTTGTTAAAATATAGATAAAAATTTGACTACATTTTACATAATATAGCTAAAAATATTTGGCTACATTTTTAAACATATAACTAAAATAGCTAAAAACTTGAAAACGTAGCTTAAAAACAGTGTCTACGTTTCTGGAAATGCGGCTAATAGTTTTTAGGCATGAAAAATAAACATAGCCAAACCAATAAGCAATGATTTCCCAAAAAGTTACTAATAGTTTTTCGTTACGAAAATAAAACGTAACAAAAAACTATTGGTGACAATTAGCACAAAACGTCGCCTATAATTTTCAGCTAAAGAGATTTGGTGATATTTTGAGCGACGAAACTAAATCGTCACCAATTACTATTAGTGATGGTTTTTGTACCTTTAGCTATGATTTTTTTCAAAGCCAACGGACAACTTTGTTGTAGCAGTTTAAGAAAAAGAATATGAGAAGATAATCATTTTGTTTATTTAATGGTATCTATGTTTACCGTTGATTGCTTCAAATAAATAACTCATCAGCTGAATTGTTAAAAAGTTAAAACTGAAGCTCACATCAAAGTTGAAAAATAAAGGTGTTCATAGTTGGTTTAAAGAAAGCATGAAGCTATCCCTCCATCTCTGTAAAGCAACTTTGTCAAAGAAGAAAGAGATGAAATAATTTAAGAACTGATTTTGGGGTGTGGAGTCGACCATATAACCATCATTTTTATGGATTCAACGTTATTTAAGTTCTTCCTGTGCACTAACAAATAATTTCTGGGCTAACCTCAGTTATGAGTGGTGAATGGTACTCAGTCTCAGGTTGGAGACCTACACAGCCCGTCCCGCTCACTGACATAAATTGGAATAGGACCACTAATAGCACAGAGCGGTTTGATGGCAGCACCTAGTAGGAGTAAATACGGCCCAGAAACCTTGTGAGTTTGCTGACTTATTCACGAGAATCACAGTGACAACAGCAGCTAACCCCACCATTCCCAACACTTGTCTGCAAAAACGCTATTATTGTAATTACATCGTATGCTGGACACCTGCACTGCAAAATGCCGCCTCTACCCTTGAATCCCATCTTTATCTTGCATTTCTTACACAATGTTCTGGGTGTCATACTTTGCATATACATGTATATGTGTTTATATAGTATGTATTCGCCCGCAAATTATAAAGGATGCTCTTTCAGAAATTTGACTTAAGCAAATCGATCACACTTATAGAGAAAGTAGGAGGGAAGAAACCTCAACAAATTATGGAGAGAAAATAAGAGAGAATAACAACTTCTGAAAATATATATTGACAAAAAGATTCTATCTATAATATTTTTAATATAAGGATAACCAATATAGGATAGACATGCATCTTATAAGCTTAATGGTGGCAAATAAATTTGGGTTCAATCAGTCTTGAAGTGAACAGGTTAGGCCTAGTTTGATTAGGTCTTAAGACAAGCCTCGTGTCTTTTCTTTTTGAAAAAGGCCTGACTTGCCCCTGTCTAAAGCCCAAAATTGATAGGAAAAATGGAGTTGTTTTTGACAAAATGATGGCATTTCTAATTTTTAATTTAAAAACAAAAAATTCTTGTTGGGTCGGGCCAAGTCGAGCCTTGGGCTGTCAAGGCTCGGTTGGGCTTTGGCTCTAGCTTAAGCTTGGATGCCTCCAGCCCAATCGGGTATTGAACCTAGGTGGTAGCATCCACGGCCCAACCTATTGCCACTCCTATCTAAGCTATTAGGCTTAGTTGTTATTTAAACAACTCATTTTTAAGTATTGAAAATACAAAATAATGACAATGAATTTGTTGTTTTCATCCTTTTAAATCTCCCACAACAACTCCATCCTCGTGTTCAATTTGAAACTGTTTCCTCTCCTTTAATTTCTTATCCATAAGGTGATTTTTATAGAAGTTGTTTATAGAGCTCAAATAGGTACTCACAAGTTGCACTCTCACTCGTAACTTCAAACCAATGCATTAACACCCAATCCTTTTAACCATCCTTTACCCAAAATTTTCAGTAGAACATGTTTTATAATGACTAAGGTTAAAAGAAGCTTTATAAAAGTAGCTCATCACTCCTCATGCACTCTTTTCAAATGGGACATACAAAATACAGGGCATATAGTAGTTTCTTCTAAAAATGCTTTCTTTAGAATCTTATAAGGACAATAATACAATGGTGACAACTTGTGGGTTAACCCTCCTATATAACAAGTGTTGTTTGTAGTATTATAGCTTAAGCAAAACTCACTTTTATTCTACCCTATTAATTGTATTTGAGGCATTCTCTTCCCCTTCCACTGAATATAAGTGAAGTTGCTTCTTCTTACAGTTTTAGCTTGGAACATATCTTTTGTCACATTAGAAACAAAGCCTCTTGACTCTCTTTTCATCAAATTCCTTGCTACTAATAGGTCTCGATAGTTCATTAAACTTAAATTGATTGGGTCATGCTTAGTTAATGATGCATGTGGCACACATTAGAAAATAAAATCTAAATCTACACACTAAAATTGAACTAGTGGCGAGTAAGAATTGTATATACAGGGAGTGTATGTGTCGCTTTTGTAATGAAAGAATCAATGTTTAGGATGTGTGGGTAGCTTTGGTTGAAATTGATAAAAAATAAATTAAAATTAAACTAATGAAAGTAAATTAAATCAAAAGTAAAAAAGTGATAAGATTGGTGAATGAGTTTAGAATTCGGTTTCCAGTTCAATCTCAACCTACACACAAATGAGCATACTTGATTGCCATGTTGTTCTTATAACTCTTTTGAAAACTATTAATTGTAGATTAAAAATAAATTCTATTAGCCTTGGTTTTCCCTTAGGTCATAGTTAAACAAAACAAGATGAAGTTGAGGGCAGAATGTAACATACCACATCCATAGAGCATATACCTGAATATACCAGAGGACATTTGAGAAAAAAACCCTACGAGAATGCTATGTTAGAGCATTTACATTAACTTATTTAAGATATCACACGTATCACTAAGTTTCAAAATGATCCATACTTCCCATCTCATTCACAAACATAAACTTACATAGTGTCATTACAACTATATACATTACATAACATTTAAGAGTTTAACCTTAGTTACAAAATGTGCTATAGGAAATGGAATGCTAAACCAAAATATTCTAACTAGACTCCTCAGTATTAGCTACCAGACCTTTGAGCCATTCTTATCCCCAAAAACGCAAGTACTATACTTCTACTATATCACTTTAAGAGCTAGAACTCACTTGAACCTGAAAATCAACGTTACAATTTTGATGAGTTTACAAACTCAGTGAGTGAACCATCATTGATGTGCTCACTCCAATCATAATATAAAACAAGTACGTAACCCAATTTAGCAAGTATATCACTTCACCCAGTATTAAATGGAACATCACATTTTTTCATATTTCAACAACTACTATATACCAACATTGCATATCATTATTTCAAAACAATTCAATAATTCATCACAATCATTCATTTGATACATGTATAATTGTATATGAAAATGCACATGTGATCACTTTCTTATTTTGCTTTGTTGTGACCAAATGTCTATCAACCCAAATTACTATCTTATATCTATTATAGATACTGAGCTCATTTCATTTACTGTCCTGTATCCGTTGTAGATACTGAGCTCGTTATTATCTGAGCTTGTGACTTTTTGTGCACAATCTTAAGCTTAGAGCTCTTTCTTATATTGGTCACTCCAATCATAGGTCATTTCTCTAACTATGCATATCAATGTAATGAGATGCATCAATTCACATATTATGCTTTCAATACTTTTCATTCAATGTGCTCGTGAAATATATCAAATTCTTCAGATCTATGTTCGACATTCATCATTCAGTTGATCACACATTCCACATTACACATAAAATTTTAAAGCACTTTCATATACAGTCCCGAGTATCAATCACCTCAGACCAACAATGTCTAGAATTATACCAATCATACTAGTAACAATTCAATAATTGAAATTTAATAAAAAACAAATCAATCATAGCGAGAAACATCTAGGTGGTTAACTCAGTACGCTCCAAATAAGTTATTGCCTTAATGATTCGGTAATGTTTGGATGTTAGCGATCAATTTATGCTTCTATAATCATGCAATATGCATACTTTTGTCACACATTACTAAGTTATTCAATCATATGAATATACAATCATGCACATGTATATGTGTCATGTTTCAATGCATTCTCAATTGACTTTCCCAGGTATGTATTCTTATGCAAAGATCTTGATTCATTCTTAATTCATCAACCATATGTTTACCCAATTCTCTTTACCCTATGTTTCTCATTGTTTATATATCCATAACTCATCAAACTCTTCACTAATTAATCAAGTAACAATCTAGATTCATTCCTAACCTTAATCAAGTCCAAATACACCAAATTAAAGTCACTTGTCCTTATTTGGTTCAACAAATACGCAAAGCTGAAGTTAACTTTCCAGAACTAAGGCCATGATCATAAGGGACCACGCCACGGTTGTGACCGAAGCTTGTGCGACAGGCCACAACCATGTGGACTATGCCACGATTGTGAAAAAATAGAAATAACTAGGGCATAATCGTGTACTACATTGTTTCCCCTAATTCTACACGAATGTATTAAACTTAGAATATACCAAACACTTGAATTTTTTAGATTACAATCCCTTTAAACATACTTTATTATATGGTCATCTAGCTTCCATCTTGATTACACTAAGGTTCATTAAACTTTGCTCAATTTTTTCATTAACAATCACTTCTTACACATACACATACATCTCCAATTTTTCATATTCATAAACACCTTCATAATAGACTATCAATTATACCTCAATTCCACATCAATTTCACCTCAAATCCAAACTCAAAATCATCTATAAAATAGTTCATAAACTATTGTTTTTCATGTACACAAAAACACAACATGATTGTATCCATTTATTCATCAGTATCCCAACACTCATTAAACACCATTATTGCAATCAATCCATCCCTAAACAATCATTATGTTAACATATGTTACAATAGGTTAGTAATTCACTTACTTGTTCAGCTTAAAAGCCTCCTCAATTATCAAGCTAACCTAGCCTTCCAAGCATGCAAACACAACTCTAAGAACAAGGTGGGAAATAAAAATGGGTTTTAGCAACAAGAGGAAGAAAATAGAATATTGGAGTGGCAAAGTGCAGAATTTATGCAAAAACTCAAAGTTGTAAGGGTCGTGTATGTGTGTGTGTGTGTTGGCAGTAAGAAAGAAGATAACATATATAGAAAAAAGAGAAGGTGGTTATACTATGTGTGTGTCGTGTGGGGTAGGTGTATGGTAAGTGTTGAGACACTTATCAAGTAGAGACAAATGCTACATGTCTTCTACTTAAGCTGCCAAAAGTCACTTAAATACCTAGTCTATTTGTCACTCAATCTCTAAGCCATTTGTCATTCAATCTCTAAGCCATTTGTCACTCAATTCTACTATCATGTGTCGCTTATTCCTATTGCCATGTGTCAACTTGTTTTGCCACTTAACATTTTTCCTAGACTAAGCGTACATATTAATTCACCAATCTCCTAATTGTAATAATTAATTCCAAATTACTAATTGTAATCCATCAAACCAAAATTCAAGACATTAACAATACACAATCATATCACAATCATTTTAAATCTTTCATACCCCAAAATATTTCAATTGAGTGCATATATTATCCTTACAATGTTTTATGAATCATGATTCATATGTGTATATGAATATTATGCATGTGAATGAAATGCACCTCATTAATTCTCAAATGATATAACTCATGTGATTCAATAGTCTAAGACACCAACCCTCAGTAAGTTTTGGAAATAGGCTATCATATTGAACCTAATTCAAAATTAGTACAAGTAGAGAACTAAATCAACTATTTAGAAGGTGAATTTGGTGGATTTAAGCTCAATAGGAAGGCTCTTTAGATGGGCAAATAACTTGTGAGGAGAAATTCTTATAAAGAAGAAATTAGATAGAGCAATTGTAAATCAAGCTTGGATCAGTATGTTTTTGCAATCATTTAGACATTTTGGAGAAAATTTGTTTTTAGGTCACTTTTATCTACTCATACAGAAGATAACTGAACCTAGAAGGCATAGTGCACAATTCAAGTTCTTTAATAGAGTCACACAGTTGGATGGTTTCATGGAGATAATAAGTAGATGTTGGAATCAAGAGGTGCAAAGGTACAAAAATTATCAGCTAATGGTAAATTAAAGCTCGTGAATAATAAAATTAAGGATTTTGTCAAAAAGAAGAATCAAAGCCTCAATAATAATAAGTTGAAGTTGGAAGAAGCTCAAACAGCCTACTATAACCACCCTCATAACACTAATTTTAGATTGTAGAAACTCAAAGGCTTAAAGAGTACCAAGAGGGTTTAGCTTTCCAAAACCTTATACTAAGGCAAAAAGCTTGATTGAATAATACAAAAGATGGTGGCGCTAACACAAGATGCTTTCACCCATCTATTCTTTCAAGGAGAAAAATAAACAAAATAGTTGAACTGCTAGATAACCTGGGAAACTCCATTTCAAAACAAGGTTATTTCCAAAACCTAGCCAGAAGTTACTTCCAATAATTGATGGGAACAACTGACAATTACAAACATAGTTTTAGTGTGAAAGATGTACTTGAAGCTTCACAAAATCAAGATCTCAATGATTCATTGATTACCCCTTTCATAGCTCAAGAAGTCAGGGAAGTCCTCCTCAGCTTGTATCCATCAAAAGCACCAGGACTCGATAGTTTTCCAACTTGGTTCTTTTAGAAAACTTTGGAGGTTATAGGAAATTTATTCATAGAAGTTGTCTTGGATTTTTTCTTCTTTAACAAAATGCTCAAAGAAGTCAACCAAACTTACATATGCCTTATACCAAAGAAACAAAAACCCTCGTCCATATTTGAATTCAAACCTATTTCCTATTGCATAATAGTATACAAAGTTATTGTTAAGGTCCTTGCTATAAGGCTAAAGTTAGCTTTAAAAGAAGTCATAAATCTTACTCAAGGAGCCTTATGACCTGAAATAACTATTAGAGACAACATTATCATTTTACAAGAGCTCTTAGGGGAGTATAAAATAGGCAAAAATATCAAAAACTACTTCATGAAAATTGACTTTGTCAAAGCTTATGACACAATTAGTTGGAGATACTTACAAGATTGCCTTGAAGCAATATGTCTACCAGCCATCTTAAGAAAATGGATATTGGAATGCATTCAAGTTCCCTCATTCAGTGCATTGGTCAGTTATATTTCATCTCTACCTTTTAAAAATGCTAAAGGGATAAGGAAAGGAGACCCCCTTTCCCCTTACCTTTTTACTCTAGCTACAGAAGGGATCTTTATTTTGATTTTTAAACTTACAGAGTATAATGGTAGATTTCTATACCACTATAGGTGCAGAGATGTTAAATTAATTCATTTGATTTATGCCGATGACCTAATGTTTCTTAATGGTGCAGAATACCATTCCATCAACATCTTACTAAACATCTTATAGTTATTTTCGGAATGGTTTGGACTTAAAGTGAGTGCTGAGAAAAGCAACTTGTATACATTCTCAAATGTTAGAAATCAAGAAGAAATTAGCAATTGTTGGATCCCGAACTTTTCTTGAAAATTAGAATTATTAAATGAAATTAAATGTGAAATTGCTAGTGATTTATCCTTGTGTAAAGAAAAAGAAAAATGAGAGTTCATGAAATTTCATGATATACAAGATTGGGTAGTGAATGTAGTAAGTTGAGTTTATGTTTTATTTGGTAATGTTAATTGGAGCAATTGCAATGATATTTTGAGGTTAATGCATGAAATGAGTGTTTTGTGTATGTATGTATTGTCGATGTTTTTGAGCTTTAATGGAATTGATGTGAAAAGAATTGATATTGGTTTTTGATGACTTTGAGATTTTGAGTAAATTTGTATGTGCTAAGAAATTTATAGTAAATGAGTTGATTTGAATGGAATTGAAATGTTGGGCCCCGATTCGTAATAAGCATGTTTAAATTATTTTGAGGTTTTAGTTTGATAATTTTAATTTGATTGGAATAAATTGAGGAGTTTATTGCTTAAGTTATGATTATTTTAATGAAGGGATTTAGTGAATTTCGATTTGGTGAGAAATTATTTCTCTTGTGATGCATTGTTAGTAGTAAAAGAATTACATGAATTGAGAGTTTTATGAGTTATTAGCATTTAAATAGAATAAGTTGAATTGAAAGAGTAACTTAGGTTAAAATGAAATGAGAAAGATGGAATTAGGTAATATTGGGCTTGGAGTCTTGGGCTTAAGTTTAAGTAGTAAGTTAAAGTGTTAAGTTAGGAAATAAAGCTTGTAAAGGAATCAAGTGGGCTTTTAGCCTTTGTATATTGTAATTAAATGTAGAAGAATGGAAGCATTTGGGCTAGGGCCCATTTAAAGTGCTACTAAATGAGAATGAAGAGTAAAGAAAAAAATTAAATGAAGAGTAAATGAAGAATGAAGAGATTTGGGCTAGGGTCCATGAAACTTGAAATTAAGAGAGCAAGAAT
>JANIJH010000005.1:22360076-22373776 GCA_024520975.1 Erythroxylum areolatum | reverse complement strand
TCGACTTTTATCAGATACATATCCAGCAATAATTCCACCAAAAATACCCCCAACATCAAACAGAGTAGACAGGTTTCCAGCTGACTTCACAGACATATACTCTCCTCCAATTTCTGAAAGAGAAAAACATCTTTTAGTGTGAAATCAAACATAATGTATGATTAACAATCTAGCTTCACATGCTCTCAACTGAACAGTATTTGCAACAAATAACCTTTCAGATGGTACTTATAGTTCAGAATTTTACATGGTTTTGAAATGCATTCATGCAGAAGTAGCAACGAGTACATTAAGTCATTTTGTTCTGATGGAACTGTGAGTTAGTTTACAACCCTTACATGAATCCCATTCCCTAAAGAAGAAAAATGAGCACAAGAAAAAAAAAAAGAAGCTCTGCTTAACACTTTGTGTCCACTTTCAATGGTGGTAGTCAAGCATGGGAACACATCAGATGTATTCATCTGATCACAGAAATATTTATTCAATAATTGAAATACTTCAAACCAAAGAAGTCAGGTTTCCAGTACAAGTTGCTTTAAAAGTAGTATTGTCTAATCAGACAACCATATTCCATGGAAATCAAAGGTTAAAACAATTTTAACAAACTACAGCCTCCAACATAAAGTCACAAGCCTGACCAACATAAAATCGCATAAAGTCCAACTTTAAATTATTTGAACCAACACTACCCGTTTATTAATTGTGAGAATTAATCATAGCAATTTCTTCTCACTCCTAAGCACAACATCAACTAAAATCAGAAGAAACTTGACGAGAAGATAAATTTAGAGCAGCTATCTAAATTGCAACAAGTTAACTCAAAGTCAAAGAGAAATTACCCGTCTGGCTCAGATAAAATGGCAGCCAATATAGGAATGTATAAGCTACAAGTTTGGAGAAGAATAGGCACAAGGCAAATGGTATCACTCCAGGTATTAAGCAAGCTTCATGAAGCCCAACACTTGTCCTAAGTCCTGATCCATTCGGAACAACAGCAACCTTATCATCTTCCGCAATGCTCCCTTTTGGAGCTTGAGTTTCTACATCACCACCTGCAGAGTCATTTGGGCAAGGGAATCCAATGTCTTCAGGATAAGCAGGCAAGAACAAGAAAACCAATACGCCTCCCATCGCAATAAAAGCACCTGGAACTATAAAAGACCATCCCCAACCACAGTCTAAAACACTAGCAGCAAGAAGAGATCCACTGATATTCCCAACTGAAGTATGTGCATTCCAAATTCCCATTATTAACCCCCTCTTTCTTTTCCCAAACCAATTCCCAATCACAGCTACAACAGAAGGCCAACCCGTGGCTTGAAATAACCCAGCAATCATTTGCATGACCAAAAAGTACCAAAAAGCATGAACGTTCCAAAAGTACCCGATCCCAAATAACCCCACAAAAATGCCGCTTCCAATCATCCCAAATGTCAAAAACAACCTCAAGTCCAATGTGTCACCCAAATGCCCAGCAACATACATACCCATAGAGTAACATGCAAGAAAAGCCACATCAATCTCACCCAATTTGGAAGTCCCATCTTTCCCATTAAACGGATACCAACCTTGATGTGTGACCCTATCCTTGTTCCTAAACCTGAATTCGTCATTAATGAAAACGTTGCCAAGTGGCCATGGATACTTGTGCAAATGTTTAGGCTCAGGATCCAACACACTCTTGATTATGCTACTAGGTTTCCTGGATGCATGATAACAAGTATACGCTACAAAGGTAATTAACAAAACCATATACCTATACGTGCTCAGGCTCCAATCTCTGCCTCTTATGCTTCTTATAATCAAAATCCCAGGTGGGGTTTTCCTTACAGTATCAAAATTTCTAGACATCTCTATACAACCAAATCCAAAAAGCACCAAGAAAATAAAGATATACCAAATCCCTTCAACCTCCTTGAGAAAGAATCAACCTTGCTGCAAATGAAAAATACATTCATATGGACACTAATAATAGAAATGAGGAGAAAGCAAGGAACTTACTCACTAAAACAAAGCAAGGATCGAGCTTGAAACAAAACCCATGGTGGATCATGGTTGAATTAATAAAGCGTTGGTTTAGATATTGACAAAGTGCAACAAAAAGAAAATGCTTGAGAGAGAGAGATACGTGAGGGGGGGAGAGAATGGCGGGAGTGGCAAAGAGTTACATCTACGCTAGGACACGTGTCGATCTTTTGGTATATTTCAAACTGCAGTTAGCAACTGCATCGTTAGCTGTCAGGGTGGAGATTTGGAGGGTGTAACGTTAGCTTTGGTTTGCCAGGCGCAAAAGAGAAACGTGTCTTTTGTACGTGTCCTCTTTCTTCGTTCGCTTTAAATTTTTAGGGTAAGAAATAGGAAAGTAATACTTCCTCTCGTTATAAAGTATAATATTTCCCCCAATTAATTAGGTTAATTTATTAATAAAATAGAATAGAGATTTCCCCAATTAATTAGGGTAGTTTATTAATATAATATAATATAATATTATTCCATAATTTTAAAACTAAGGTTTATAATTGAATGAAATGGAATAACTTCGTATGAAAGAGAAGAGTTTCGTATTATATCTTATTTCATCCTAAACAATAAAAATAAGAAGTTTTTTATGTAGGTAGTTTAGGATAGAATGTAAAATGATAAATAACTTTTTACTATATTATATTATAAACTTTTCTTCCAAACAATATTTCACTATATTATATTATAAATCCTTCAATCCCTACCTAACAATAATTTTTTAAGATTACATCAACTTACATTTCATTCCATTATAAATCATTTCATTTTATTTCATTTCATTCAAAGTTTTACGTTCAACCAAACATAGTTTTAGGAAAGAAGGCAAATGTTGTAACAGATTATATTCAGTTTTGGAATACTGTACCAATTAATAGTTAAGATAAATTTTAAAATTATAAAATATTTCTTATATTTAATAAAATTATAAAATAATCCATTAATATATTGTTATATAATTTTTAGTTTTATATCATATATAATCATTTAATTATCATACAATATAAAATTAAAAATATTACAAAATTATTTAAAATATTACAATTTAGAACATATAATAAAGAATAATTATATCAAAACATCCATAAGCATTACAACAAAAGTTTGTGCCAATGATATTCATTAAATAGATATTCACTCAAACCTTACTAATCACAATTTTCATTTAGTAAAAAATTTTCATCATTGAAAGGAGCCTCATCATCACTATTAATCAAATTTGTTATACCATATCACATGTTAATATTTTTCGATCTAAGATTATCATCCACATCACTCTCATCTGTAAAACTTAGTTCTTCATAAATCTAATCAGCTAAAAAATTGATATAGTCAACGCAAATTAGATTCATAGAACTACTTGCTCTATTAAGACTTATAGTAAACAAATAAAATTAAATTGTTAATAAAATATAAGAAATCATATTCAATTTAATAATGATAATAATATGTATTTCTCAAAGCTTTAAGTTGTATCATTTAAAGACCAATTTCAATCTTTTGGATCCTAATATATTTCTTTTTGTGAAATGAATAAATTAAAATATGCTCTAATCTCTTTCATACCTAGTTGCACTCCTATATTGACTCAAAATTTTAATTGCAAATCTTTGCAATTTTGTAACACCACTTCTAAATTGATCTTACCAAGTAAGTGTAAGACAACAAAAGTAACCTTATAAACAAAATAAAGTTATGATCCATTTTAAACAAATAACAAAAGTGAAGAAATACATACATAGATTAAGTTTGTCTCTTTAACAAATTGAAATAAGCATCTTAAAAATTATCGGACGCATCTTTAATGCTCTATTTGTTAGCTAAAAAGATCTTATATTATCTCATGTGCAACAATTATTGTCATAATTAATAGCATTCTCCTAGTAATTTCAGCTTTCTTTGTAAAATTTGGTCAAACTCAAGGGAGGAGAGGGATTATAACAAACATAGAGATAGAATGAAGGCAATTTTGAAGGTGATCTTAAGGAAAGGGGTCCATTGAATATTTCTATTATAGGATCAAAGCAGTTGAAGTGATTGATCTATTTTAAGTTAGTTAATATTGTAAAAATAGCAAGTGCTCAGCGTAACTATAGCTAGTACTAGCAAGTATGGGTCGATCTCATGAAAACTATGAATACTGACACTTGCCCTTCCCCTATTATCCAGCCTAAGGATTGAATTTGGATTTTTAATGAAAAGAAACTTAAACTAAGGCAAGTAAAATAAAATAGGAAAAAAATTGAACAAAGAATTCATGAAGCACTAGGAAATTATCGATATCGAGTAATTAGTATCTAGATTTTGAATCCCCCTAACCCTAAATTGATTTATAATTTGTAATGCAATTGTGTGGTTGATTAGTTGGACTGTGGAGATTCCTAAGGTATTCTAGTAACTAACCTTGACTCTATTAACAACTAATCCTAAATTACTCAGGTTAAATCTTATAGGATTACGTTGTCAATTTATGAGTCCCTTTATTAGGTTCGACCCTAATATGAAAGATTTATGTCATCCTATCTCTAAGGTTGCAATCAACTCTTTCCAATTATCATGGATCTACTCAAACCTAGGATTTCTCAATCGCTACGTTGAAATAATAATATGTATTTCTTAAAACAGATAATTGGATTGCAACAATCAATCAACTAATTGCATTAAAAAATAATCAATAGATGTTAAAGTATCCAAATAGGGTTCATCTGACCTAGACACTAATGAGACAATTAGTTGCATATTGCCAAATATGAAAACAGATACATATATACAGAAACTTGAATAAAAAATAACATAATTATAATTAAATCTCCCTGCTTGTTCTCTATTGAGTATCTTGATAATGTAGATGTCTAATTTTATATTTTGGTGGATTCGTCAATAAAATCTTCGTGTCTCCCTCTCTTTAGCTTAAAATTGCCTCTAAAATTGTCTTTGGAACTTTCAAAATGATGCATGCCACTTTCTTCTTGGATCTAAAACGTCGAATTTATATGAAAACCTATTTTTTGCGTTATGCACGATCATATGCAAGGTTGTGCATCAGAATTTGCATAATCAAAATTCACCGAGTATCAAGAAAATACATAGATGTGTAAAAGTGAATGGTCGTGCACTCCTTCCATATTGCTAATTTTCTATTTTGCACCGTGATTTCATCCGAATTCTTCTTCTTTAAGTTTGTGAAGGAAATTATCACCTTTAAACACACTTAAAGCATATTAAGTATCAAATATAAAAAAAAAAGTATAAAATATCAAGCAAGAATACATTAAATATGGGGTAAAAATATAGTCAGTTAACTATCTATCAAGTATCCCTACACTTAAGTTTTTGCTTGTCATCGAGCAAACTATAATCAAAATTACAAATTTTACAACATCAATTCATCATCAATCTCAACCTGTCCATTCATATTATATATCATTATACCCTACTTAATCAATGTAACATGCAATCAAAATCAAGTTGTCATAAAATTAACTTCCTAAGTAATATTAATAATAACCACATCAACAATTACATTGAAATCAGAAGCATACATCTTTACACCCTCACTAAGATTTCACTCAATATGCACAAGTGTTTAGGGTGACAAGTGTCAAGAATCTCAATCAATGCATAGTAGAATTCTTACCATAGCCTTACAATAAAATTGCATCTCCACCACTTATGTACAAACTAGAAACAAAAAATCAAAAGATCTTTATATTGATTGTAATAGGGCTTAGGTTAGGTTTGAATGGGTTGACAAAAAAGGTTAAAAGTGAAGGAAATTTACTCATGGAAACATTACAAGACTTGGTTACAAAACACGCATAGGTCCTTTCAATGTAACTTTATTAGTACCATAAATTTGTTCATTTCTCTCTTTTTCTTCTTTTTTCTTGTTTTTTCCTTTCATTTTTCTTTTCTTTTCTTCTTTTTTTTCATAATAACCATTCAATACCATAATTCAAGAAATATTGGACCTTGCACAAATTTCAAGTCTCAATAAATAAATAAATAAATAAACATTAAGGTTCAAAACAATGAAATGGTATTCAAAGTAAAATAGGATAAAGGTTAACATGTAGGTAAAATCAGTGAAAAAGGCTAAGGCTTAACATGGTTATTCCTAAAGGTAAATTTTTTTTAGTGGGTAATTTTCAAAGAAATAGGCTAAAGCAAGTTGTTAAATCTAAGTGCCTTCATCATATCATTACTTCTAATTTAACAAATATGGTCTCAACATGTATAACAAAAGCAAGTTCTAGAATTATCCTACTATGCAATGATAACACACACATAAAAGAATAATAAGAGCTTTAAAAATTTTGAAAAATTGTTATGAGCCTCAAAAGCTTATGAAAAAATTGGGCATATGTGTGTAAATAATATGCAATTTCATTCAACTTGAATATTTTAATGATTACAAAAATATGACTTAGAAAAATAATGTCATTATAACTATCATCCTTTTGTACATAAATTCAAGTCAATATTCAAGAATAACATATAATATTCATAGACAGATTCAACCAATTCATGATATCAATTCATAAAATATTATAATCAGGATTATAAGCTCAAAAAAATCGTTAAAAATTCATTAAACTCATCATCACACTTAAAGTTGTACATTGTCCTTAATGTACACAACAAAAACATGTATGATGAGTGAGAGGGTTTCTTGGTACTTTTTTTATTGTGACAATTTTCTCTTATTTTGATCCACCCAATATGAAGATAACATCCTTGTAAAATATAAAAGAAAAGGGTAAAAATAAACAAAAGAAATTACAAAGAAGAAAATAAAATTCTATACTATTATTAAAGCAAAAACAAAACAATATAGAAATTGAAATAAAATTAAAACTAACTCATAGGTTGCCTCCTATGTATCACTTCTTTAACCTTGGTAGCTCAATGTAACCTACATATTTAATGTCATCCTAGATCAACAATTAGTAGATTGCTTTCACCCTTTGCTCCACAAAGCGGTTTCATAGCCTATAAATAAGTCATATGTTGTAAGATAATCATAAGGACATAATTGATTAAATTAATAAAACTAATAGATTTCATTAATGTCTTTTTTAATGACAAACTTTTAGAAAGGTAAGGAATAACAAAACTCCCTATATCATCAGCTAGCTCAAAAAGTTTGTCTTTGAGGAAGTGGGAACCCTCCATACTTAAGGTCACTACTAAGACCTCATCAATAGTTTCCTTACTTGGTTCCTCCACCAGTTCTTCCTTAATCACTTATGTCCACTCTTCTTCTTCTTCTTCTTGGACAAAGGTTTCTGACTCATCTTCTTTAGTTATCTTCTTCCACTCCTCCACTTTCTCTTCTAGGACAGAGGTTTCTTTATCTTCTTCTTCAGGGAGCTCTTCTTCACTACTAAGGGTGATTGCCTCTTGGTAGATAGTTCAGTAGAACTAGGCAAACTCTCTTATATCTCGTCACATAATATATTCACCAGCTGATCGATTTGATTCACCATATTTTGTATATGAGCCTATATTTCCTGATGCCTCATGTTTGAATCTTGAATATACTCGGTTATTATATTCTTCAAAACAATGGTTACCTCCTCACCTTCTTAAAATATACCTTCATTCATGAAATCAACTATTGTCTCTTCTTCACACTGAGACAGTTGGAAGCTAAAATTATACTCATCATATATAGGTGAAGAAATTCTTTCATCAAATTCACGTTAACTACCTACTCTCTCAGTAAGGCATTCCATTAGTCGATCTACTATACTTTCTTTTTCTTCTAGAACCTCTTTTTGAATTGTCCCTCCGTTTATGAAACTAACCTTTTGTATTTTCTTTATTTTCAAATGCATGTCAATCAACTTTCAATTTAGTAATGGCTTCTATAAATATCCAACTGGAGTATAATTGTTCCATCTATAAGTATAAAAGTTGTTCCACTTTAAATTGTAAATGTTCTTGTATACTACAACATATAGATCCGTTGAGGGCAAACATTTAAAATAGGAGGGCAGGAGGAGTTAATTGGGCTGGACTCTAATTTAAAATGAATAAGAGTATAGAAGAGGAATTACAAGTAACTACAAGGACACACATTGAAAAGCATAATCAATCATTGGCTAATATTGAAGTTGGTGAAATAGGGAACTTAACTGCTAATGTTGATACTATTGAGGATACCTATGTGAATCATAATATTGGTACTAGGTCTATGGACATAGGGGAACAGGATTTGAAATATCTAAGTGCAATTGTAGGGGAGGTTGAAATCAATGGGCAAGACATTATCATGATATATACTCCTAAGGGGATGCCATCTAAGAATGTAGGAGCCCGAGAGGATATTAATAAGATGCACAATTGTCGGACTAATCTGAATGATACTCAAGAAGGATAGCCTAGAAGTGCTAAAATGATGGTTGCGGGTCAACAGGATCTGGTGGCTTAGGATCAGTTGACAGATAGTCTGGAGCAGACAAACCACATCATAAAGGAATATGACAATAGGGAGGAGCAATAACATAATAATCCTAAACATGATACTACAATAAATAATTCTTAGGTTTCTCTTACTAAAACTAGGATAAGATTTTTTAGGTGCAAGGATAAAAACAAAGGGGCTTACTCCCCTTAGATGACTATACTAGTGTGGAACACAAGAGGGTTAAATAACCCTCTGAAGCAATTAATGGTGAAGGATATTGTAGTTGCTAAGAGATCATTTTTGGTTGGTCTACTAGATATTAAAATAAAGGCAAATGGTGTACTATCGGGTTGACTTTTTTGGGCACTCAATGAAAATTATCCATACCATTATAATGGTTGTATCATACGCTTATTCAATTCGAATGTAATTGAAGTTAAGTAAAGCAGTAGTAGTGATCAACACATTCATCTTCACTGTCAACTAAAGGGACGAACAACTCCTTTTGAAGTCTCCCTTACGTATGCTTCCAATTTTGCTTTTAGAAAGAGAGGTTGTGGAAGGATATGCAAGTTATATAAGCTGGTATAAAGAATTCGTGGGTAGTTATTAGTGATTTCAATTACTTTTTGAATGCTTGCAAGGTTGAAGGTGGGGCTAGATTCACAACAAGGCCTGGCAGAGAGCTAACTCAACTTTTATAAATGCTAAATATGTTAGATCTAAGGGAACTAGTTGTTTATTCACCTAGACTAACAAACAATAAGGAACCATGTTGATCTAGAAAAAAAATTAGATAGAGCATTGGTGAACCTTCATTGGCTTAGTCAATTTCTACAAGCCTATGTTCATTTTGGTGAGAATGTGAAGTCTGATCACTCCTTTATACTTATTCAACGTATGCAAGAAATGGCTAAAGGTGGGACTCCCTTTATATTTTTTAATGGCCTTACACAGTAGGAGGGCTTTATGGAGGTAATCAGTAGCTGCTAGAGGCATGAGGTTCAAGGGCATAATTGTTTCAACTTATGCAAAAACTCTAAACTGTTAAACAAGCATTTAAGCAGTTTCTCAAGATGTAGAATCGTAATGTCCATAATTTAAAACAAAAATTGAATGAGGCATAGGAGGCTTGTTACCAGGATCCACACAACTCTGCATTAAGAAATATGGAACTTATCAGGTTGAAGGAGTATTAGGAGGTCTTATTCATCATAATTCAATTATCAGACAAAAGACTAAACAAAATTGGGTCAAATACGAGGACTCTAATTCTAAATTTTTCCATGCATCTTTGATGGCTTTAAGAAATTTTAATACCATTTCTAAACTAAGAGACACTGATGGGAATGTATTTTTGGATCACCATGAGCTAAATAGTTACATTAAGGGATATTTTCAACAACTAATGGGCATATATGAAACCCAACCGAGGGGATTTAGTGTACAAAATGTTTTGGCAGTGAATATCATCCAGATGCAACAGGGCATGCTTTTAACTCCATTCTCTCCACAAGATGTCAAGGATATATTGTTTAGTCTAAATGCTTCAAAATACCTTGGTCCAGATGGATTTACAACTAACTGTTTTCAAAAAACATGGGACATTGTTGGTTCCTTATTCAAGGATGCAATATTAGAATTCTTTGATTTGGGTCAGATGTTTTGGGAATTTAATCACAATTACATATGCCTCATTTCGAAGAAGAGACATCCTTATTCTATTTCAAATTTTTGACCAATATCTTATTGTACCACAGTGTATATGATGATAGCTAAGCTTCTTACATCAAGATTAAAGGTAATGTTGGCAGAGCTCATCAATGTGGCTCAAAAAGTTTTCTTACCTAAGTACAATATAAGGGATAACATCCTCATTCTATAAGAGATCTTAAGGGAGTATTAGTCAGGTAAACATATTAAAAATCGTGTGTTAAAAATTGATTTGTTTAAAACATATGACACTATTAGTTGGTCCTACTAGAGTGTATGCTTATAAGCGATCGTAGTGCCTACTAAATTCAGGAATTGGAGTCTCCAATGTGTACAAAAATCGTCTCTCAGTATCTTGGTGAATGGGATTCCTTCATTACCATTTAACAATGCTAGAGTGATTAGGCAAGGGCATCCCCTTTCCCCTTACCTAGTTGTCTTAGCTATGGAAGGACTTTCTAGTCTCATATCAAAGCTGGTGGATTACAATGGGTTGTTTTGGTATCATTATAATTTTGGTGAACTCAAGCTAGCTCATTTACTATATGCTAATGATTTAATAATTCTTTATAAGGTTGGCCTATATTCAATTGATGCTGTACATACTGCAAATTTTTTCCCTATAATCTGGCTTAGAAATAAATACACAAAAGAGTGGGGTTATGTGTCATAAGATGTTAATGAGCTTAGGTAGATAAGTAGGTTGGTTAGTTTTAATCATCACTATCTACCATTCACCTATTTGTGAGTCCTAATAACATCTTGCAAAACTCAATTCTCAAATTTTATGCCATTAATAGAGAAGCTTAAAATCAAAATCACGGCAAGGCAACACAAGTTTCTATATATAGCTAGTAGGTTGATGTTAATCAGTTCAATGTTGAATAACAAATATATACACTGGTCGGCACTTCTAGTTTTACCTAAAAGAGTCATCAAGGAAATGAATCAGATATTAAAAGAATTTTTATGGTCTGGTAAAGTTGAGAATGGAAAGCAATCCAAGGTGAAATAGGTTGATATAAAAAAAACAAAACAGTTAGGGGGATCTGGTGTTTATTTATAGATAAAACAACGTTATGGATCAAATGGGTCAATCAATATCATCTTCATAATCAAAATTTCTGGCAAATCCATCAATCTAAAGAATATTAATGGACATTCAATGATTTGCTTATTCTGCAAGACATTACCTATCCTTATATCAAGCATAAGTAGGGTGATGGTGAGGATATATGGTTGTGGTATGATGATTGGACCAACTTTAGCCCTCTTATTCATAGAAGTGATTTATCTAGTCTCTAAAACCATATACCTTTTGATGCTAAAGTGTTCGTACTCAAACGTAATGGCATCTGGGTTGGAGCATTTATAGGGTTCCATTTATTAGTAGAATATTAGCCTAAGATTTTTATAGGATAGAGGCAAGATAACATTGTTTGGATGCCCCATTCTAGTGGAGTGTTCAATAATAGATCTTGCCACAAGCCGATGGTTCCCACAATGGAGGTAATATCTTGGTTTGATGTTGTATGGAAATATATATTAGTCCCCAAAATTTCGTTTTTTAACCTAGTTAGTGATTAAAAGTCAGTTAAGAATAAAGATCAATGGTTTAGAGGATTTGACCACATTTATGTCCTTTTTAAACAACTAAATGAGAGCAGAAATGATCTTTTCTTTGAATGTTAATATAGCAAAGCAATATGGAGTAGACTGCTGGTGATGTTGTAATTACCTATGTACACTTTTGAGTAGCTGAAAACCTTGAATCTAATCATCATATATATGAAATATGGTCAGTGTAATGATAATTAAGACATCCTTTCATATTCTCATTTACTCTATATGGCAATAACGAAATTGAAGAATTTATAAAAATGTGGAAGCGAGAAGCGAGTCATCAGTAACTTATAGAACAAATAGTGAATTAGGTATGAGCTCCCATTATTGCTAATGACAAAAAAGGATTAGTTACTTATGAAGTAAAACAGTAATGGTCATTGTAAGGTTCTATGCTATAAATGATCTATAATTCCATGGTGTAATAGTTCACTAGTTTTGTTGTAGCTAGTATGATTCCTTGTAAGGAGCTATATATTAGCATTTGCTAAGGTAATTTAATTTCAATTTTAATTTTCAAAAAAAAAGTCATGACATGGTCTAAACATCGGTTACACTTCTGAAAAGATATGAGAACAACTCACTCTCTCATATGTTGATGCCATTGTTTGCAAAGACATACTCTGGCTCCCATAAAAGTCCCATATGCTTCATCCATCCGTTGTGAGGTATGGATATGACAATGAATCGTAATTCCTAAAATAAACCACAAACTTAAGATCAAGTAAATAAATTAAAAAGATAATTAAATTAATAATCCACAAATACAATAAGATAAAATAAAATAAATACAAAAGAAAAATTAAAATAAAAGAAAAAGAAAGATAAGATAAGATAAAATGAAAATGAAAATGACTAGATTAATAGCATTCGGCTTTCCTAATATCTAAGTCCCCAATAACGACACCAAAAACTTGATTGACCTATTTTGAGAGTCAATATTGTAATAACTACAAGTGCACGGTTTAGCTATACCTAGTACCAACAAGTACAGATCGATCCCATGAAAACTATGAATACTAGTACTTACCCTTCCCCTATTATCTAGCCAAAAGATTGAATTTGGATTTTTAATAAAAAGAAACTAAAACTAAGGCAAGTAAAATAAAATAGGAAAAAAATTGAACAAAGAATTGAGGAAGCACTAGGAAATTATCAATATCGAGTAATTAGTATCTAGATTTCGAATCTCCCTAACCTTAATCAAGTTATCATTTGCAATGTAACTGTGTTGTTGATTTATTGGACCGTGGAGATTCCTAAGGTATGTTAGTAGCTGAGCTTAATTCTACTAACAATAATCCTAAGGTTTTTAATCGAATTACACAAGTTAAATCGTACAGGATTGCATTATCGAATTATAAGTCCCTCTATTAGGTTTGACACTAATCCTGAAGATTTATGTCATCCTATCTCTAGAGTTGCAATTAACTCTTTCCAATTATCATGGATCTATTTAAACCTAGGATTTCTCAATCGCTGCGTTGAAATCAGGTTATAGTCTAATATTTTGGATTACTAGAACATAAATAAAAAACATAATTGGATCATAACAATCTATCAATCAATTGCATTAACTAATCAAAACATGTTAAAGTATCTAAATAGCGTTCATCTAACCTAGACTCTAGTGACACAATTAGTTACACATTACATATACAGAAACTTCAATTGAAAACAACTAAATCATAATTCTAAATCTCCCCAATTTTTCTCTATCGAGTATCTTGACGATGAGAATGTCTGATCTTGTATTCTGGTGGATTGGTCGACAAAATCTTTGTGTCTCCCACTTCTTTAGCTCAGAATCGTCTCCTGAATTGTCTCTAGAAGTTTCAAAATGATGCTTGTGTTGGAGTTATGTAAATATAGTGCCCTGGAAAGCAAGTGTATTTATATGTAACTTTATCTTCTTCAGTTACAGTTTTGTAAT
>JANIJH010000005.1:22305427-22329065 GCA_024520975.1 Erythroxylum areolatum | reverse complement strand
GTACAGGATGTATCTATGACTGAATCGTGTATTTATGGTTTTAAGAAATGAATGAGAAGTATCTTTTGGTTTTAAAAATTTAGCAATTTTGATATTACAGTTTAATTATATTGATGCCATGAGGTTTTTAGAATTGATCGTTCGTAGTACACCCTTATCGTAGGTTAGGTATCGGAATGACCTACGGGCGTTCCGGTGCGTACCCTACGGTAAGGGGGCGCTACATCTATAGCTCAAGATATGTTTAAAAATCCAGGGTGTGTTCATAACCTAGTTATGCCCCTCCGAACGATCCCTCATTTTCCTTCCTGTAATCTCTTTCAAATTGACCCTAAATGCTATAAATTTTATATAGAGATAGGAAAATATGTCGAGAATTTATTACTTTAAAAATCATTTAATTTGGAGGTCGGGTTATGAAGTTATGGCCAAAAATTTCATACTTTATACTGTTGGAAAGTTAGAAAGATAAGCTACAGCTTTCCAGAAGACAACTTTGACTAATTTACCCTAAGTTAGTCTAATTTTTCCCTGAAATTAGTACACAATTTATACACCTATGAAAGACTTAGATTATGAAATGTACAACTACAAAAGAAACATGCACATACTCCTAGGGAACTTTTCAGTTCTAAACTCATTTTCCAAATTAATAGAACCCCATATATAACTTTAATTACATAATAACATTACAAACGAGGGCTTAACACAAATTACAACATATATAGGATGCTCAATGTTTAACATGCAATGCTCAATGTTTAACATGCTTATGAAGCTATCCAAAAGTGATCGAACTAACTTAGTTACAAAAGTTTCTAATATTTTGGGGTTTCTGATGCCTGGCAAGGATTGCTAACTTTCTCATTCTGCACCTGAAGAGGGAATAATGAGGTGAGCTATACAGCTTAGTAGCTAATATATTTATAGCTATTGGCAATTGGCCACATATTCAAGCATATGTACATGTATATCTAGCAATTCGAGCATTCACACTTTATTCAAGCAATTTAAGCATTTGATCAATTTAACTCAAACTTATAACACACAACATAAACTTCAGCCATTAAACATAACACTCAACTAACACCATACTTGAAAATTTAAAGATGCAATGCATAAACAAATGGTTTGAGAGTTCCCTGGAATGAAACGAAGAAACCGAAGTTTACATCGTGAACAAAACGAGTCCGATTTATCAGGATCTCGTGGCCTCAAGTGGGCAGCCAAGAGAAGGCTATGGGTCAACATGCACGTGAATAATGAAACGGGTTCCTCTCTTGCCCAAACAAAAGCACATATTCATGCTCAAATCATTTGCTCAATTCAATTATTTGTTCATACTTTCATGCTTTTTCTTCTTTTCATCTAATTCCAAATGTTATAACCTTTTTTAAGGTATAACATAATCACAACGCATCATGCATTTCCAAACATTCACAATTATTTCAATTTCAAGCAAATCAACATACACACACATAGGCAAGAATTTGCCCAATTACATAATAACTATAAATACAGTACTCACCTAGTTAGCTTGTGAAAATCCAAGTCAAGCTTGCTTTTCCCCTTACTCTTGGATAGGATTCCCTTCGTTTCCTAAAACAACCAAGGTTCCATTCAAAATAACATTCTAATAAAATTCTTAAACTTCAAAAAATCACAAAATTGCAATAAACACAAATTAAACTCAAATCTAACCTACCCATAGTCCATCTAGGTTAGAAAACCTAAGATCTAGTTTAGAAACCCTAAAATCAGTTGGGTTCTCCTAATTCATCTTCTTCCCAAATAAACCTCTTTTCTCTCTAACTCCTTCATCCTCAATACAACCCATTCCTTTAATAAAGTAAGAAGAAAAAATGGTTAACCTACCTTAACAACTTGATTTCTCTTCTTTTCTTTTTCACCAAAACCTCTCTTCTTCTCGCCTATTTTCATTTTTTACTCCCCTCCCTCTTCAATTCACGTTTTTCTCCTCTTATAAGCAAGACAGCGCATTCTTTTTCCATTTGTACCCTTAATGAGCCCAAAAAGTCCATCTTACCCTTCCTTATAAGCTTATTTTCTTTTATGCTTAAGTGATCTCCCAAAAATGCCCTTGAACATCCTTATTACGTTAACACTTTAATTCCACTTACCCATTCAATAAATCCTACTAACCTTGACATAATTATAACGTCAAAATTTTAATCTATCTAAACCTCAAAACTATTTCAAATCATGCTTAAATTAAAGAAAAAATTTTCAGGGTCCAACATTTATGAAATTGTTGTTAAAAATATTTAATTGGATGTTAAATGAAGTGGTATATATGATTAATTGAGATTTTGGAGTTATGATGTGTATTTACCCCAATTGACATACATTATGTTTGAATTGAGAAACTTGATATACATGTTATTTTTGACTAATTGGTGAGATAAATATGCCTTAAATGATGTATGAATTAAATTAAAACTAATAATGGAAGAAAAAATGACATGAAAGAATGACATTTACTTTTGGCCAAATATGGAATAGCTTAAATTGGTTATTATGAGCTTTTATCATGAAATTTCAATGGAATTTAATTAATACCCCTAGTAAAATAGATAGGAATTGGAGGAATGTGATAAGGATGGCATGCCAATTAGGAAGTTAGCAGTACGCGTCATGGTATATTTTACCGGACTATATGTCATATGTTACTAGAATGTATGGCTCCGAGAGCTCAGTTCCTGTGTGAGATATTTGATTTAGGTTATGAACTGCATGGCTCTAAGAGCTCAGTTTTAATATGAATGTATATAAAAAAAGGATCGTATGGTTCCGAGAACCCAATCTTGTATTTTTAAAATCCTACTTATCTGGCTTGGTGATGCAATTTTGATAGATTTTACTTTGGGAAAATTACAGAAAGTAGATAAATGCATGATTAATGATTAAAGAACTTCAAATGAAAGTAGTAATTGAATGTACAATTTATTGATCATTTTATAATTAGATATAAATTATTATAATAGATGCATGCTTGTATTTCATAACTTAATTTTAAATGCCTATTTATGCTTAGAAATAAATGAAGATATTTATATGTGAAAAATATTATATATTATGTATGTTATGGTAGAATGAATTGAATTGAATGAGAAATAAAATTTCTTGAACACCACTAAACCTATAGCTTAGTGTGTGGATTTTCTTTCCACGCGTAGGTTTTGAAGAGAATTAGAAAAAAGTTATGGTGGATCTACTATAAAACAATAGTCACATAGAAGATCTCAAAAGATTTGGAGGTGGATGTACTACTTTTTCTTTGTTTTTAGTCATGGCATGTACACATAAAGAAGTGGAGGATTTTATTGTGAATTATATATGAATAAATGAAAGTTATGTATGAAATATAATTTAGATGTGTTGAAATGTATTGGAGGGTGGGTAAATTATTTCTTTTCAAGAAGTTTGACATGGAGATGGATTGTTGAATAATATGCATGAGAAGTGTATTAAAGTTTCTTGCAGGAGGTTTTAAGTACATGTTGAAGAAACTCTGTCAAAATTTTATAAAGTAAATAGTAATTTGTAGAATAGTGTGGTTTTAAATAGAAAATGTTATAGTTTGAAGTATTAAGTATTTAAGAATATGGTAACACTCGGTATATCGATTCCATTATCGAGTATGAGGTGTTACATGTTTCTCTTTACTTATGGCTATCTATTCTTGGGAAATTTGGAAAATAAGTAAATGTTTTAGCCTGTGACTTTAATTTTGAGGTTTTTCCCAAGGGTGATCAAAAGCTAAATGTGGGAAAAATTGATACATGCTTAATTGATTATACATTTATTCCACAACACTTAGTGATTCATGCTATGAAATATTTAAGATATTCACTTTAGTTCATATTTGATTTTAGGTATAATTCGAAAGCAGAAGAGCTAAAGTGAGTTGAAAATACAATATTTGAGTTGTTTTGTTGAGATTTATACTCAGTTGTCTTCATAGAGCAAGAAGGAGAAGGATTAAAGCAGGAGAAGACAAGAAAATGACAAAAAGAATTGAAGATGCAAGACTCATGGCTATGGACCATGTTCTCATGGCTGTGAGTCATCTCTCACGGCCATGACAACTTATAGGCATGACACATTAGTCACACCCATGACAAATGAGGTGTGACAACATTAGTCAGAACTATAACATAAAGGCTCATGGCTGTGAGCCTTCATTGAGGCTTTTCACAACCGTGAGCCATTAAGACACACCCATGACATTCTGCCAGCTTACCCGAACCCTAGTTTTTAATATAAATAGACATAATGTGATGGAAGAAGGTATGAATGATTTTACAAAGTGTTTTGGAGTCGTGAGGTCTCAGTTTTGAAGAAGAGAAGAGGCAAAACTCCATTCCTTTGGAGACCCATTGAGGGCTAAGCTTCCTGATGCAGGTTAGGAGGTGATATCGATGCCAAAGAACTTGGTTAACCATTCTCTCCATTATGTTTGTTGTTCTTTCTCTCTTAGGAATTGATTATGTTATCTTGTGTTTATTGAATCAGGTATTGTGTAAAAATGATTGAATGCTCTATTTGATTGTTTTTATGTATGAACTCATTGCTAGAATCGAATGCAATACGTAGCTGTTGTGATTCTGATTCATTTGCATCAACTGATGGTTTTTAATCATTAGGGATAACATATACTAGGTTAAATGACCCAAGTTTGTGTGGTTATTGCCTTGATTAATTTGTTTTCTTAATTCGTAATATGGTTGTATAATTAAATTTAGAGAGATTGTTCTAGCTTATTTGATAGCTAGGTTTAATTAACCAGTTCTTCTTAATTAAGCACGACCTAAGAAAAAACCGAGGTCAATAGAGCTTTTTGTTAAATTACGATTAATATTTGCTAGAAGAGATATAAGAATAGCAACTCAATGAAGTACGTTTAATTATGTGTAGGTCGAGATTGAACCGATGATCGAGTCCCTAACATGTTCATCTCTTTTCATCATGTTTGAATGTTTTCTTTAATTTGTTTTCATTTGTTCAGTTTTGTTTTATTTTCTTATTGAAAACCAAAAAAACCCCCTATAACCTAAATACTGATTGATTTCATTTCAAAAGCTTTACACACTCTCTCTATGGGATCAACCTAAACTCATCATTGTTATAACGACTAATTATTTTGCATAGTGCTCCAATGTGCTATATCAAGTTTATCATGGAGAGTTTGGTTATGTGGAAAAGGTTACATATCAAGGACACTACATGGGAAAATGCTATAAAAATTTAGGACAAATTCATAAACCTTGAGGACAAGGTTCCAAAAAAAGGGGAGGGGTATTGATAAACCAAGAAGATCCATAAAAGAGTATATTCTAAACTCCAAATACCATTATGATAAAGGACATCCACATCTGATGCAAGATAAGTATGTGCACGGGGCTTGGTCTATGTTGTGGGAATATGATAATAGTTTGCTTAAGAATAGGTTGAGAGGTTATATTTTTATTTGTTAATTCCATATGAATAAACCATCCATTGTTGCTGAAAGTAGTCTTATTTCTTAGAGATATTATCTAAGATTTAGGAAAAGTAGTTCAATATTTTTTTGTATTTAAACACTTCCTCATTGGTTAATGAAGACAAGGTTATTCCAACTAAACTTGATGTAGTTTATTTTCACCTAAAGTATATTATTTTACTACAAATTTATTCAAGTTTTGACCAGGATGGTTGCATTACATCTTCAGACATGGTATTTGGAATTTGGAATTTACTCTTTTGTGGGTCTTCTTGGTTTATTGCATGTGTGCATCTTTGGTTTTCTTGTGTTCTTTTTATACAAAATTTGTCTATTATCTATAACCCTCGATTAATGTGCTTACTTCTTGTATTAGAGTTGCTCGCCAACTATAAAGAAAATAAAAGTGGTCAGCCACAAGAAAGTCACGAGGGCAAGATTGTTTAATATGAGAGACAAGCTTCCTAGATTGTCCACTTCTAAATGAGAATCATGTAAATGGCCACTCATCAGTTCTCTATTGCGATGACAATCCTGATGACACAAATACTGTAAGGGCCATGTTCATGTCCATCTTAATCTTTTTCAATTTTTCTTAAGTCATCACAAGGGAAAGTTATTTGGGTCCTTTTGTAAGAACAAAGACCATGCAATACTTGTATTGCAACCATTAGCAGTAGTTCAGACTTGTCATCTATACATTTGTTGCACTTTATTATTTAATAAATAACTTTTTTTGTGCAAATTTGTCTCACTCTTGAGCGGTAAATTTCCACCAGTAACTTTTAATTGACAATTATATCATATGTTATTTGATGGTACAATTTTAATATCTAGAGCATGATTGACCTGCTTAGGTTAAATTACACGATGGTTGAAGTTATTTACGATTGCTTTTGGGTGGGTGAATGTTCAATTCTGTAGATTGATACAACATTTGTGATCATCATCATACATAACATCTGACTTAGGTGTAAACTCATTTTTTAAAATTCAAATTAAATTTATTGATATTCAGAAACAACCTACCTACTAATTAAGAATAATAACGTTACGTACTTCTAAGCCTCTTAAGATTTCAAGTATCAGCAAGACTTCTATTATTATTGTTTTTATGTATGCATAGTTATTCTCGGTTCATTTATGGTTAAAAGAAGAAGCATCAGCACCATACAACTGCATGCTCCCCCACCCAAAAAATTGAAAACGCACATTGCAGAAAAGGGGCTTGTTTTTGTTGAAGGCTTTTGACCAAGAAAGCATAGGTTAGACCAAATATGAGGTTGCTATAGAGTAAGCAATATATACCATTTTTGAAACGTCAAATAGCATTTGTTGCCTAGTTTTGTTCGATTCATGTAAAATTCCGATACCAACTTGGAGATAGGCCATATACGCCATTGATACAAGTTGCAGATGTAGGCTTTCCTATCTTATGCAAAATACAATCAGGGCTCAACAGGATGATGTGCTTTTTTTTCTGCTTTCTCAACTACCATTGAAACGTTAAAAATGTTCATTTACTGGAGGTACCTCTAGTTTCTGATACAATGCAGTCCATTGCGGTGCTGCCAAATATCATCTTTTCGGATCCCAGGCTGACGAGGATTCGCTCTTGCGTCCTTCCCACCCAGGCTAACACCACTTAAATAGAAGAGTTGTGTATTTGGTCGTTTGTAGTTTCCTGTTTGGTTTATTCACTTGGAAGGATGGACCAGACGTATCAATTTAGTTCGGTGGATAAAAAATTCACTACTTGCAAGAAAGAGCCTCCTCTGGTTATGTTATATTCATTAATCAAATCTCTCTTATCCCGTTCCCATTATCATTCCACCAGGGGAAAACAACAGTACAGGACTTGAGAGGATTCATTTGGGATTTATTAGATATCTATTGTGTGGTTCCTTGTTCAATCTTAAAAGAGTATGCGCATTCAAGTGCCTCCGTGGATTTTAGAACCAATTACTTACAAGGGATCAACATGCATCTGGTTTTTTATAAGAACACGATTTCTTGGTGTTGATTACGGAAACAACATTAAGTTAACCTCGCAGTTAGCGGTGAGGCTACTCTGCACGTATTAAACTTGGGGGCGCTGTGTGTGATTTGCCACCAGTTTTTAGGGCAATACAGTGCATGTGTTCTTGGCTTCAACAGCATCTATCGATAAATATTAGTTAGGTACAACTTCATTATTCGATTTCGAGGTCCTATCTTTGTGATTTGTGATCCAATTTCACCTGTCTGTCAATTCTTTCTTTTAGTTGTTAGTTGAATTTAAGTTCTGCCCTCATCATTTGAGAGGCAGAGCAATTATGTCTGTACTAATTGGAAAATAAATAAACCTCATATTAGTGAATAGGAGAATTAAAAACAAACCTTAGATATGTTAAGTCTTTTTATAAATTTAAATTGGCCTTCTCAATTTTTTTTTAATTATATAAAACATATTATTAAAGTAAAAGAAAAGTGGAATGGAGACAAAAAGAGAGGCTTTTGTCTACAGCAAATCAATAATAATAATAAAGGAACAAGAAAGAGGAGAAAAGTCATTTTCTTGTTTAATCAATCGTATTTCCCCATCCTCCCTCCACATCCTTCTAACAGTCTAACCACAGCTTCACTTAATTTTTTCTCAGTATTAACTGCTTCTCCTTCTCGGCTGTTTCTCTCTCACCCATTCCCATCTTTAATTGGGCCTTTTTCTGAGCTACACTTCTTTGGTTTTGGGGTTCTTATTAGTTTAGTGGGTTGTTGAATTGATTGGGTCGTGGAAATTTTTTGAGCTTCAGCGGTTGAGACATTAATCCGGTGCGATTGGTGTCGCCGACATGACTGCTGGTGGTGGTACCCAAATGATAACGGTGCATCCGGACGAGCTCAGGTTCATTTGTAAGTTTCCTCTTTTTTCTTTGTCTAATTCTCAGGATTCATTTTCATTCATGCGTGCCAATATATTTTTACGGGTTGTTGCGGTTTGATGAGGTCGACGTGACCTTAATCTCTGCTATCAAGGTCATGGTCGATATGATTTTAGAGGCAATTATTAGTATTGATTGGATCAATATCATGATATTTTGGATTATTCCATCTTTCATAAAGAAATGACTTGTTTTTAATTGGCTCTCTTGTAAATTAGATAGTGTCTTGAATTTGCATGTTTCAATTTGTTGAAAATCCGTGCTGTTGCTTTTGCTTTGAGGTGTAGCCGTAGAAAATCTAAATTGTGAAAATCTCATTAATTGTCCGTTTCACTCACTCCATTATATCTTGCATTCCAACATCTTTTATGATATATCCATGCTGTGTAGTTAGGCACCTGCAAGAGATTAAGGCAAGGGACACGGTCATGGTTGAAGATTCCATTTGACCTGCCAACAGAAAACTTGTTTATTGCAGTGGTGAATGAATCTCAACTGTAATCTAGTAGGATCTACTCCTGTTACCCTCCTTTTGTTGTGTGTGTATAATAGGTGTGAAATTTTGAAGTTGGTCCTAATAGATGCATGGCGTTCTAGTAGATGCTTATTTAGTATGCACAGTTTAAGAAGGCGGATTTAAAGCATATAGCTTTTTTAATTTATTTTGAGCTAAATTATATGTAGCTAAATTTTATAATGAACTATCAATCCATGATGACCACACATAGAGAAAAAAACTTTTATAAAAAAAATTGTAGAAATATTAAGAGTTTTGCAAGTTGTACATAGAGTTTTCATTGGAATGCATAAGCTCGAGTATATGCTGGTTGCAAGTGTGAATAATATATCAATTTTTATGGATGTCTCTTTTTGTAAACTTGTAACTTGTAATCATGACCAGGCTATTGGAAAGGAGGATTATCTAATGTACACATTTGTTTGATTCAGTAGTATCGTTATACAATTTTCAAATTTCTTGTACTTATGATGTTGTGCTTGTCTGTTCAGTTGAGCCGGAGAAGCAAAGCTTTTGTGATCTTAAAGTTGCAAACAACACAGCACACCATGTTGCTTTTAAGGTGGAATCTGCACCAGTTCGTAGAGTATACCTGTGCAAACTTACTGCTATTGATAAGAATGTCTCACTTATAGTTGTTTAACCTTTTTTTTCCCAGGTTAAAACGACTTCACCTAAGAAGTACTTTGTTAGACCCAACACTGGTGTTATACAACCTTGGGATTCATGTGTCATTAGAGGTGCTACCTGTTGCCCCATACAATTTGTGGAAACAAAATTTTGTGTTCTTTGTAGCCAAACTTAGGCCTTATGTTAGAATAGATTCTTAGTAAAAGTTATAATTATTTAGCCTAAGAAAGACAACGAGAGCAGCAACTAGATAATGTTTTAAACAGCTTCTTACTTTTGTTTGTAGAATACATTGGCCTGACCTCTTATCACCCCTTTCTTGTATATCATCTCTGCGCTGATTCTGTGCTAATCTTTTCTTTATAAGTTAGCATAATCTTTCATTTTGTTGAACATTAACCACCGTTAAATTTTGGATTTTCAGTTACCCTTCAAGCTCAACGAGAGTATCCTCCCGATTTGCAATGCAAAGATAAGTTTCTCCTACAGAGTACGACAGTGCAGCCACATGTTGATGTCGATGAGCTTCCACCAGATACTGTGAGAATGCTAACTTGAACAGAACAATGAACTGGTTTGTTTAGTATGTAGATTGTATCAATTCAAAAGAAAATTTGTTCATATGTATTGGATCTTTTTTGGCTATGAGTTCAGTTTAATAAGGACAATGGTGAAAAGACCATAGAGGAGTACAAGCTCAGAGTTGTGTATGTTTTGCCCTCATCAGCTCAAGGGAATGTGGAAGACGAGGCATTAAAAAGCTCTACACAAAATCGTGATCCTAATTCCGTGAGTTGGCTTTCCTTTTCTCTGCGTGGGTGGCTTTGTTATTACAATATTTAATCTTGACATGCTTACCGGGTATTAGTATGGAATCATATCCCAAACTTGTAATGTGTATTGCAATTGGTTGTACAATTAAGGGTTTAAAGTAAGGAAGGCCTGACAAGTTTCATTGCCATTTACCTTGTAGTACTTTAATGAATTAACATGTATCTTTTTGGTGTAGATATTTGCATATTAGCATTTTTCTGAGAAACTTATGATGACAAAGTTCTAGTAGCCTGTCTAGACACATTTTTTTGCGCACCAACCATTTGACCTTTAGGTTTCTAGGCAGCAGTGGTAAAATAGCAGTTGAGAGAACCCATAAAACATATATTCGATGTGCCTAGATGGATGATGGTTTAACACAAAGCTTTTCTACTTGCAACTTTAAGCATCAAGGTTTTATGATGCTTAGATACCCTGTGGGGTCGAGTGCCAAAAAGTTGTCCTTTTAAGTAAACTTGAGAAAATCCTGGAATAAAGTTGCTAAAATTGCAACTTTTAGTACTTTTTTTTCCAATTTTAATGCTTTCATAATCTATATGATCCAAAAACATTGAACTTTTCTTCTCATTGAGGGATTAGGCTATACAGCGTCTGAGGGATGAAAGGGATGTAGCTGTTCGGCAAACAGATCAACTGCAACAGGAACTGTTAAGTACTTTCCATGTCATCTTATTCTCTTATTTTTTCTTTTATTCATTTTGATATTCAAGTCTTAATCCTAAAGGTCCTTTAGATATATGTTAATTAGGATAACCGAAACTCTGAACCTTGTACATATCCTTGTGTCCAAAAATATTCGGGTGTTTCCAAAATACATTGTCAGAAGCTTGTTCATATCTCGAGAAACCTTTCTTTTTGGTCCAACTCACATCTTTGTTTTCTATTTCTCAGTTGTCATTTCTAGTTTGTACCTCTTCTTTTGCATTTTTTTCAAATTTTATATTATATTTTTGAGTGATTCAAGTTGAAGGAACCATTTTGATTGAAAATAAAGATCGTCTTGTGTATATTGCGTATGTTTTCTCTAACGCTTCTCTTAAGTTCCTATTTCCTGTACCTTTTTGGTGTTGGTAATTTTTGCGTTTTTGTTTCTGTTTCCACGTTCCTTTATGTCCATTTCTGTGCAACCTAGTATTTTAAGTTGTGCTGTAAGCTAATATTGGTGCGAAGCGGCGTGACGTTAAAAAAATATATTACAGGTTCTGTCACTCACCTTTGTTGTAACTGAGTAAGCAAAAACACAAACATGTTGATGATTTTAGTTTTGATCCTTATTATAGGACATGTTGAAGAGACGAAGATATCGGAGAAGTGATCCAGGCTTCTCCGTCACATTTGCCTTTGTTGTGGGGCTTATTGGTATAATGGTTGGATTCCTCTTGAACCTTTCACTGTCTTCTCCATCGACATAATGATTTGGAACTGCTGGGACCTTAAGGCACACGTCAACCAATCTATCAAAACCGTAGCATTTCTGTTAGCTGGAAAGAGTACTTAATTACTTGCCTTTATTTTGTAAATGGTCGGGAAACTTGTTGCTAATTTCTTGCCTTCATTTTGTATATGGTTGGGAAACTTGTTGCAAAATTCATTTGATTTCATTCTTGTGACAGTAAATAGTTTATATGTCTTGTTAGGCTGGAGCTTCCTTGCCTAGCAGGGGAACTTCATGAGCTATTCTTAAGTCTTCTGGACTTCTTTTGAGTAACGCCGTGTTTGGGACTTTTAGCCTTATAAGCCTATCGTTTTGACTTTTGAGGAACTAGGTCTTTATCCATACGTCAGATCCATCTAGCTCAGCACTCACTAAAAGACGAACCTCAGTTAAAGATAAAGGCGTGAAGTACATGCAGTCACTAGCATGTTTAACCCACCACCATACTTGCCAAATTATTTTTCGGCCGATAGATTTAACAAGAAGTTAGGTTGGAGAATACGTCTGCAGTATTACTATTGCCCGACCTAAGCAATAAGGAATTTAAAAGCATGGTAGTGACTGCATGTGCTTCAGGAAATTTAGGATTACGTTTCAGTGGTTTTTTAGGGGGTCATTAAAATTATTAAAGGGCAAAAAAAGAAAGGAATAAATTAAAAAACTTTAAAATTTTCATATATAAAATAATTACCTATATAAAAAAGAAATATAACAAATTGTCTGCAATTTATTTAATAAATAATAAAGATACAAATGAGAACTTATTAAATAGTGTAATTAGACTTATACATTATATATTACATAATTAAATATATTAGTTTAACATAATTTAAATATTTTTAAATTTTAATAATTCATATTGACTATATATACTATTTAGTGTATACATGTTGAAATATGTAAAGATAATATTTGAAATTAAATTTAATTATCATAAATTTATATCTTTTACTTTATACTAATTCTTAATTTTATATTATATGAGGGTTAAATAATCCTTTTCTCATCTTAATTTATCATATAAATATGAAAATAATATTAATAAAAATAAAATATTTATTATACCAAAATTATACTATTATGATTTGTTGAGAAATGATTGAGTTAATATAAAAATTATCTAAAATGTTTTTTAATTTTATAAAATTTAGATAATAGTGAAAATGATATTTGATATTGTACTAGAACTAAATTAGTACCCAAGTCCGGTACAGTGTTAGGTCAAAGCCAGACAATTTAATAGAATGACTAATTTTAGACTTTTCACAAATTATAAGGAGATCTTTAAAATTAATAGAATTTTGTTTTGAAGTGATGAAGGTATAGTAAATGTCAACGTGTTTTACATGTATATACACGTAGAAGAATGGCGGGAAACCTAGCACGTGCCGAGATTATCAAATTTTCACAACATCCCGCGCTGACACAAACCTCCTATCTCAAGGAAAAACTTCCCCACTGTCCATTCCCAATTCTCTCCCTCCCTCCTCTCCGTCTCCATGACGACTCACTTTTCCGATTCACAACTCGCCATCTTCAGCTCCCTCTTCACCTCTACGACCACCGCAGCCAGCGTTGAATTGCAGAAGGCATGGCATCTCCTATCTCTCCTACTCTCCACAGGCTTCCCGACTCCACCTACCGACCTGGCTTCTCGGTGCGTTCTATTCAACGCAACTTCCGATCTGGTCCTCTATCTCTGCTCGCTCCCTTTTACGCCGATCTCCTTAACTCCTGACGATTGTGGTAACGCCTTGGTGACTGTTTCTCCGGTTGCCTTCTGCATATTTGAGCGGTTAGTATCCAATTTCAACTATCGCATGGAAACTAAAAGCTTCCAGTCTCGCCGACCGTTGGAGGATATTGCGAGGATTTACTTCAGGAAGCGGAAGCGAGTTAAATTTGATTCTGAACACGGTAAAATTTTGTTCTTGTGTGTCTGTGATTTGTTAACTGTATGTGGTGTTTTGGTTAGTGACTATTGTTGAAATGCTTTTTTCAGAGGTAATCAACCTAGAGGCATCTTCCCGGACAAGAATCCGAAAATCTTTTTACAAGGTGCTACAAGCAATTAGGTGTCTATTGTTGTGGCTTATTTTATCCGTATATTTACTGTTAAAGTTTGTGTCAGTATATATTATTCATCTCTAGTTTTGTGAATGAAGGTCTGATTTGGTAATTAGGAGGATGCTTATCTTTTACTCTTCAGCTTGATGAGCAAAAGAATGCGAGAAGCTTATGTACAAGATCGTTATCTATGTGAGTGCTAAAGACTTGACTGTAATGCAGGTAGAGTTAAATGTGGGCGAAGGTATGAACAGGTGCATACATATAAACTCAAGTTTGACACCCGTCAAGTTAAGTAGCATAATCTGGAATTCTGATTTGTTCCCGGAAACAGCTAATGGTAACTTTGGGAGTAAATTGAAGAACATCAAACAAATAGAAGGTGAAATGTGTCCTGGTGTTCCTTTGGAAGTGAAGGATCAGAAAAGGATCATGCTGTGTGAGCTTGATATAGGATCTACACGTCCGTGTCAGATAATGGCTGATGAAGCCCTGAGTCAAGAAGCTAAAGTATATGAGATAGACCTTAATAACACACCAAACTTTGCCGTTCACCAGGAAGATGCTAATCAGAGCAGCATGTTGCCCTTGGATTCTCTTAATGCTAATGATGCTTGTAATGAGGCAAATGGTTGTTACATTGAAAGTTTTGAAGCAATGCAGGAGAATGAAGAAACATTTAATTGTAGTGAAAGAGAAAAGGAAGCTGAAGAGATTTCTCAGGAGAATACCCTATTGAATAAGCCTTCAGAAGTTGAGGATAAAAGGTTGAATGAAATGACATCCTGTGATACTCGGCCCTCCCTTGCACAAAAGCAGTTATTAAAACCTGATAGCAAGAAGATCCAGTCGGAGAATGGAATGAACTCAAGACTGCAAGTTCTTTGCCAGTCTCCAAACAATAGCAATGCTATGCAATTTCCCCAAGATGGCCAAAGAGATCAAAAGACAATTAGCAAGGAACGAAATCCAAAGCTGAAATATGATGATCCACATGGTAAAGAAACAAGAAGGAATGCTGCCTCCAGTCCTCATACAGTAAGTTCCATGTCTGCAGTATTAGCGTTGTATTACTTGTTTCTTCTGCACTACATCGTACTTTTAACTAGCAACTCAATTTGTGAAGTGTGTTATCAGTAGTTATCTGTTAATTTTTGCTTAATTTGTAGGACCATGTGGGATCCAAAGAACGGCCATGCTTTGAATCCTACGTTGTAGAAGAGGAAGAAGGTTCAGGTGAGATAGTGCTGCGCTTTTCTGTTCATGCTTCTCTTCTTCATGAGCCATTTGCATTATGTTCATTTAACGAGAGGCCTATGTTTGTGCAAATTGGCAGGTGGCTATGGCATTGTTTATAGGGCAAGGAGGAAGATTGATGGGACCACAGTTGCCATCAAATGTAAGAAAATGGTCCTTTTATGTGCCGTGTTCATGTTTGGTTTTCAAATCACTAAATCATTATACGAGGTTGATTTTCTTTCTGTGCTTTGCAAACATGACATTGCAAATTCATTTTTTCCTGATTGATTTTGGAGAACTTGCAAAGTAGTAAGTTGTCATATTTGTTGATGTTTATTGGGTTTATGCTCTGTGAAGAGATTCTAAAATTCCTTCTGTTGCTATGACTCGCATAAAACAATTTGTCAGTGAAAGCTTTTCCGGTAGGTTGTGTTGACTGCAGAGTTGCCGGTTTTAGCATTAATGTTGTCAGTAAGATATACACTTAAGAATAATGCTAGCATTCATTGTTTAACTTGAGATTAGGATTGAGCTTTTGAGAAATTTGATATCAAATTTGCATGATGATGGTGCTATCCAGTTTAGATGTATCTGCCACATTCACTTTTGCCTAGCCCATAAAGTATGGCGATTTTTTCTTATAGAATAGAGCCCCTTGCAGTTTTCAATATTTTCAAATAAGGTTCATTGGTTCTATTGTATCAACCTATCCCCTAAATTTTCAAACTGTTGGACTAATATTTTTCAATTAAATGTAATTACCTGTAGTTACATGATATCCCGTTTGGATAAATTATGCATGCTAGCAATTGACCAACTCCCAGCAATTTAATTACATTTCACGGAGGGGAGTCCTCATATTTGGGATCTGGATGAAGGAGATATAACCAGGAGTTATTTGATCCTGATTATGAGAAAAATAAAATCCTAAATCAATTTTCAAAATATGGCCTTATTCTTTCTTGAATTGACGAGATATGCTTGCTTCCAGAAAAATCAGGCTGAAGTGAAATATAATCCAAATTTAATTTTACTAATCTCTGAGCTGATGATTGCATGTCCTATCCTGATCTGCTGATGTGAAAATCCAATTATTTGGATTTGTAGGTCCGCACGCAAATGCTCATAGACATCATGTTAGCAATGAAATGAGAATGCTGGAACGATTTGGGTAAGGTTCTGAAAATTTTCGGCTCAAAGATTTTGTAGCTTGAAGAATGATTCTCCTGATTTTCAATGTGCAAGTTAATTTCTTCTTTTAATTCAGGGGTAGAAACTTTATAATAAAATACGAGGGCTGTTTTAAGAGTGGAAATTCAGAGTGCTTCGTTTTGCAGCATGTCGAGCATGACAGACCAGAGGTAATTATCAAATACCCCGAGCAATAAATACTCTTCATCCATTTAGCTGATATTGCTATGCTTTTATTTAGGTGCTAAAGAAGGAAATAGATGTTTATCAGCTACGATGGTACGGATATTGCTTGTTCCGGGCACTTGCAAGCCTTCATAAGCAGGTAGAAACTTCTGCTTTGCAGATTCTGTAATGCTGCACAATTTTAGAAAAATCTAGGGAGTTCACTTCTCGTTTCCTATACAGGGAATCGTTCACAGAGACGTCAAACCCGGCAACTTCCTTTTTTCCTGCAAGTCTAATAAGGGTTATCTCATTGATTTTAACCTTGCAATGGTGAGTCGTATTTGTTTTAGAGATTCTTCATACCCTCGCAAGGCTTTTCATCGTACTTGTTGCCATGCTTTTCTTCTTTAGCTACAAGAAGGATAGTGACATTGATCTTGATGTTTATTTCTTTTGACAGGACCTACACCACAAATATAGTACAACTAGTAAGTTTCAACCTGCCCAATTTAAATGCAACTGTCAAATGTGCTAAAGAATAATTAGTAGATACTCACTTACATTGGTTTTATTTTTAATTTTGCTTTTAGTTTTATTTATAACTTAGTGAATTTTTTTATAATTTTTTGTCTTTATTTTTAATTTTAAAATTTTTGTTTTCATAACTGACAAAAATCGTAAAAATTGATTTAAATTTGTTGTTTTTTAATTTATTTAATTTAATTATATTATTATTTAAAAATAGTAATTATTCAATACTAATTATTAATAAAGAATTATGGTTAATATAATTTAAGTATTTAATTTAAAATAAAAATATTTTAAAATATATAAGTTTTACAAGTTCAGAGATAATTATTTATTGAATGAATAACTACTTTAAATTAAATATTAATTCTAAATAATGATATCAATTTTAAATCTTAAAATATATTTTAGTAAATAAATATTAATTTACATATAAAATAATTATATTTATTTATTTATAATAAAATATGATATGTTTATTAATTATTAATAATAAAATTAATTAATTCATCTCAATATTTTATTTAATATTTACCATTGTTAATAAAAGTGTAATTATATTAGTAGTAATTATTGATTTTAGTTGTAGTAAGAGGCCTGCTGCGGGAAGGAAATAACTGACTGAATTTGAATAAATTTGCAGGCAAACCAAAAATGGAGAATGTTACAAGCTTCGATCATGTTAAGCTTGTAAACGCAAAAGCTCTTCCTCCTGCCAAAAGTAGGAGATTTACAGCTGCCAAATCTATGGTTGCAATCAATCAAAAGGAAAAGGGTTTTAAATCAGGATTGGAATCCAAGAACCTGAAAAGGAAGCCTGTGGACCAGACAAAGGCCAGTAATGAGTTGGGTGGTTGCAATATTTTGAGAAGTCAAGGAGGAGAGGGCTCTGGCATAACATCGATTAAGGATGTTACGAGCACTAAGACTCTTTCAGCAGAAAGGCTGAGAGAGCCCTTGCCTTGCCATGGTAGGAAGGAGCTCATCAACTTGTTGCAGGGATCAATTCAAACTACAAATCATGAAGCATCTAGCGTTTCTTCTTCTATGAGAAAAAGAATTGCAGCTTCTCCTGCAAAGTTCGATTCGAGCTTTTATCCTACACCAATGCCACAACACTTCATTGGAATTGTTCCTAATGGTAGCAGGGACAAAGGTGAGTTTGCTTTGAGATGTATGTGGGACACTTTTGCTTGTTAAAGATATCTTCCAACATCAATTATCATATCTGTACTTCTATGTAGGGGATGGAAGACACAAGAAAGAAGGACCTTGTGTTGGAACCAAAGGTTTTAGGGCTCCGGAGGTGAGTATAAATTTTAATCTTGTGCTGAATTGGTACACGTGAATATTGTGTCCCCACTGAATGATTATGATAGGAATGGGTAATAATACTGTTTCGATTGAGAATGACGGGTTAATTTGCTACAAACTCCAGTCTGCTTCCAAAATCAAGATCGTCACTTATTCTATGGTGATTGTATAACTGCGAAGAGAAGTCTTCTATGCTCCAAAATTTGAAGCAAACTGTATACGTGACCATAAACACTGTAAATTTGATACGGCGAGCTTATGGTTGTATGAGTATTCTTATTACAAGGTATAAAGAATGTTTTCAATCAACTATACTGATCGTTCGAGATTTGCAATTATCAAGACGGTAAATCTGATTAATAAAATTAAGCTGGACAACAAATCTAGTCATTTGGTAACGGTAGAATGTCACCGTTTCCTGATCGGAACATGAAACTGTTATCTCCAGTTTTCTCGAACTTATGGTCTTGAATGCGGATGCAGTATCATGCAACTTTATGCATGTTTTGAGGGCTTTATTAATTTATTTTCTGTTCACGCAGGTCTTATTTAGATCCCTACATCAAGGACCCAAAGTTGACATTTGGTCTGCGGGAGTTACCTTGCTGTATCTAGTAACAGGAAGAACCCCATTTTATGGTGATCCTGAACAGTAAGAGTTATTATTTTCAATTTAAAGGATATTTTTGTTTTCTCAAATTTTATATTCATTTAATTTTTGCTACTTGCGTCTCTGCCATTTACAGAAATATTAAGGATATTGCAAAATTCAGGGGCAATGAAGATCTATGGGAAGTTGCAAAGCTACACGATCGAGAATCTTCATTCCCAGTGGTAGTTATTTATCATTGTTATGATTCTCCAACTAACTTAGAAATGTCAACTTAGAGCTTCATTTTGCCTCAGGACCTCTATAATATGCGGTTTTCGCCATCTATAACACTGATAAAGTGGTGTAAAATGAACACGAGGAGGCGAGACTTCCTTGATTCAGTCCCAACCTCACTCATTGATCTTATAGACAAGTGCCTGACAGTGAATCCAAGATTGAGAATCAGTGCGGAGAATGCTCTAAAGCATGAATTCTTTGCTCCATGCCATGAGGAACTAAGAAATCACAGGCTTCTCAGGCAGGAGACCAAGTTGGACTGTTAAATCAAGTCTTCCTGTGCAAGACCACAGCATCCGCCGACCGGCTAAGATTTCGTACCAGATGGCCTGATCACTATCATCAATGACCATATGTTTCTAACTCCAGCTGACTTGATATAGCTTAGAAATATCAAAATTTTGTTATTCTTATGATGTACACGTCGTATCTTGTAAGTTTGCGGTCGATTCTTTCTCCCGGTCTTGAGACGTAGACAACAAGATTTCTTTTTATGTACTGATGGCAAGATTTTATGTACCTACAACGGTCTTAAGAATGAATTAGCTGCTTGAAGAAACTATGATATAACTATTCGTTTGTGCACATTTCGATTTTTATTGCCTTTTGCCTCAGACCAATAATTTTGCTAGGTCATGTTGTCAAGTAGTAGTCTCGGCAGCAAAGCACATGAGATGGCTATGACTACTGTTATAAAGGTTTTTCTTGGACTCGAATTTTTACTAGAAGTTGTGCTCATCTTCGTACGGCAATTTTACTTAGGTTCACTTAAGTAAAATTTAGCCTTTTCACGTGAATATCGCCGAACAAATTTGTTAGCTCTCGAACATTTCACGCACATATAAGTGTTTAAGTGTTTCCTTCACACTTGAAAAGAACACAAATATAATAGAATAAAGAAAGTAGTAAAAGATTTTTAAATGTAGCCGAAGCTACCTCTTTCATTAACTCTTAGCAAAATGTTAACAAAAGATATGAGTAACTCTTATTCGAAGCACTTAAGGAACTTTTTGCTCGAAACCCTTATAAGAATTCCCTACTCGAAGCCTTTATAATGAGAACTCTCCCCTAAAAGCTCTCAACTCTCAAAGCTCTCAACTCTGATCTAATCTAATGAACAAGTTTCAACTCTAATGAGCTATTTATAGGCTCTTTCATATGACTAAGAGTTCGAGTAGAACTCTATTAGCTAAGATCACAATCTTATCATATCTAGTAAGATTACATCACATTTAAAAGATTTACCCTATCTAGGAAAGATTATCCTTATTCACGAAGATCTCCTCTATCTTCAGATGATCCTTCCACGTGATTTTATCTCTTAAAGATGATGTTCATCTATGATGATCTTATCTGCCACGTCATCATGTGTCACATCGTCCACAGTTGCCATGTCACTGCTGATGTGTCTTCAATACAGCCTATCCGCACATAAGTCCATCAATGGACGTCCATGGACAAGTTCATCTTCTATGATCAAGCTCATTCATGGTGCAGTCTTGTCGCTCCATGACTAAGTTACAAGTCACATTCCGAGTTAGTATAAAAGCCTCGCCCATTTTACATACCTCCGACCTGCTTCGCCGAAGTTAAGTGCTTATGTGCCTCGTCGCATTCGCATGCCTTTGCGCATCCTTGTGGGGGTTTCTTGCATACCTTTGCGCCTTCTCGTGCACCCTCGAGTCTCGCATGACTTAATTTTCCAACTTCGTGCGACCTCGCATCCGAATCTCACGTCTCGTCGAAGATTTCCGCTAATGCGCACCTTCGCGTGCCCACGCGTATCTCACCTATTCTCGAGATCTCCGTCAATATTTCCTACATCCCTCACCTCCTTTGCAAGTTCCTCGGATTTTGCTCTCCAACTCGTAAGACTTTGCCTTGTTCCTCGTCAACATGCCTTTCTCGTGTTGAATTACGTGCTAAGCATTGACCTAGGCTCGCCAACACTCGCATGATTCCGTAGTCTAGACTTAGGGGTCTAACAAACCACCCCCACTAGAAGAATTCAACGCCCTCGTCGAAATAATCTGTGGGCACTCCTCCATCAGTGGTTCTCTCAAGGACTCCTTGACCGACTGTCGAAGACTGGAGCAAGTCTTCTCTTCCAATGGCACCTTTTTCTCGCACCATCTCCTCTTTCCGTTGAATTTGCTTTTACGTGGGAGCTCCTCCATAAGGCCTATACAATTTATATAGGCGATGTTATTGATGGCTCCTTCTCCTAAGTCATCTTCATCGCTCTCTCTTTTGTCCGTCGTGACAATGGAGTTCACCTACTCCTCGCCCTTCTTTCTCTACGGGCATTCTTGAGCAAAATACGGCCCTTGATAGACGAAGTACGCAACCGGTCCCTTCAATTGCTTCTTCTTATGTTGAGAAGATTCTCCCACCTTCTCTTTGCCTTTCTCCTTGCTATCCCGATTTTTACCATTTTCTTACCCTCTCCGTAGGTTAGAATTGGTGGTGGCAATTAGAAATCCACCAAGGCATCTACCGTCGCTATTGCACTAGGGAGGTCCTTCACATTCTGCCTCCGAAGCTCTATTTGTGCCTAACCTTGCAAGTCACTAATGAAGTTGAACAACTTGTCCTCCTCTGACATGTTTCGCACATCCAACATCATCGATGTGAACTTCCTCACATACTCCCTCACCGAGCGGTCTTGCTTCAAACCCTTCAAAGCTTCCCTTGCGAGTCATGAAATGTTGTTAGGTAGGAATTGATCCGTTAGCTCCTTCTTCATCTTCTCCCAATTGTCAATGGGAGGTCTACCCGCACTGATATCATTGGAGGTTCTTGTTCTCCACCACAGCTTCGCATCAACCCTCAGGTACATTGTTGTGATTGACACCTTCTTCGAGTCCGACACCTTTACCGCTGTAAAGTGCTGCTCCATATCCCAAAATTTTTTTTCGAGCTCCTTGACACTCCGCTTACCATCAAAAACTTGTGGGTCTTGCACCTTCATCATAATGCTTTCCACTTGGACACCCGTCTCGTGCCTTGACATCGCACGTTTGAGCACCAACAAATCATAGCTCATCTCCTCACGAGACTTCACCTGTTCTTCGAGCGCTATCATAGTACCTTAAAGCTCCCTCTCCAAGGCTGCTATACGTTCCAACAAAGGAACTACTCCCTCATTCGTCGAAGATAGAGACTCAAGAATTGTCTCTATTCTAGTAACCCTTTTCGTCAGATTACTTCGACCAACCATCACTCTAGATTGGCTCTGATACCAATTGATATAAAGGTTTTTTTTACTCGAACTTTTACTGAAAGTCGTGCCCACCTTCGTACAACAATCTCACTTAGGTCCACTTAAGCAAGATTCAGCCTTCTCATGTGAATGTCGTCGAATAAATTCGTTAGCCCTCAAACACCTCACGCGCACACAAGTGTTTAAGTGTTTTCCTCACACCTGAAAAGAACACAAGTGTAATAGAGTAAAGAAAGCAACAAGAGATTTTTAAATGTAGCCGAAGCTACCTCTTTCATTAACTCTCAAAAAAATGTTAACAAAAGACGTGAGTATCTCCTACTCGAAGCACTCAAGGAACTCCCTGCTCGAAGCCCTTACAAGAACTCCCTACTCGAAGCTCTTACAATGAGAAGTCTCCCCCAACAGCTCTCAACTCTCAAAGCTCTCAACTCTGATCTAATCTAAGGAATAGGTCTCAACTCTAATGAGCTATTTATAGGCTCCTTCAAATAACTAAGAGTCCTAGTAGAACTCTACTAGCTAAGATCATAATCTTATCCTATCTAATAAGATTACATCACATTTAAAGGATTTACCCTATCTAGGAAATATTATCCTTATCCACGAAGATCTCCTCTATCTTCAGATGATCCTTCCACATGATCTTATCTCTTAAAGATGATGTTCATCCACGGTGATCTTATCCGCCATGTCATCATGTGCCATATCATCCACAGTTGTCACATCACTACTGATGTGTCTTCACCATAGCCTATCCGCATAAAAGTCCATTAATGCACGTCCATGGACAAGTCCATCTTCTGTGATCAAGCTCATTCATGGTGCAGTTTTGTCGCTCCATGACTAAGTCACAAGTCACATTTCGATTTAGTATAAAAACCTCGCTCATTTTATATGCCTTTGACCTACCTCGTCGAAGTTAAGTGCTTATGTGCCTCGTCGCACTCGCATGCCTTTGTGCATCCTTGCGGGGGTTTCTCGCATACCTTTGCCCCTTCTGTGTTGGGCCCCGAACTTTCGGTGGAAATTAGAAATATTAAAATGAATTCAATGAGTGTTTCGGATATGAATTGTGTTATAGATGTTATTGTACTTAAAAGAGATTGATGAGAAATGAAGTGATTGATTTTGATGACTTTGAAATTTGAGTAGAGTTGTATGAGTTATGAAAGTTAA
>JANIJH010000005.1:22194560-22204835 GCA_024520975.1 Erythroxylum areolatum | reverse complement strand
CCCTTACCCTTGGGCTTAGAAGAAGAAGCTACATTAGCTTCTGACCCATGAGCCTTAATATTCAATATCTCCTCCGTACTCTGGAGGGTATTCATCAACTCACTCAAGGTGTAATCTTTGCTGTTGAGCTCATAGTCCAACTTAAATTGCTAAAAAGAAGAGTTTAAGCTATTGATGATCATAATCATCTGTGTATCCACATCCATATCTGCCCCAAGCATCTCAACCTCAGTGACTGCAGAGATTGCCTTCATCATGTAATCCTGCACCAGTTCACTAGGTTTCTGATCGAGATTATGAAAGGCTTGGATAGCTTTCACTCTTGCAGACCTAGTCCTCACACCAAACATCTCATGTAGGTTATGGACCATTGCACTAGCAGTTTTCATACAAGCAATTTGGTTTTGTAACAAGCCACTGACAGAGGTTAGAATATAGCACTTAGTAGTCTTGTTAGCATTCTGCCAACGATCATGTTGTTGGACTTGCTCAGGAGTTGAATCTCTACTAGGAGGTGTAGGCTCATTTTGAATTAACATCCATGATTAATTTAGTGATCTTTTCTGTTAGCGTAATTAATTTCTTTTCTATTATTTGGTGATCTTTTCATTTTTTACTTTGTGTTTGAAAAATAATTCGATATGGACGAAAGTAATTTCTTTTATAATTCATATTCTCAATCCTATAACAATGTTTGGACTTATCAACCTAACTTTTATTATAGATGGGATGATCATTAGAATTACTTCCGTGATAGTTTGCAAGACGCACAACAATTTTTATACAGACCAGAAGCTTTCTATCACGACTCCGGTCTATCTCTGGAAGAGTTGAATAATATTTTGAAAGCTAATACTTTGCAAATGTAGCAGAATACTCTACAATTCTAGAAGGATGGAGGCAATTTCCAAGAAACACATGGTCTAGTGCCTAAGATTTGAAGAGCCAACACGATTCAAGTGCATCTTTAGAAGAAATTGTTAAGAATAATGTTGCTAACAATTTACTATTTCATCAGGATATGTAGCAGCAGTTGTAAGAATTCCAACAAGAGACATAAGCAAGTCAACAGAGGATGGAACACCTAATGGGTCAGATGGCAATAAGGCTTAATCGCCTAGAACCGCAAAGTGAAGAGGAGCAATTGTATCAACTCGAGGTGTACCCAATGGATGTTTGTGTGAAAACATTGTAAAGTGATGAGGAGCTTAAGAATTTTAAGTTCAACCCTCAAAAATTGTTTATATCGAAGAAGTGGAGAAGGAGCTCGAAGTTGAAAAGGACGCATCTTTTAGCTCAGAGGTAGGTACTGAGTCCATAATTTTTTTTAAAATAACGAGTCTATGATTATTTTTTAAACTAACTCTTTACCTTTACATAACATATTGGAGGAATTAAATGATGAAGAAAAAGGTGAAGAGATGTTTGAAATACCTTAATGAGGATGATGATCAGTCGAGATTGAGAGTCTGAGGATAGGGAAGACGATGAATGAGGATGATGATCAACTAAGGCCCTATCTGGAACAACCTTGCGTGGAAGTGGCACTAACTGTAATACCTGAAGATCACAATTTCGTCACATGAGAGGAAAAAGGAGTCGAGCTAACAACCCTAAACAAAGGTGCTTCTTGGGAGGCAATCCAAGGGAAGTAAATTTCTTTTTTGTTATATTTCTGCATTACTTTTTATATGCATGTGTGTTTTTGAATTTGTTTGTTTTACTTGTTTTTAAGTTTTCAGTCAAAATGAGATAAAGAATAAAACAACTGAAACAAACATTTTCTCATTTTCTATTACTTCTAGGATGATATAATCATGATTAGAGTGTGGATTGACTAGACAATTTCATAGCAATTTTAGCATATATTTTTACTCTTGTGATTGATCGATGTGCATTATCTTTAGAAGAGTAGTGACTAATGATAGACAAATCTGGTGAGATTTTGAGCCTTACTTGATTGACATATCCATATCATTCTCATTACCTTTTGATAATGTGTGACTTTTATGACATGTACATCTTGATTTTGCATTGAAATTCTATTCGAGACCACATTTTTATCACATGCATTAACATGGAGATGATTAGGCATTCTTTGTTTTTAATAAACTACATTAGCCGAATAACCTATCCTATTGACATGATTTTTCCCTTGATAAACCCCTTTGAGCTTTAGCCTTTCTTTTTGTACCCAAGTCATAAAGCTAATGGAACATTTGTGATTGTTGAGTTCGTGGATGTACAAAATTCTAAGTGTGGGGGTGTAAATATGTGATGGTTAGTTATAATGTTGTGATGTTATTTTATGTCTTATCATTGAAATTATCATATGGATGTAGTTTATTTTAATGTTTATAAGGAAAAGAAAGAAAGAAAAGAGAAAAGAAAAGAAAAAAATGAAAATGAAAAAGAAAGAAAGAAGAAAAAGAAAAAAGAATGAAAAAAAGTGTTTAAAATAAATGTATCAAGGAGGAATTGCATATGAGTTGAAAAGTTGTTTACGGTTTATGCATCTTCCTAGAGTTGTAATGGATGTGTTATTTGAGTATGTTAAATATAAGGTAGAGGTTGGCTTGGAAGTTTCACTCTTGTGAATTCATTGGCATAAATTATATGAGTGATTCTTTCGGATTGATATATGCTTCATGTGGTTTGTGTATGAGAGCTGAATGGGATTGTAAAATATAAATGTTGCATTCGTCATAGCTGACGGTACCCAGTTTTTGATAAGTGTTGCTTTGTTTTACTAGCTTTATTGACTTTCATGCTACTAGACCCAAATATATCTCACCTTACCTTTTCCCACATTACAACGTTGAAAAGTACTTTGATTCATGATTTTGCATGTGAATTTTAGTGGTGGAGAAATGAAATGATATACAAAGTTATGGATTATCACGATCATGAATGGTGTTGAATGTACCCGTGGATATATTTTAGTTAAATACATTTTCCCCGTGTACCATTAGATTGCTCAGTTTTTGAAGATGATGAATGTTGATTGATCATGAGTAAAAGCTTAGAATGTTGACATCTTGCTATGATTTTTGAAAGTCATTCATCTTTGCTTATGATTGTATATTCTTAGAAAATATGATAATTGAATAAATGTTTCAGGTCTTTGAGCATAATTTGGATGTTTTGCCCAAGGATGGAAAAAAGCTAAGTATGGAGGAAATTGATATGTGTTTAATTGTTGAGATATTTAATTATTTACACTTAGCGATTAATGATACGAAAATGCTTAAGATACTCATTTTAATTCATATGTGATTTTAGGTACAATTTGGAAGCAAATAAATTAAAGTTAGTCAAAAGTACTGCATTTAGGTTATTTTATGAAGATCAATTTTAGTTGTTTTCATAAAGCAAGAAGAAGAAAATTTTAAAAGCAAGCAGTAGAAAAAAATCAGCCCAAAACGACAGTTCCAGATGAAGAAAACGCACAGCGTTATGCCACGTGCACTGCGTTTCATACAGCAACGCAACATACACTGCTTGAAGCACAACGCTATGTTAAACACTGCGTGTTTTCATTGAACGCACAAGGAGAGAATAAAAGGCCTGCGGAGAAGGATTTAAGAGGGGGCAATGTTTATTTGTCTAATCACGCTACAGTGAAGAAAATGGTGGGTAGGAGAGAGGCGTGGAGTGGAGACACTACAGGAGCAACAATGGAGAGCTGCGGCATTGAGAGTTGTATGAGGCAGTGAGGCCCGAGAGGGGGTTTTTGACTAGGGATTGGAATGGGGGCTGAAGCATTTTTCAAGAAAGACACATGAAAGGCTAGACATCCCAATGTCGACGACCTGGGTTAAGTATTTTTTTAATTATTTTGTTATTTCTTTATCTCATTAGGAATTGATTGTATTATCCTATGTTAATTGATTTAAGTTTTGTGTGTGGATAATCAGATTTTCATTATTGTTCGATTATTTGTATATGAACCCATTGGGTATTGTGAGATGATGATTTTAATGCGTTCATTGAATTGTTAATTGCAAACCCATTGCTAGAATTTCGGTATAATTCGTAATTGTTATGTTGAAATTCATGCGTAGCGACTAATGATTCGTAATCATTAGGGAGAACATGACCTAGCTTAAATGACGCATTGTATGTGGTTGTTGCCTTGATTAATTGGTTTTCCTAATTCGTAATGCTACTGCCTAATTAAATCTAGAGATCGTACTCTAGGTTATTTGGTGGTTAGGTTTAATTAACGATCGTATCTTGATTAAATAAAGCCTAAGAGAAAACTCGGGTTAATTGTTAGCCCATAATTAATAGTTGCTAGGAGAGGTTAAAGAACAACAAATTAATGAAATATGCTTAATTAGGGTGTAGGCTGAGATTAAACCAAAGAACTAGGTCCCTACCGAATTTTTCACTTTTATCATTTTTTGCATGTTTTCTTTAATTTTTTAATTAATTAGTTTCATATTATTTTCTTCTTCCAAAAATCCAAACCCCCTTTTTCCTAAACACTAGTTAATTTCATTTCATAAACTTCACACACTCTCTGTAGGATCGACCTAGACTCACCACTGCTATAGTAGTAGTTTAGTTATTTTATTTTGACTAGCGTAACGATGCGCGGTCAATATAATAATTACCTATGCAGTTATATAAACAAGATATTGTTCTTATAAATAAGTTTAGCTTTTATATCATATAAATACCTATACAATCTTCTTTTGTATGCTTAAGCTGCTTTAACCTACAATGAATGACAACTAAAAGAGAAAGAATAGAACAAATGGTAGTTATTATATATAAAGTGATTTACTTTGTTAAGTTTGTTGAGGAAAATGTAAAAATTACTGATTTAAATTTAAAAATAAATTTATGAGGTAGTTTGGGTCTATAATTTCATAAAATTTTAGGATTAAAATTCAAACATAAAATTAAAAAAGATTAAGTCAATCCATTAATTTTAGCATTCATATTTGATAACCTTTTTATTCTTTATTATGAGTATCCATGTTCTCGTAGATGTTAAAAGTTTTAATATTTTAATTTTTGTAATCTTATTGTTGATTTAGAGATAAGTGATGGTTGGTATTATTGTGCCTAACATATATAAACTCCTATCCATCCAACATATGATCTTTAGATATTAAAGGCACTTGAGTGGACTCCCCCTGCAAGCTAGAATCAGGAGGTACTGTAACAATTATTGTGTTATTAGTTATTTGAATCCTTATTTTAATAATTTTGTTGTAAATTTAAGAAAAATAGCCTATCGATGTTTATTTAAAATTTGCATTTGCAGCTAATGAAGGGAATCTAATTTTAAATCTAAAATCTTGTTTTTGATTCTCCCTCGGATCAATAACAATATTGTTAGGAATTAGAGATTAGGGAATCTAACAAATAGAGAATTATAAACTTAAAAGTTAAAAGTTAGGCTCAAATGACTTTTAGATTATATGAAGTGAATGAAATTTAAAATGTCTAGTACGTTACACTAATTAGAGGAAATTATCATCATATTGTATGATACTTTCTTGTCAAACAAAATGGGATCGAACAATAATGTCGATGATAGTAATGGTCATTATCATAATAATAAAGTCGATATATGATAGGGAATCGAATGAGGCAATAAAATACTTTATCAAATCGACTGGTCCAAGTTAATTAATCAATTTTTGGAATACCAAAACATCATATAAATAAATATTTCCTTAACATCATGCCATATTAAGGGAGAAGCTAAACTAATGGTGATAATGACTTCAATAAACTTATAAGAAGGAGGGACAAGTATAATATAAGATTTTTAGAGAGTTAGACACGTGTGCTTCTCATAAGATTATCACAAGGAATTTAAGAGGTTAGGCAATCAAATGTGTGGTGTTGAAATACATTTTTCATAAATTTTAGAATTGTAAAATTGTCATATATTCATATATTCTTAATTACATCTAATTAGATCCTTAATAATAAGGAGCATTTCCTTATATGTCCCAAGTTGGTATCATAACTAATAAATACTCCTTGGTAAAACCTTTGAAAAATATGAGTGGAAATTATTAAATCTTTTAGATTAATCAATCTCAATTATTCAATCCAAACGTGTTTTCTTTATAGGAAACATTTTTACTAAATCAAATTGCAATGTTTGGCCACCAGTAATGAATATTTATATTTTTGAAGGGGACAAACTCCCTTATATTCCTAGTAAAACTAAACCTTATATTTGGTAGTTGTAGTAATAAAAACCCAAATTCTAAAACTTAGCCATAACTAGAAGATCAAGAAAGAGAGCTTTTTAAAAAATAAATAAATACAAAAATAAAAGACACAAAATTGACCTAGATTGATAAAAAATAAATGAAAAAATTAAAATGATTAGATCAGGATTTCTTAATATTATAGTCTCCTAATAATAGCACCAAAAACTTAATGTGATAAATATAAACAAAACAAAAAAATACTAAAGAATCACTAGGCAATTAACATATGGTTCTTATAGTATAACTAAAGTAAGTTAAGTATTAATTCCATAAGGACTATAACTTCTTGTACTAACCATCTTCTTATTTTCTAATCTAACTAAAAGAGTGATTAATTTTAAAAAGGAAAATTAAATAAACAAAACAAAAAAAGAAAAAACCGCTCAAGGCAATAGGTAAGAATGAAAAATACTAGTTGATAAATAAAATCTAGATGATAATACCCCTAGAACTTTCTTATACTTCAATTTATCTTGATTTAATATTTAATCCTAGTTTCTTAAACTGATAGGAATTCTAAAGTTATTGTAACATCCTGTTTTCATACTAAGGGTTAAAACCTTAGATTTCTGTAATTGAGAAAACAACAATGAGAGTTTAGAAAATTACATTTCATGCTCATACATAATGTTAGCATACACATATGTGAATATTGATTTTTGCACATTAAAATGAATTGTTCATGCACTCATTTGACATTTTTCAGGTATAAATGATCGTTTAATTCGATTATAATGTGAATTTTGGATTATGTGTTTTAAGAATTGATTTGGAAAGTATATTTATTGACTCATAATTATTGGTAAGAATTTGAGAATTTTCTGAAATTAAGGATTTTTTTGACTAGAAAAAATGCCAAGTAGCAGAACAATTGATAAATAGTGGTAGAAATAAATATCAAATGATAGTAAAAATTTTAATACGTGACAGTAACATTTATTGACTTATGTCATTGAAAATTGGGAAATAATTGGAGTAGATATTGGAGACAAATGGACTAGTAAATAAAAGGCCAAGAAGAGAACTTAGGAGAGTGACATGTGGCAAGTGACAAGTGTCACTGGCCACATCACATGTTTAAGTCACGAATTTACTAAGTGAAAGACCATATTTTGGGTCTTTCACTTGCTAAACACAACATATGCTTCTGTCATCTCTATTTTCTTCACTTCTTCATCATCCTCTCCTTCTCACAAAACTCTCTCCTCTAAGCATCAAAGTTGAATATTTCCATCACTAGCCACTTAAATACTTTGCTATCTTCTTCTTTGCTAAAGGACCCAACCTATTCTGCCTTGAAACTTGATTTTTGTGTATGTTGAAGGAGTCAAGGTTCTTAGAGACTCTTAAAGAAGCCATGGATAAACAAGTACAAATATCACTCTTTTTGATTTGATGAATGAAGCATACTTGATGATAGTTAGAGGTTAAATGTTCATAAATTGAGGATGGGCATATGCGAAAACGTGAGTGAGTAATGTGGGTAGATTAATGTCTTGCTTTTACATGTATGATGATTAATGATCCATAAGTTGTTATAGAGATGTTTTTCAGGTAGAATGATCATTATAATGTTGGATTAATTGAGTAAATGATATTTATAGTGTGTTGGAAAAATGTTAGCTGTAACATTTTTCACTAGTTATTCATTTGTGATTTAGCCGTAACTTGTTTTGTAGATATCGAAATGAGATGATTTTTTATTTGGATTAGACATATGGCTACATTTTTTATGAAGACATCGAATTCAAATTCTATCTTTAAGAATTTCAAATGTTGACTTGAAGTTGAGTACTAGGTGTAGGAAAAAGTGTAGAAAAGTTGGAAACATAATGGGTTTCTATTCTGTTTTCTTGATGAATTAATGTGAATCTCTTTAGGTGTTTTTATGATGAAAGAAAATGATTCTATAGATAAAGAAAGGGTGTAATGTGATATCTTGAAATGGGAAGAATTAAGGTGATAGTTAGAAGTGAAATGAAAGCGAAAATGAAGTTGAATATATGTAGGAAGTTGATGATGAATATGTATATATTTATATGTTTTGTTATTAGTGTTCATGATCAATCATGGACTATAATTTGTTTATGGATGATATTGAGTTGGAATGGAGTTAGAGTGATGGGAAAATGAGGAGAAATTAAATTAGAAATGATAGACAAGCTTAAGGTAGTGAATGTAGTAAGTAAAGAGTTAGAATATGGAAAAGGAGGATGCACTTGGATATACTTTGGGGCAAGAGGCAAAACTTTTTTCTGTAGAACTCGTATTGAGGACATTTAGGTATGTTTTTAAAAAGTACTTTGAGATATACAACTTCTATGAAGACCCTAAGAAGAAATTATGATTTCTAAATGGTTAAAATTTCAAGGTACCATATGAGCCCCATAAAGGTCCATTTAACAAACATGGATGTCTGCCTAACGGACATTCACGGGTCAAGTGGTGAATATTAAGGCTTAAATGGGACTTAGAATGAACCTAGAATGATTCCTTGCTTAAGTGACTAATGTGTGAAATGTTTGAAGTGATAATTGGGGTTATAACTTAGTGAATGAATGGATGATGTCAAAGTACCAAAGACATGATTATAATCAGAATGAAGATGTGCATACGATTATAGTTATGATCCAAAGGAGTTGAGTAATATGTATTAAGTAAATGTGAATGAGAATTGAGTATTATAAGAGCATATAATGTTATAAAAGAAACGACAAGAAATTGGATTATAACATTAAAAAAACTAAGTGTTCTCGAGGTGTAAGCTTAAGAATACGCTAGACACATATATTGGGTAAAGTTTGAATGGTGAACTTGGAATGATCATGTGCAAATGAAGTGCAAAACCTAAGTTCAATTAGACATATATGAATTATGAAATGAGAATGAGCATAAGATGTGAATTTAGATAATATGCTCAGGATTGTCATTGAGCATGCATTATACGTACACAACACATATACATATGTGTGTGATTGAGTGTTCACATGATTGTGTAAATAATAATGTGTGTAAATGTGCATCGTATGGTATTGATACATAAGATAACTTGTTCGTATCTAGATGTTTCCGAATCATGGAAGCTAATGCTAATCTAGAGTGTAATGTGAGTTGGCCTAGATGGTCTTACTTTAAGTGTTCATTCTTTTTAAATTCTGTATCGAATTATTAATGAATGTGAATATGATTGTACCTATTCCAAACATTGAATGTCCTAGGCATATGATGCATGTGATAAAATATTGGAAGTGCTCCTTGTTGGATCCCGTTTCTGGAATCCAACTCTTAACAAAATACCATCATACTTGAGCTTGGTTCCTTGAAATCTTTTCTTGCTTTGATATCAAACATGATGACCCCCGTTTTTGGAGTCCAACCTGTGAACCATAAACGTTGGCGTAATCCAAGAAAATCATGAAGCTCAAAGTCTCATACCATTTCTATGTTCCTTTTTCCATAACACATCTCACTTCTATATATATGATAATAATTCGTACGAAATTTCATATTCCCACTCAATATCATCCATACGTAATTCATAATTCCTTAACATCAATAGATAGAGTTTTACAAGCTCTAAAGGCATTCCAAGTCACAATTATAACAATAATCCAAAATCTCAAAAGATAAAAATTTCATGAACTAGAAATCCTTGAAAAGTGACAATTCCTTGTATTTTACATAAATAACTCAAATTACAACATAAGTAAATTGGGAGTGATGACTTGATTCTCTTTCACTCCATCTCTTGCTCAACACCTGAAGGTGGGAATGAAGGGAGGGTGAGCTTATAGCTCGTGGGTAACAAGCTTATAACGAAGAATAAGCAAAACCATTGAAGTGTTCATTTGTCATATAAAAATCATAATGTCCTCATAGTTATAAAATGCTTTGTTCCCAAATTCTCAGTCAAATTCGAAATTTGTACTCAAAACTCATAGTTAAAAATGTCGTCACATCAACACAGCATATCCATTTAACCATCAATACAAAACACTCAATTTATGCAACATACTTGACCATTCAAAGA
>JANIJH010000005.1:22125723-22137794 GCA_024520975.1 Erythroxylum areolatum | reverse complement strand
CATTATTGTCCATCCTTAAATCCCACTGACTATTCCTATCACCCTCATGCAAAATCCGATATATATTGGCTTGTCTGGTAGGTACTGTTAATGCCCTAGAACCTTGAGCATTTTCACTTCTACGACGCTGTTCGGTATATACATACAAGCATAACAACATTAACATTCTCAACAAATTCAATTGCCCATTCCAAAGCTCAAACAAAGCCAAACACTGAAACATATCATCATGATCCATTCAGCCCAAATTTGTAACAACAACTATCTGCGCAGAAAAATGAATATAATGATCATCAACTACATTTATATGTATGTATACAATACCTACATTTGTAATTATGTAGCAAATAGTAAGAATTGCATGCCATCTTGACAGATTGCGGAAGGAAAAGTCTTAGTCAGAATTGCATATCATAGGTGAACATGGAAGGATAATGAGTAATAAGTTAATTTTTATGGTCTACAAAACCGAAGCAGATGTATGTAATCAAAATAAGAACATGGGAATTTGTCAAAAATTGCTCTTATGTTAATGTAAATTCAATGTGCTTCCTTTCTTTTGATAAGGGTTATGAAATGTTTAAAAGTTGAACCACCTTTGTAATGTGTGTGAACTTCATGCATCAGGATTGAATGTCATAATTGATCTATTAAAATTGCATTATTATTTGCACTTTAACTAGAAAAAGTTAGCCTGTATGTACAAAAGGTTAGAAACTGATTTTTGTTTAGGGGAGTTTATGCCATATTGTCTACAATTTCAGCACAAAACACTACAATGCTGCTGTTTCTGTCAAAGCATAAACAATGCAACAGCTGTAGCCTATAGCATGAGATTCACAACACTTCGAAGTTGATAGACACTTTATCAAGTAGATGTTGGAGAGTGGGTTGATTTGTAAATCTTACTTGTCTACACATAATAAACTTGTAAACATACCAAAGGGTTCAGCAGTCCAATCTTTCAAAACATTGTATCCAACCTACGAATGGCCAATACTTATTCACCAAATTTTGGGGGATTAAGTCCATTACATCTAGTACTAATTATGACCATCAAATTAGGAAAGAGTATCCCATAAATCATGGGATCTAACAAACATTTACAAATTTATTTCCTATATTGTACTAGGGTTAGTGAGTATAAAGCTAATGTATGTGTATTAGTTAGATATGAATAAAATTTCTCCTTCAAATTATGTCATTTCTATTAGTAACAATTGCTTCTTTCTCCTCAATGAAACAAACAAAAAATGAGGGTTTAGAACATATTAGTGAGATGAGAATATAGGCTACACAACACCTTCTGTTACATTAACATCACATTATAATATTCTTATATAAAAATAGTCAAATTCATATATACGGCTAAAAGTTATAAGCTAGCTACAAATTGAGAAACATTTACAAAGAAGAGATATAGTAATTGGACAATATAATATGATTTTCAATCAACTCATACTAAAGACTGATAAAACACATACTATGTTACCTTTTGATGCTTCTGCTGGAGAGTTGCAAACCAAGCCACCAATATTAGCAAATTTAGTTAATGCTGGTTTATACACCTGCCATCAAATACTGCAACATCTTTCATATTGACCAAAATTTAGCATGAGCATGTCTATCTCTGATAAGTACTTATGACAAACCTCACCTTGTCCTCTCCAAAGAACACTTAAGAGAGTGCATAACGTTTTGGACTTTTAACTTAGTAGCAATAACAAATGATATAACAATCACACAAACACAATAGATTAAATAGAGCAAAACAGCGAGATTACAAATCAATTTTACATTGTTAAGACAAATAAATCCTATATATAAAGGCAGCTAACAACAAATGTTCAACTAGTTGAAGCCTATTCATGTTACAACATTTGGATTGTTTATGAATGTAAAGTTCATAAAGCATTAAGATGACCAAGTTAAAGGTATACGAAGATTGAAAAAAATTTTATATATGAACTTGATCTTCATCATAGCTAAAAAAGAAATTACACAAAGGAGAGGGAAAATAAGAAAAGAACTCAGTGGTTGTAAATGTATGGTGTTCTGACATTGGAATTGCAAATGATCCAATGCAATGTGTCCACCCAGTTGTCAGTCACAGTAATAACAGATGGACAATTCAACTCCAGATAGTTTTGGAATACTGACATTGAAAGAAAAGATGATCTCTATTATTCTTCTTCCTTCCTTCCTAAAATTCTTCTTCTTAATCAAGTGTCACTGATTTCCTATGTGATAACAAGGTAGATCAACGAGGCTACATGAGGGATGGCTGAAATGGGTAGAGTGGAGAATGCGTTAACCTAAATTTCTATTCTACCGTTGGATGGAGAATGTCGTAACCAATAGCTGTGGTAGTGTAAGCAAATAGTCATTTTTGGCTTACTCCTTCATAGACATTCATCAACATTTGTGGCTTACCTCTTCATCGACATTCATCAACAACACACAGAACTCCATAACCATAACTCCAAGCCAGTGCAAACCCATTACCCATACCTTATAAAAACAAAATCGATGGCCTGAAAGAGTCTTACCGAGAAGAGAGGAGAGATCGTCGGACGGTGGGTTGGTTGAAGGGAGACTACGTACGCGTTTCTGGCGACGACTATCTGGAGGTAGACAAAGTGAAACATAAGCAGCAGAGATGACGCAAAGAAACGAAAACAACGAAAGCATCTCGCTCATACCTTTCACTTGGCCGACGACACACCAGAGAGGGAAGACGGAGACTGAGCACAGGGAGAAGAACGTCTAAAAACAGGGTTAATAGAATTTTAATGCGAATAGTCCCAAGGACGAGCGTCTCCGTCCCACAGTTTTGGAATGGACGGAATTTTCTGTCCGTGTCCACTGCGGACGGGACAGCAATGGTTGAAGACACCAACCAAACAATGTGTTGGACAGTATATTATTGTCTTCGTCCACTGTCCTCAGGGTTGAGGACGGTAACCAAACATTGGGTAAGTCTTTTGACTAAAAGATCTCTTAAGTCAAAACCCTTAAGAAAGCATTAATTCCTCCTATGAATTTATATAATAGATCTTACTCTTGCCATTCAATCCTTATTACTCTTATACCATTCAATCCTTATTACTCATGCTATATATAACAAGATCTGTATTTACTTCAATCCTATATATGAATTCATAATAAAATAAATCACATGAACAATTCTAATAAAAAAGAATCTCTTATTAAATAAAAGAAATCAATTTAAAGTAATAGTTTTAGGGTTCATCCCACCTAAATCTATATCTCAATTTAGTTGATAAAAAAAGAAATCTAACGATAAATAATCAAGAAAACAACATAAAAGAATGAATTCTAATAGATCTTGAATCTTAATATTCTTATTTGATTCTTGACAGACTTTTTGCTTTTTTCCAAGATTGATTCCTCCTTGATGTGTTCCTAAATCTCCTTTGGTTGTCCTCTCATCCTCTAGCCTTTCTTAGATCTAATTCTAGTTGGTTTCTAGCCCTCTTATAAGGCTCACTTCCTATCTTATTTCTTTTCATCTTTTTATCTCAAAACCTTAATATTTCAATAAATAGGAATAATATGAGTCCATATTAATCCCATTTTGTTTCACATTCACCAAAAATATTAATTTACATAAACTTATGTATAGGAACCCTGACCTAATTGATGAAGCATGATGTTTGAATAGAGCCTGATTAATATTTCATTCTAACTATAATAAGATTTCTCTAATCAGAATATGTTTTATTAATGATTTTTACCAGTTATCTTGAGTCTCCTATGACTCAATATTATTTGCTCAAGTTTGTGCTAGCTCAATTGGATCTAGGCTAAGCCTAATTAAATGCATATTTTAATTTTTAGAAATTAAAATTGATGTTATTTTATTTGAAAAATCTTGGACTTTAAAGCGAGCTCGACAGGCCAACCTAAGCACAAGCATAGTTCAAAGTTCGAAATTTAGATGAAAAAAAATTCAATTCCTACTTGAAAGCTAGACAACTCAAGTCAGAATTGTTGACTTCGAACAGGACTAAATTAACTAGGCTTTGAGCCAGACTCAGATTTTTTTCCTTAATTTCAAATTTTGAGTTGGGCTCGAGCTTAAGCTACCACTAGATTCGGAACAGATCAGGCTAGATTGAACAAATTTTGTGATTCCTAGCATAATTGCTTTAAAATGTAAGATAGTAAAAGAATCATTTTATTCAAGTTCAGATTTAAATTTTCGGTGGAGACTTTTAGAATTCCAGGCGTAAAAGAGTTAATTCTAAATTATTAAAATAAATGCAAATTGCATTGTGTATATCTTCTCAATAATGTACGCTGCATCCTGGTGAGCTTATATTAAATTATAAGAACAAGTTTTCTAAACATATGGATATTATTATCTTAAAAATTCAATAATACCCTACTAGTTCATAGTCTTACTAAAATTAATGTATCTTGGATTTAATTTCTCGCAATAAATGTATAGGTAGCACAAAATAGTACTAAAGAAATAATTAATTATAAAAATAATCTTAAACTTCACTTAAAATTTCAATATTAATTGACTTTAAAATAATTCAATTTTTAATTCTTAACAAAAATAACCACTTTAAGTTTTTTTAATTATAAAGAATAATATGAATTATTTTATGTCACATGTATTTGTGTTACGTACAAGTTTTATTATTTGATAAATTATAAATCTAAAAATCTAAAATAATTATATACTTTTTATATTTTTAATTCATAATATATCTTATATTTTTAATTTATTAAATAATAAATACATATATCACACGGGTATTATATATGACAATCGATATAAATATTAATATAATATGACTTTTCACTTCATCCACGTTAACAAAAAATTTAATACACTTCATCCACGTTAACAAAAAATTTAATATTAGACTATTTTCATTAAAATTAAAATTTTTAATGTTAGTTTTTAAACTTTAAATTAGTATTATAAAATTAAGTAAAATTTTAATTTTTTTTGTATAATCGGTTCAAATCTTTTGATTCAGTTCCTACGGTATATAAATTTGAGTTGAGACTTGGGCTACAGGGCACAATATGGAGTAAGGGAATATCCCAGGCGGTGGCCGGTGTAACTACACGCAAAGCTGAACAGGGGAAACGGCGACAACCGTTCCTTGCTTTCTTAAGCTCTCAGCCAGGGCGACCACCGTAAACAAAGGTCAGTACTTTGAATTACAATTTCTCACCCTCTTGCTTTTCTTAACTTTTCCGGATCGAAACTTGAGTTTCGACTTGCAACTTCACTTATAATTGCCCTCTATTTGGGGAAAGAGAATATATCTATATTTTTTCCCTCTAATTCTTTCAAAGATGGAATGTTTTGTTGTTGATATTTTCTTGAGCTCTTGATGTTGTCGTTTCTGTTGTCAATTTAGGTGAGATTTCATGTTGGTAGCAGAATCCGAAGATGAGTAAGTTGTTGGAATTTGGAAGGAAAGTCATTTTCTACGCCAGGGTTCTTTCCGGGTACGAAGAACGTAGCATTCGAAATTATAGATTGCAGCTAGAGAAACGTCTGCTAGAGGTCTTCACTTTCTCCTTGTGCCAGCATTTTGAATAACTTTGGATCTTATGGTGGCGATTATGGTTTTTCTTTAGACATAAAGGATGCTGATCCACTCATTTGATGTTTGCATTTTACTTGAATTAAATGATAGAATTCCTACACGTTGGTTCGTCATTTTCGTCAGGTTTGAATGCTACTGTTCATTTTCCCGTTCTCAACAAAGGGTGAGGCTACAGATGGACTTTTGAGTTATGTGTTAATTGTGTCTGATAACTAAACCTATTTAGGTTTGGATGTGAGTCTTCCTTTCATTTATGATTTCTTAAAACTTTGCCCTTTTTTAAATGAGTAGATGTGCATCATCTTTCCATAAACCGTAGTTCCCCACCTTCTTCATCGTTTAGTTTTGTGTCTTGTTAAAGTTTCATCGCAAGCTGTATGCTTTTGACTGGCTTTATCTAACGCTAGGGTTTGCACAGACACGCATGAATCAACAAAGAACTACTGAGTAGGGTCAGCTCTGGACTAGTACACACTGTTCACATGGTGAAGGTGGTGTTAGACTCTACAAAAGAGAAGGAAGTTAAACTGTTGAATATGAGAAATAGCTACAGCTGACTTTGTTTAGCTAAGCCTAAACTTTAACCAATATGTAAATATATAATCATTGTTCTCGCAAATTGAGTCAAATATCATATTTCTTAGCTGCTTATTATATTTTCCTTCATCCTAGCCCTTTTAGCTATTTTTCATCTTTTCTTGATATCGGAGTCTCTGTTCAAGATAAATCACTTTATGTGGGAATATTCAGTTCTGACATTATAATGGCCTTCTTTTCCCTCCAAATTAGTTGTCACCGTTGATAGTTCCTCTGCTGCATGCAGGCACAAGAAAGGAAGGCAGCATTAAGAAAGATCCCAGAGCAGACTATTTTGGCAGAGGTTCGCCGTATGGTTGAGGAGATGCAAAGTTTAAACCAGAAGCTAGAAGAAATTGTGAGTCTAGCTGAATGGTTAATCTGTATATTTACTTTTCCTTTTGAATGTTGTATCTGATGTACATTCTTTTCCTTCCTGCAAAGACCGTTCTATTTTCCATATCTTTCATTGATTCTTATAGTTTTAGAGAATGTCCTGATACTTTTGCCTGTTCAGTATATACATTGAGCTGTCGTATTAAAGCTGCTAGTGCATTTTCTATTGTTATATCATGCTTCACAGCTTCATTAGGATTTATGAATATTTTTTTCTGTGAACTTTTAATGATAAATTTCATGGAGTTTTTTGAAGTGGAATTGATGAGTGATTGCTAGAGTCCTGGAAAAACGAAAACAACTAGATTTAACTAGTGGACTACCATTTTGTTTCATGTTGTGCACTTTAAATATTTAAATAATCATTTTTGAAGTTTGTTTATACGTCAATATTTTTGTCTGTCAGTGAATAGGCTGAAGGTACGATTTACCCCATTAAGGTTTTCACCAAAATTTAGGTTAGACTCTAATGTTTGTTGGTGTTCAAAAAAGACCCTGACTTTTTACAAACTATGTTATTTAGCTCTCAGATTGCATAATCAAAAACTTTCGTTAGGGTTCATTCAATCTTGCTTATGTGGCCTTTTTTCAAAGCTAAGGGCCCACGTTAGCCACAAAGGCAACTAATTTAGGTCCTAAAATTGTCTAAGACCCCAAATTAGGGTTTCAAACCAAAACTTATTTGCTTTTGGTTTCTCTCTGCATTTAGGGCTGCTTCTCTCCATTTGCATTTGGGTTGTTTCCCTGTCTCCATAGTGGCTTCTCTCTATTTGGGGCTCTCTCCATTTGCATCTGCTTTAACATGATCTTCACAGCTTTGATAGCATAATGTTTCTTTGCGGCATTATGCCACCTGAGATGATGAATTTTTTGCTGTTTGAGCGTTTGATTCATATTATGAGTGGTTTCGTATATTTCCTCCTACCAGAAACAAAGCAAGTTCCAATGAATGGGATACATGAACTCTTTAAAAAACATTGGTTCTGGAAGAATATAGTGAAGAATGACAAGAATATAGAACCAGAACCCAAATCAGGATTGCAACAGTGTCATTAAATGTTTTTTCCCTTGGTTTCTTGTTCAAGGTGTAGTTCCACAAGGTTTATTTCAATAAATGTCGTTTTTGTTTCGAGCCCATATCTGTTTCCATTTAAGAACACTCGAGTGACAAGACTTGTTAAGTAGCTTTTGCAATTTCTAGTGGCACTCATTACAATAGCAGTGGCAAGGTCTCTACTTGAGGCAGATTTTCTTTTCTGGTTTGTCAACATTGTACGGAATTCCAGAAATGTTATGGAGATTTTCTTTGCTCTCAACACTCTCTAGGGTAGTTTCAAATTCAATAAGCCAGCTGATGCTGCCAAAGCTTCATCTTCCAATATTGGTTCATCATGTGCATTCATATCTTCGGACACATTAACAGCATAACTGCCAGCATTTTCCAATGTAGGTTTGATTTCATTGATCGCCCCTGGGGACAAGTATTCGTCTGAACCACAGAGCCCCAAATGCAGACGGCATCCATAAGCAGATAAGTTTTGGGAATTTAGGGTTTCATTGGTTTGAAACCTTAAATCCCCAAATCTGGGGTTCAGACGATTTTAGGGTGTATGTTAGCTACCTATGTGTATGTTAGCTACCTATGTGATTAATGTGGGCCCTAACTTAAGAAAAAAGGCCATAAAAGCAAGACGTGGAATCTTATTGGAAATTTAGAGTTCTGTCAATGAGGACTAAAATGAACATAATTTTGTAAAATGTTAGGATTGTTCTTAACACTGACAAATGCTAGGATCTAACTTAAATTTTGGTGGACACTTTTAAGACTAAAATGTACTTTCAGCCTATAGGAATATGTATATCCTATCAAACATGTAATGAAAACAGCTTCTCTCTCTGCAATTGCTTTACACCAAGACATGGTTGGTTATATGTATCTTGGAATGAAGATGTTCTTACTCTTTTTGTCTACTGTTTTTAATGTTTTATTTTTCAAGTCCAGGTCTGATTTCCATCTATTCTGAAATGGGATTCTGCAGGAAGCTGGCATTGAACAGTACTTCAAGCCAATAGACAAGGAAGCAGAGGCTTTAATGAAGATGCAGCTTGAAGGTGAAGAGAAGACTATGAGAGAGATGGTTAAGGCGATGCAAGCCCAGGCCTTAATTGAGAAAGCTGAGGTTGAAAAAAACACAACTGCACTTGCTGCAGACACGAGCGGACATAACCCGGATAAGAAACATGCTGAGGTGACATGATTCCATGTGCTGTGTGGCATGTGCTGGCTTTAACAGACCTACTTCTGCAGAAGGCTCTTTTTCCTTCGTTGGCTAAATTAGTGGACTAGTATTGATGTAATCCACCTTGGGTAGTCCAAATAATGATAACAACGAATTGCGTAATTTTGGCACTCTTATGAAGATTCAAGTGCTTTGGGTGATTGAAACTGACTTCAGGTTCGGAAGTTAAAAGATCATCTATATCCAAGAACTAATGTTAGTTTTAAGTGGCAGTTGGTTAAAGGTTGTTAGGTTTTATTTTGTAGTTGCACAAAATGCAAATTGTTGCTTCTAGAGAACCCCCCTGTAACCTGAACTCGACGGTCAAATCTAATATTTTTTTGTTCAAAGATTTTAAAAAAGTTGAACTTGAATTTTATCATTATTTAGGTGGGACGTTGGTCATTTAATGTTAATAAATTACATTAGACAATATTTTAAAATAGAACATATAAATCTCTTCATGTTATCTCCATTACGTTTTTCTCATATATTCGTTCATGAAAATCAATCTTGTTATTTGATATGAAAATTATTAAAGCTTAGCAAATTCAGTGTAGAAGACGAAAGGCAACAACTTTTTTCAACAGAAAGCATGCATCAAGTATGTTATCTAACATTCAATAAAGATAAGTGACTTGCTTCTTGGCTGTTTCTACTGTCAAACTACTACTGCTAGTATTGCAAATTACCCTAAAAAGACACCATATGTTTACAACAAAGACTTCTTGTGCTTAACTTTCTTTCCTTCTTATCTATTGCAATTGGTGATTACAGCGCGCCATGCACTTATTTTGGCTGTTTCTGTGGAGCTAGTCCTTCACAACTGTTATAGGTATATACATATAAAGGCCAAGCATCATGTATGTTTGAGTGCAAATCGATTCAGAACGGTCTTCACCTTTAAGGGGCCGCTGCGATAGCATTATCTGTGCCAGCTCAACTATATTTAAGTTTATTTCAAAACGTTGGTTTGAAGATATATCAGCATAAATCAAACAATATTGTTTAGTTATTATATAATCTGTGGCACTTCAAATGGCATCTAAATAATTTTCTTGTTCTTTTACAGAACCTCTTTCAGTATGGTCGAAAATCATGCCAAATAAGTCCCAAGTGAAATGAAAAGACTGCGTGCTTCTGTTGTAAAAAGATTAAAAGAGGAAAGTAACCGATTGCTTAGGCCTATTTGTTGCACTATTTTTATTATTATATGTGTATATCTAATGAGTGTATGGATTGAAGTTAACTTATTCAGTATCGTCCAACATTCTTCTTTAGGTTTGAGGTTTGTGAAGTAAAAGTTTACGTAAAAATCCTAATTATTAGAAAAAAATCATTTCAATTAAAATATGATTCATTCGTACAAGTGCTTAGACTATTAATTAAATTATAAGCTCTTTATTAGAAGTTGGCTCTAAAGTTTACTGAAGTTCATTATTACTTCTTTGGAAATTGTCTAGAAAAAGAGATAAAGAGATAAAGTAAGTTTTCATAATTACTATTATGAAGCTTAATTGGAGATATATCTATATACATAGCACCCTCAACTTTCACCAACGTGAGCATCAAAGTGTTTTTATCGAAAAACTCCTAACCTTTGAGTAATCATTTTTGTAGGCTTTTAAACTTGAGACTAACCTAGTATGCATACTCTAAATTCAACCTATATTATTTGGCATCTAATGTATGTTACACATATTATTTTTAGCAATATATGACATATCGCTTGTTTTTGGATGAATTTGAAGGATTTGATACTTAATTTAGGAAGATAATCATTTCAGCACATATTTTTGCCCATACAAGGAAAAGAAGCAAAGTTGTAGAAGAGCGATCAAAATGGAGAAACTTTGGAAGATTTAGAGAAAAACCGCGTAGCACGATAGTGTATACAATCCTGTATAAAGGGTTAGGTATAAAATTGGTTATTTATGTTTCTTCACTGCACCTTACATGCCTTGTGTTATCTCTTGTATGAAGAACATGGTATCATACACAGTCCTGTGTGTATAGTTGAGTTAGCGTTGTTAATTTTTAGAGAAATTTATGGAATACATAGCCAACTACACGAACCTACTTGCGGGAATAATTAGAGAATGAAAAAGGAGCTAGAAAAGAATTTTTTTGGCCAGGGAATAATTTAAGAGTTATCTTAGAGCTGTTTTGTATTGATCTAGATCAAGAATTCACCGTTCCTTAGAAATAAAGGAGAACTTCAATGATTCTTTAAGAAATTTCAAGATTTAAGAACACAATTTCTTTATCTTGTTTTCTTTGCTTTGAAGTTGATGTTATTGATGTTATTATGAACTAATTGGGATATAGGGTATGTAAAACCTACGATGTGATAAATATTAGTTTTTTTCATTAATGAAATTCTAGTTTTCTTATGGTTTATTCATGCTTTTATATTCATTAAATCACAAAATCTAAAGTGAAAGATTCAATCTATGATTCATGCATTGAATGTTGAGAGATGATATTTATGTTCAGGTGACAATGTGAATAAAGGGGGTTGAGCGTGACCTATTTGAGAGAAAGTCATAATATCATCCTAGATTAGGGTAAAACATATCAAAAGAGTACACAGAGTGAATTAAGGTAAAACATATCAAAAGAGTTCACAAAGTAGCTAGAATAATTCTTTAATCAAAGGTTAAATTAATTATAGTAAAGTCTTAGGGAAACCTGGCTTAAATCTATTCAATTTAAAGTTTGGTACATTTTTATTTATTTTTTTGCATTAGTATTTATATTTTTATTTTATTTTCTATATTCATACATTGGTAAAGATTTGATCTAGTTTACTAATTTTATAGGTAATAGGTAATTAACTGATAATTCTCGTAAGATTAACTTACACTCGCCAATATTAGCTATAACTACACCATAGTCTTACGATAAAGCATATATCAGATTTTCAGTGTCGTTGCTAAAAATTTGGTGTCAATATTTATAAACTTGGAAATTGACTAGACTAGATCTTTTTCGTATTTTTGTTTTCTTTTTAGTTTAATTATTTATTTACAGAACTATACTTCATTCTTTCTCTTTTATAGATGTTGGACCCCGATTTTTTAAGTGAAATTTAGAAATAAGAAATGATATAAAATAAGTGTTATATATATATGTTGTATGTGTGCTTTAAGGAAACTTATGAGAAAAGCATTATTGGATGTTGATGTATTTGATAATTGTGGAGATTTGTATGGGTTAT
>JANIJH010000005.1:22094277-22105451 GCA_024520975.1 Erythroxylum areolatum | reverse complement strand
AAGAAATTTTGGAAATTGATTATGATTGTTTTGAAAAGTTGAAAAGTTTGAAAATTAAGCTTTCGATGAATTTTCTAATGTGACAATTTTATTAAATGGCAAAAGTTTTGAAAAGATGATTTTTGCTTATGTTTCGATTTATAAACATGTTATCCACGAGTTGTCTAACTCACCCCCTTTCATCCCCACCTCCAGGTATTGAGCAGGAGATATGATGAAAGAAGGTCAAGGCATTTGTTCGATTTTGTGACAAGTTGTGTTGTTAAGTTAATTTGTTGTAAGACTTAGATCTTAGTCATATGGAGAATGTTGGGACATTTATATCATGTGAATGTTGCAGTTGTATCTTTGTATCGAGGTTCAGATTCTGAGATTGATGTTGTATTGTATATAATGTAATTATTTTGGGATATAAATAATGAGTTATGAATTTGTGTATTGAATTGAGGTATGATTATGACTTGGATATGTATGAATGTGAAAGATAAAGTATTTGAGTTTAAGGAATTGATAAATTCCAAATGGGAAATTGGAATGGTTTTGTATAAGATTGAATAAAGGTGATGAATGAAAAGAAAGAAAAAAAATTATACCAGAATTGATTGGTTTAGATTAGATGTCTTAAGGTTTCCAACGCGAAACGTTTGTTTTGTTCTGTTCTAAAAGTGTATGTTATCGGATGTCGGAATTTTGTATTTCAGTTCAATTGCAACCGTTTGTATGCTTTGATTCGATTCACCTTTGATCCGATTAGATTTCCTATTCGATTCGCTTCCGTTTCTTTCGCTTACGTTTGTTTTTGCTTTTGGCCCACTTTCGTTTCGCTTTGGTTTTAAGATCCGTTTGATTCGTTCCGCTCCTTTGTTTTTGTTATGTTTTCCGATTTTGTTTTTACAGTTGGGGTCCGGTTCCCAAAGCGGGTCCCAACAGAAATTATAGAAAAGTACATTCAGTCTAGTGTACGGAGCCAAGAAAGTGTTTTCAGTGTGGAGAGAAAGGGCATATGAGGAGAGATTATCCACAACTGGCTCAAACTTCAACTTAAGGAGGAGATAGCTCGATGTAGCCATTGAGACACAGAGGGGAGACTGCCAGGGTAGGTGCTTAGTTCTCTAGATCCACATAGAGGACTGATGTGAGCAGTAGTACACCTCCAATAGGTTAGCAACGTCCTGCTTTGTGAGCTCAAGCACATGTTTATGCAATGAAGGAGGTGGACATTTAAGCCAATCCAGACAGGATTACAAGTATTTTCTGGATGAACATTTCTTTGTTGTTGTATTGCTATATTGTGATGCATGTTCTGTATAGTACCGATAAACTCTTCAATAGTATGAGTGCTAACCCATAGTGCTATAAGGTGTTATGTGTGCTCTCCGTAGAGATGCTAAAGTTTTGATCGAGATTGGCGTGCAAAGGTCTTTTATCAGTGTGACCTTCGATGAGGATATTAGTCATCCACAGGAGCCGTTAGATCCCTCTCTCATTGTAATCGCTCCTCTTGGAAAGCAAATGACTTATGATGAAGTTTATACCACTTATGGGATAAAGATCGGTGATGCTATGTTAGAGTAAGATCTTATTCCCTTCAATCTCCAAGATTTTGAGGTGATATTAGGGATTGACTTATTAGAGAGGTATCGTGTCAGGGTTGATTGTTTTAAGAAAGAGGTGGAGTTTAACCCTCAGGGTGGAGTTCCAATTAAATTTACTAATGACTGACAAATATTTCCGAGTTGTTTGATATCGGTGATCAAGGCTAAGAGGTTGATTCATCAAGGATGCCAGGCATACCTCGCACATGTGATTCACACTATGGCATAGAGGGTCGAATTGGGAGATGCGCCTATTATGTGCGAGTTCCCCGATATCTTTCCTGAGGAGTTACTTGGATTGCCACCTAATCGAGAGTCTGGTTTTACTATTGACTTGGTCTTAGGGAAGACACCAATATCTATACCACCGTATCGCATAGCACCACCAGAATTAAAAGAGTTGAAGATTCAATTACAAGAGTTATTGGACAAGGGCTTCATTAAACCAAGTCATTCACCGTGGGGAGCACCAATATTGTTTATCAAAAAGAAGGATGGGACCCTCCACTTATATGTTGATTATCGACAGTTAAATAGGGTCACCATCAAGAATAAATATCCACTCCCCAGGGTTGATAACTTGTTTGATAAGTTAAGAGGAGCTACATTATTCTCAAAGATAGATATGAGGTTTGGGTACTATCAGTTAAAGATTAATGAGAATGATGTGCATAAGATTGCTTTTTGGACAAAGTATGGACACTATGAAATTTTTATGATGCCTTTCGGATTGACAAATGCACTTGTAGTATTTATGGATTTTATGAATAGGGTGTTCTATACTATCTAGATCAATTTATCATAGTCTTCATTAATGATCTTCTGATTTATTTTAAGGATGAAAAGGAGCATGCTAGGCATCTCCAAATTGTGCTATAAATACTTCATGAAAGAAAATTATATGTGAAGTTCTCAAAGCATGAATTTTGGCTTAGGGAGATAGGATTCCTTGGGCATTTGATATCAAGGGAAGGTATTTTTATGGACTCGAAGAAAGTGGAAGCTATACTTGAGTGTGAACAACCCAAGAATGTGACAGAAGTTCACAACTTTTTGGAGTTAGCTGGTTATTATCGGAGATTTATTGATGGTTTCTTAATACCTACAGCTCCTTTGTCGAGGTTTATCCAAAAGGGGATAAAATTTCAGTGGGATGACAAATGCGAGGTGAGTTTCTAGGAATTGAAGAGAAGATTGACTTGTGCACCAGTGCTTGCTCTACCTACCTATGGGGTTAGTTATGAGGTATACAGTGATGCTAGTCACTAAGGATTTGGTTGTGTACTTATACAGGTCGGGCGAGTGATTACATATGCTTCTAGATAGCTAAAGAAGCACGAGCTAAATTATCCTACACATGATTTAGAGCTCGTAGAAATAGTATTTTCACTCAAGATTTGGAGACACTATCTTTATGGGGAGACTTGTCGTATATACATCGACCATAAGAATCTGAAATACCTAATAACACAGAAGGAGCTAAACCCCAGACAAAGGAGATTGTTGGTCATAACTCGGGAAAAGTAAATATGGTAGCCGATGCAATGAGTTGTAAGTCCTATTTGGTCATAACTATTAGGCAAAATCCTTATATGAAGCATTTGATGAGTGTGCAGAACCTTGGAGTTAAACTCTCAGTGGCAGAGGATCACGGAACATTGCTAACATGGTTTGAATTTTGATCAACATTATTTGATTAGATTAGAAGATTGTAGGATGACGATCTCGGGTTAAAAGTCATTCGAAAGAAATTGTCATCCGAAAAGAGTGAGGGGTTCTGATTGAGAGAAGACAGGTTGTTAGTCTTCAGAGACAGAGTCTGTGTACCAAATGACTAGGGTCTCAGGTGAGCTATCTTAGAAGATGCTCATAGTTTGGCTTATTCTATGCATCCTAGTAGTACCAAGATGTATCGAACAGTTGGAGAAAGTTATTCTTGGGTAGGGATGAAAAGAGAGATAGCGAATTTTGTGGCCAGATGCCTTCCTTGTCCTTGTCATATATACACCGACCACAAGAATCTGAAGTACCTAATGACATAAAAGGAGCTAAACCTCAGACAAAGGAGATGGTTGGAATTGATTAAGGATTATGACTTAATGATTGACTATCACCTGGGAAAGTAAATATGGTAGCTGATGTAATGAGTCGTAAGTCCTGTTTGGTCATAACTATTAGGTAAAATCCTTATATGACGCATTTGATGAGTGTGCAGAACCTTGGGGTTAAACTCTGAGTGGCAAAGGATGACGGAACAGTGCTAGCATGGTTTGAAGTTCGGTCGACATTATTTGATGAGATCAGAAGATCGTAGGCTAACAATCCCGAGTTAAGAATCATTCAGAAGAAATTGCCAACTGAAAAGATTGAGACATTCCAACTAAGAGAATATAGGTTGTTAGTCTTCAGAGATAGAGTCTGTGTACCAGATAACCAGGGTCTCAGGTGAGCTATCTTAGAAGAAGCTCATAGTTTGGCTTATGCTATGCATCCTGGTAGCACCAAAATGTATCGAACTCTTGGAGAGAGTTATTGGCGGCCAGGGATGAAGAGAGAGATAGCAAAATTTGTGGCCAGATGCCTTCCCTGTCAACAGATTAAGGCAGGGCATTAGAAACCAATAGGTATGTTATAGTCTTTGCCTATTTTGGAATGGAAGTGGGAGCATGTGTGTTGACCCCCAAAAAAATTTTCTCTAGTTAAACGTGATTTAAATGAATTTTGTGGTTTTGATAGATTAAATTTTTTAAGTTAATTATTATGTCAAGGTTAGTAAGATTTTATTGCATGGGTTAATAGAATTAAAGTGTTAAGGTTAAAAGAATGTTTAAGGGTATTTTTGGCAAGACACTTAAGGTTAAAAGAACATAAGCCTATAAGGAAGGGTAAAATGGACTTTTTGGACTCATTAAGGGTATAATTGGAAGAAAGAAATGTAGTCTTGGATTTAAGAGAAGGAAAAAGTGAGTAGGGAGAGAAAAAGAGAAAATAAGAAAGAAAGAGAAGATAACTTCGGTGGTTGAAAGAAAAGAAGAGAGTTGAGCTAGGGTTTCATCATTCCTTAGCTTTTGAGAGAGATTTTGAAGTGGTTTAAGAAAAGAAAAAGGTAGAGAAAGAGAAGAGCTTCCATTTGAGCTAAAGATCTCTTCGTTTGGTGAAGAATCAAGATAAGATCATTTTGAATTTTTGGATTTTTGGAATGGTTTTAGTTTGCGGAGTTTAGAAAATCCATGGGTTTAAATATTCTAGAATCAATTTTAGTGATTTTGCGTTGTGAGATTTTCAATTGGATTCCTATTGAATGGGGTTTTGCCATTGATGAAGGAAATCAAGAAAGGCAAGAGAACCAAGATGAGAGGCATTTTGAGCAAGTCTTTAAGCAAGGAAATCAAGGTGGGTTACATGTTTATAATAGAGTTATGGGCACTAATGCTTTTCCAAATCTAGAAAATAAAAATAATTTCAATTACTTCATAAATGTTGCTTTTAATATTTTTGAGTGATTTGAGAAAATTGCTACATATTGTTGTATGAATTTTGATGATGAAATGAAAAATGGTTTCAAAATATTTACGTTATGCTTTGAAATATGTCATGGCATTTTGTATAAATGAAAAGAAAGCATGAAAGTATGAGCATATGATAAAATGGTTTGAGCATGATTATGTGCTTTTGTTTGGGTGAGAGTGGCACCATTCTATTCATCACATGCACGTTGACAAGAGCCTTCTCCCGGCTGCCCGCTTGTGGTATATGAGCTTCGAAAAGTGGACTCATTATGTTCATGGGGTAAACTTTGATTTCTCCATTTTGTTTCCATGAAACCCTCGAGCCATTTGGTTGCGCATTGCATCTTTGAATTGTCAAGAATAGTGCATAATTGAGTGTTATACTTTGATGGTTAAATGTGCATGCTATGTTTATGTGATGATGTAAAATTATGAGTTTTGAGCTAGACATAAGAAATTGAGAATTATGCGTTTCATTGAATTCAATCTAAATTTTCTATGACAAATGAACATTTCAACAATTTTGCTTATTTTCTGTTATAAACTTATTACCCACGAGCTTTCAAGCTCACCCTCTTTTTTCCCATCTTCAAGTGATAGCCAAGAGATCAAGTGATCAAGAGCCTAAGGGAATTTCTCTAAATTTGTTTATTTTGTATTTTGAGCTGGTTTTGGGAAAGCACAATGTTAATCGCATTTCAAGTTTATTTGTTCAAGATCCTTTTGAAATTTAGGATTTTGAGATGATGATGTGTTGTGGCTTGAAATGCCATTAAAGATTTGTAAAAACTTCATTCTTTTGGTGTTATTGAAATATGAATTGTATATGGATGATGTTGAGTTGGAATCAGGTATATCTAAAGTAGTTAACAACTTGAGATGATGATGTTGAACTTGAGTTGTTTTTTATATATATATATATGTAAGTGAGATGTTATGAGTTAAATGAGTTGAGATTTGAGAGTTTAATGAAGTCAATTTGATAGCTGAATGGTTATGCTCAGGACATTTCAAGTCTTCCATAGGGGTAAAATTTTGTGTTTTGACTTCAGGAGAAAAATTGTATTGATCTATACTAAATTAGATAAAGTTATCTTCTAGAAAGTTGTAACTTATCTTTCTAGCTTTCCAACAATATATAGTATGAAAATTTTGGAAATCGAAGTCAAAAGTTATGATCCTTATAAGTGGAGATGCTCAGGAATATAGACTGCATCTTGTTGTGATGATGTGTATCTTCTGTGCACTGTTCATAAACTTCTTCTGGGTACTATTCATGTTACATCTTCTGGTCCAAGTTTGACCCTTTAAATGATAGAATCCATCTTCAAGGTCTTCATGAAAGTTGTAGATTTTGAAGTCCTCTTTCAAACCATCTAAGAATGACCTTGATCCGATATCTCCAGAGAAAGTTATGCTAATTGTTAAACATCTTCTACACACTGTTCATAAACTTCTTTTGGGTATTGTTCATCTTATATCTTCTGGTCCAATTGTGACCCTCTAGATGATAGAATCGATCTTCAAGGTCTTCATGAAACTTGTAGATCTATAAGTCCTCTTTCGAACCGAAGAATGACCTCGATCCTATACTTATAGAAAAAGTTATGCCAATTGTCCTAAAACAGGTTCAATATGATTGAGGACAAAACCTTGTTTGATTCTTTCGGTCATAACTTTGTTATCCGACCTCCAAATGAAATGATTCTTAGACCATTAGATCCTTTACACATTTTCCTACCTCTCTATAAAATTTTATAGCTTTTGATACTGAATTTAAAAAGATTGATTGAATCAAATTAAGGGTATCGGATGGAAGAATATGAATTGGATATTTTATTAAACATATTTTGATATTTTGTGGGAATCTTAATCTGTAGAGCTCTGCATGAGATGATTTTTATTTCTAATTAAACTAGAGACATGGAGTTTCAAATTATCTGAAGGAATAGAATTTTAATTTAGTTTCTAGGACTTTCAATTTCTATATGGAAGTTGGGTATTCATTAGAAACTTAAAACAATGGGAAACAAATGTTCTGAAGAAGTCAAATTGTGATTCCATTTTGAGGTTTCCCTAAATCTGTTTTGAAGTTGAAGAAATGTGTTTGCTCATGTTTTATGATTTTGAATGTTGGGCTTCGGAAGTGGGGTCCAACAATGTGACAATGGATTTTGTAATTGGACTACCTCGTACATCGAAGGGTCACGATGTTATTTGGGTTATAGTGGATAGATTAAAAAGTCTGATCATTTTCTACCTATCCACACAACCTACTCACTGGAGAGGTTGGAATTGTTATATATTGATGAAATTGTGAAGCTGCACGGAGTGGCAGTTTCTATAATATCAGATAGGGATTCGAGATTCACCTTACGATTTTGGCCAAAATTCTAAGAGCCTTTGGGGACAAAACTGAAGTTTAGTACTGCCTTACAGCCCCAGACTGATGGTCAATCAAAGAGGACCATTCAGACACTGGAGGACATGCTGAGAGCATGTGTGATAGAATTCCAAAGGAGTTGGGAACCTACATTTGCCTTTGATAGAATTTTCTTAAAACAATAGTTATCAGACAAGTATCGATATGCCACCATATGAAGCACTTTATTGGAGAAAATGTAGAACATCTCTATGTTGGGATGAGGTTGGTATAGCCAAAGTCGAATGAGCTGAATTGATAGAAGTTACCACTCAAAAGATAAAATTCATTCGAGAGAAGATGCAAGTGGTCTAGGATCGTCAAAAGAGTTACACGGATAAGAGGCGACAACCATTAGAGTTTGCAGTTGGTGACATGGTTTTCCTTCGAATATCACCATGGAAAGGTATTATCTGATTTCAGAGAACCCTTGACATATTAAACCTTTCTATATCCTGAAGCATGTCGGGACTATGGCATATCAGTTGGAATTGCCACCGAACTTGGATAGGATCCATAATATGTTCCATGTCTCGATGCTTAAAAAGAACATACCAGTTTCATCTCATAATTTAGAGACACCTCCAGTAGAGCTGAGAGAAGACTTAAGTTTAGAGGTGAAATCAGTCCAAATTTTGGTTCGGTAGATAAAAAGGTCACGCAGCAAGGAGGTACCCACGGTCAAAGTTCTTTGGAAGAGCAACAGGGTCTAGGAGATGCCCTAGGAGCCTGAGGATACTATGATATGTCAGTCCCCCCATTGATTTATGTCCTCGACTTAGGAGTTTCGAGGAAGAAACTCTTTTGAAGGGGAGGACTCAAAATGCTGGACTCTTTGAGCCCTTTTGTATTGTTCTGTACTTGGAGATACTACTATATATTGATATATACATGGTTTTATATGAGTTCAAAGATGTATTTAAATCCTTTTGGGTATATCTGTCAGTGATTTATAATGTTATGTGCCCTTACATGAACTTAGAGTTCCTTGGTATATGAAATCTTGGAGATTTCTGATATATAAGCTTCTAAGTTTGTAAAATCGAGTCCATTGGATGGATACGATCATGGTGACAAAGTTAAATGTGTTCTAATGCCTTAGTGGTTAGACATGATTTATAGTCTTATTGGACATTTTAAAAGCTTAATTAGAAAAGTTGATGTACATAAGGGCTTATTTATCAATTGTTAAAAGTTATAGGACTTAATTGTAAATTTTCAATTCCTGAAGGATCAATATGTAATTTTATAAAGTTAAGGACTTAATTATTATTTTCAAAAGTTCGTGGGCCAAAATAAAAATAAAAGTTTTGGTCATTCCCTAATTTTGGGCTTATTAGCAAATTTAGGAAAAGTTTGGAGGGTATAATAGTAATTTCACATAAGCTAAGGGCAAAAAGGTCATTTCACCATATATGGTCAAAGAAAGTCAATACTCTAGACCTTTCTTCATGTATGGCCGTGCACCGCACCATTAAAGATTTGAAACATTTTATTTTAATTATAAAAAAGAAAGGAGAAGAAAGGAGAAGAGAGGAAGGGAAGAACCCTTTTTTGGCTATCACTAAAATTCTACCCTTTTTTAATTCTATAACCCAAATATCAAGGAACTCAAATCTATCATTAGATTTGAGAAATTCTCAAAGGATTTTAGGATATCACCAAAGGAAGATTTAGGTAAATTTTGTCTCATCTCTCTCTTCATTATGATTTTGAGTTTGGTATTAAGATACGATGTTCTCCATGCTTGAATGTGCATCAAATATGGTTTAGATGAATGAAATTGAGTCATGGAGAAATTCCTTTAAGCCAAAAACGAAATGTTCTCTTTTTGGTGAAAGTTTGTGAATTTTTTAATATCTTTTGAAATTGATGATTTAAATGAATTCTATGGTGTTAATTGTATTCGTATAATGTGAATTGATGATGAAAAATGAAGACGATGTATATTGGATAAGGCTTGGTCAAAATGATGGGAGAAGGAACATATTAATGTAATGAGTTGTATAATTGCAATGAATATGGCTTAAATGAAGGGAATTGGATTGAGTGGAGTGGTGAAATATGTTGTTGTTTGGAAATGTTTGTTATATATCAAGATAGGAGCATGGATTGTTATGATAAAGTCTTGAAAATATGATTTGAAAGTCAAGCACATTAGGTGTTTGATAAAATATATAAGTGAACTTGGCATAGGATTTAAGGATTCGTAATGATATGCATTGGAAAGCAGCTTTCATGTTTACTTAGAGTAAACTTGAATTTTTTCTTAGATTGATGAGTAATGGCCTATTGTGTTTGGATAAAAATGTGCTTAATTATATTTTTAAATGAGTAAGTATTGGATTAAAGGCATTAAATGCCTCGAAAAATGCAACAGAAAAGCTAATGTGAATAGTAAGGGAAGCAACCATGTGAGAAGCTTAGTGGCCCTATCTTATATCTTAAAGAAAGTGATATTGTGTTTTATACACTTATACGATGGTGTATAAATACGAGATATATGTTTGAGTAGTAAATACATTGTATATTTTTATGTCTAAAGGCTCGGGAGTTGTGAATTAAGGAGCTCATACCTAGTGATATTGTGTTTCATACACTTATGTGATGATGTATAAATATGAGCTACATGTTTGAGTAAAAATGGTGATATTGTGTTTTATACACTTATGTGATGATGTATAAATATGATATATATATATATATATTTGAGTAGTAAATACATTATATATTTTTATGTATAAATGCTCAGGAGCTATGAATCAAAGGAGCTCATATTAAGGATTGTTGAAGTCAAAGGCATGTACACCTTCTTTTGAGGTGACTTGGGGAAACCATATCTCTCAAATGGGATTATAACATCCTAAGGCATGCATGATGACTTGTATATAAACTTTGAACCTAGGTAATGCATAGTAGAATTGAATCTCAAATGGATGCTAGTATATTTGTGTATTTAATAAACAATATTGTTTTGAATAACTCTTTGCACTTGAAGTGAAATTGGTGTTTTTGTTACATATTTTGAGAAATGATATTGTTTCAACAAACCTACACTTGAAGTGAGAAGGACAATGCTTTATTTTTCTGAAGCTATATTTTTGAATAACTTTGTACTTTTAGTAAAAAACATGATTTTTATTGTATAAAATAATGTTTTGGAACTTACATATGCATAATCGAGTTGTGTACGTGTAGCGCCCCCTCACCGTAGGGTACACATCGGGACGCCCGAAGGTCGCTCCGACACGTATCCCACGGTAAAGGTGCACTACCAGAAAATTTTGCTAATAGTCCATATGGCATCACAATAATTTAAACCACAATATATCAGAAATCAGTGAATTTAAAATCCAAAATAAAAATCTTGATACAATCATCCAATATCAGAATAGACAAGTCTATCAGTCCCCTAAACAAAACCAAAAAGGAAACTAATACAAGCATCTTTCCTAAGTCATCCGCAAAAGTCCAACCCAGCTGACCGACCTGTGTGCCATCGCTACTCTTGCCAGCACGCTCGCACGGCAGGAAAAAGGCTATCTCCGGAGCTAAGGGTCTACTCTATCGATCCTGAAAAATAGGTTGCAATTTTGGGTGAGTTTGCGAACTCAGTGAGAAACCATCATCGATGGTTCACTCAAATCA
>JANIJH010000005.1:22069932-22084095 GCA_024520975.1 Erythroxylum areolatum | reverse complement strand
ATAAACACATAATTTAATCAATTAAGGCAAAATAAAAATAATTAACGAATAAATCCATAAATCAATAATAATTAATTGAAATAAAAGAAAAATAAAAGAAAAATTTTCGGGGCCCAACATATTCACCAACTTAGTTCCATTTATGATTTGATAATTCATCATACTCCCTTTAAATATCTAAAAATGCCTATATCTACTAACAAGCCTAGGTTCGTTGATCTTATTCCCTTAATGGAAGCTATTACAAACATAATCAATTCTTGGCAAAATAGGTTCTTATCTAATACATGTATATTACAATTAATTTATTCAATCGTGAGGAATATCCATATCTATTGGAGTGCCATCTCTTCCTACCCAGAAAGCTTATCAGGGAAATTACAAAATGCATCAAGAATTTCTTATGGTTAAGGAAAGCTAAGAATTCTAAGGGTGTAAAATTAAAATGGTAGGAACTTTGGTTACCTAAGGAGGAGGGGGCTTGGGATAGTTCCTATCAAGGTAATGTAATATGCTCTATTAGTCAAAAGGATATAGAGGCTATTTATTGACAAAGAGGCAACATATTCTAAACAATGCATGAGTATTATTTAGTTAGAACTAATTTTTAGCAACTAAGGATCAATATAGAGCACTCCTAAAGCTTAGTCTAAATACTTAGACTAGAAGACTAACTTTTCTCATCATTCAAGGGCTTTATAAGGAATGAAATGAATACCAGGCTCTAGTGTGATAACTAATGCAATTTGGGGCCTTTGCATATGAGAAAGGAGTTGTCTTCTCTTACATTGAGAATTCAATAAAATGCCAAAGTCAATGAATTATTTTTATATGGAAATTGGAATTGCTGTTTTAGGGGATCAACTAGTATTACTAATAATTTGCATTCAGGCAATCTGAATCCTCTTGATGATGATCATGTTATATGGTTAAGGTTTTCCTCTCATAGATTCACCAATGAATCATGCTTTTTGCTTCTCATGCTTAACTCTAAAAAAAGTTTACTAGGATGACTAAATATGCCTAAATCCTTAGATTGTTTTAAAAGTTGGCTTGCTGTTAGACAAAGACTAAAAACCAAGGACATATATCATAGCATCTAGAATTCGTTATGCCGTCTTTGTAACCCATAATCCAATGGCCATTTGTTCTTTCAATGTCTTACTCGTAAGTCGTTTACTCAAAGAGTTCAACAACCTCTACAAATTCATTAGGGGGAAAGGTATTGGTTGAATATCATAAAATGGGTAAGTTACACAGTTAGGATAACGAAGCAACATATGTATGTTTCCTTATAACATTCTTCAATTATAGCATTTATACATTATATCGTGAAAGTAAAAATGGGAACAGGCTACACAGGGACTCTTTTACGAGGTGACTGATATAACTATTTCTTGGATGAGGGAAATTATTTTAGCTTACAAAACTTATGAGAGAGCAGGTGATCAAATGAGGGTTAATTGAAATTTTGGACTTCGGAAGGTTATACATTGTTTCCTAGTCTGCTTCTTTACCCTTGATAGGATTTACTCCTTCAAATTATGTTAACTTTGATGAACAATATGGTGAGGAACGTAACTAAAAAAAATTATGCGAAGTTGATGGCATATGATATTTCATTCAAACAAATCCATTAAAAGTATGTGCCTAATTTTTGGACCCTACAACACTAAAGACGACACTACGAAAACTTGAAAAATATGGAAATTCATACTTAGGCACTCAACATTTGTTTGCTAATAATAGTTATTTTCTATTTTATTGAAAAAAATTTATGCATAACAATTAGAGAAAAAGATAAGTGAAATTGGTAAGAATGTTGGGGAATACTTGTTGCTCTGCAAACAAAAGACCGAGAGAGTGTGAACATTGATTGTATCGAAGCGGAGATAAGGTTAGGCTGCGTTTTCACTTTCTCCCCTAATCAAACCCTACATACGACTTCTTTTTCTTTGTTTATTCCATCAAGATTGCCAGGATAATTTACTATGGTGTAGCACATGGCTCCAATTGTACACCTTAGCAGCCTAGATTTACACGAGGCACTTGGAATGCGATGGAGCCACATGGTGAGCCCATGTCTAGGACTTGGATTTTGGTTACGATGGCCGGAGAATTGTGAATGATGATGGAGCACTTCAAGTATGAGGTTTTGTTTTCATCTCAATGCGAGTGCTCACACATTAGAGTATATTTCAAAGTGGAATTTCAAAGGCCACAATAATTAAATAAGAGAAGGCAAGCTGAAGGGTGGAAGGTAAGGGAATTGGTAGCTATGCTTGGGATCCACCAATTAGACTGACTGCTTCCCCTTTAAACAATTTTATCATATTGCATACCTTTCCGTAAAGTAAGTAAATTTCAACTGGTAGTGGTGATCGATGACCTTAAAAATTATGAACCCTACACGTTCCCTATCAAAAAAATTATTATTCTTCTATAATTATTTATTTAAATGTATTATTTAATAAAATCAATTATTTAACAAATTCCAATTAATTGTTATTTATAATTTTTGATATTTTTATTTTTTATTGTTTAATTTTTTTACTTCTATCAAGTATAAATAAGACTGCGTATTATCGAATCTTTCTAAACTTTGCGCTTGAGCTTAGCAAGACTTTAATTGAGTGTCAAAAATGATAATGTTTATTCTGTTTAAGGTCTTTCCCAAATTTAATTTTAAACTTGCTCCACTAATGAAGTCATCATTAGGGACATAAAAATATTACTATCTCATTTTTTATATTATATATATTTTTGTTTAAAATGGAAAAATATGCATTTTGTTCTTATTCATATTAAAATTACCTGGGTTAAAACATTAATAAAAATAATGTAATTAATGTATTGAAGTACACGAGTAAGGGCATACTTTATGTTTACCTATCACAATAATTAATGTAATTAATAAGTAAAACCCCCACGAGAAAAAGTCTTGGGTTTGCAGTAGACCTTTGGGATTTCTTTCTTTTTACCTATCACTAGGTCAAGTCCAAAAGGTAGACGAATCTCAACCCTTGGATCAAAATTTCATCATGTTGTGAATAGTTTATGTAGGTGAATAGAACAGAAATTTATTCACAAGGTCAAAGTTAACACCAATGGCACCAAGGCAAGATGGGTCAAATTCATCTGATACCCACTAGGGTATTTATCATGCACAGTGTTGGTCCTAAATTCCAAAGATGAGGCTAAAATTGTGGAAAGTCATTGAAATATGGTTTAGCTTTTACAAAAAAAAGCATTGATACAGTAACAGGATTATTGAGTCACATCTCCTGACGACCACCTTAATCACCGCAGGCTTAGGATCTAAACCAGAATCAAAGGCAAATCAAGTTACGTGGGTCCAAATTGAAAAATCTCTAGCCAATGAGAAAGCGACTCATGCGATCCTTGAACTTAGCCGGAAAGGAACCCACTTATTCTCAAAAAACGTCACATAGCGAACAATATGCAACAATATTTTATTTATATAAGAAAAAGATAAGGTAAAGAATAAAAGAGAAGCCAAACAAACCCACCTTGTTTCGCTAAACTAAACACATAGTTTGCTTTTTTGGGTCAAAATTTGATAAGAAAAATCGGAAAACGTTGAATTATTTCCTCTTTTCCAAGGGAAAAATAGCAGAGTACTTATACATAATAGAAACAGAAATGTTTTCGGATATATGCAATGATATTCTCTATCTCTGCCCTATCTGTTGGGAAGATATAAGAATAACAGAAATTAAGAATTTAATAACATCCTCAACAAGAAAAAGATTGCACAGCAAAGAAAGCTCCAACATTTACTTCCAAGTATATAATACAACTAGTGGAGAGGTCTCATACATACATTTGCCTTCTCTCGCATTTCACTTTCTTCCTTTTTCACGGCCATTTATTAGATTCCTTGAGATGGTCTTTTCTCCTCTCCACTGGATTGGACATATTCCCAGCTGAAATTACCCATCAATATCCTATCCGTTTCTTGTTGAGTCTCTTCTTCTTTTTACTGGTTTTCTGTGATTTTCTGAGCTGTTAAGACATGCAAGCTCTTCTGGATTTCTGAGTTCTGGTCTCTTCTTTTGGCAAACTCCTTTTCTGCTTTTGCTTTGTTGAATAATTAAAAAAAAAAACCTCATGTATCAAGTGGTTTTTGTATAGACGTATAAAGGGTTGAAGATAACGAACAAAAATTTTATAAAATTCCGATAAACGTCTTCTGTTTTTGTAAACTTTTTGTGTTGGTATAATCAGTTTTCTTGTTTGTAAAACTTGTCCTTGGATTTCCATTTCCTACACTTAAGGGGGGAAAAAAAAAAGAAAAGAAAGACATGGGCAAGCAAGGACCTTGCTATCACTGTGGAGTTACAAGTGAGTTCTTGTTTCTCCATTTTGTTTTCTTTAATGATATGGGAAAGGTTTTCACCGACTTCACCGTTTGCAATCAAGTATTCTTGTTAATGGTTTCATCGTACCAATGAACAGTACGATCTTTTGTAATACACAAGGTATTACCTGGACAAGGATATTACATTGAAAGCTTTCGTTTTCTTTCTTTTTTATGTCTGCAGTTGTGTACGTGTATATGGATTCGAGTTCTCATGAGTTCATTTGTTAGTTCATAGACTTCTGGTTTCTGACGTTGTTGCTTTAACCTTCTAATATAGTTTGAAATATCCTCCGTTTATAGGAATTAAGTTTGGAGTCTCTTTTCATTGGATAGACTGTATAGGACTAGCGGCCTCCTTCTTGTTTCTTCCAAACAATGTAACGAGCTTGGATACCAAGTAAAAATTGTAATTTTTCTGTTCGTGTTCCTATGAAATTGATCAAATCAAATAAGGGACTTTGATATGCTGTTAGTTTCATTGTAGAGCTGCCTGTATCCTCTGTTACGAACTATGTTAAGGTCAAGCATTGAGTCTGGAACTCTAAAAGTACATTGTAAAGCTCATCGTCGTTGCTAAAGCCTTGAACTTGTTCAGTTGAATCTCTGCAGATGATAAGCAACGTTGTATAAATTCTTGATTCAAATCTGAACCTTCCAATGCCATTGGCTTTAATTTTATTGAGGGTGTCGTCATTTCGTGACATCTATTTTTGATGTGAATAAGTACCAGTAGGTTAGACCTTGCACGGTGTATGATTTAGCTGGTTAGGGTAATCCATTTCTCTAAATTGAGTTTTACGTTACTACTGCCACTCATTTTAAGCTAATTTAGTTTCAACTTTCAACTTTCAACTAAAATTTCTTGTCTGATCAATGACGAACTAGTTCAAAAGAGTTTTTTGTACTCTTCAAGTGCTCTATTTTGTAGTGAAGTGAGCGACAGTAGCGCGCCTTCACCTTTCATCCTCCATTGTTTAGAAAAGCATCAGCTCTTTTCTTTTCCATTTCTTTTTCATGGTAGTGTCAGCTTGAACTTGTGGTTTTAATTGGAAATTGTACAAAAGGAATACACAAACCAGAATAAGTTTCCTTAATGATCTTTGTCATGTTAGATATATTCCCATCCTTCCTGAAATATTATTTTGCTTGTTCAGAAGTTTCTAAGTTCTACACATAGCTGTCCTGTTCTCCTCTCGTGTAATGAGTATACGCTCAAGGATCTCATTTTTGTTATTCATTTCTGATTCCTGTGAATGATATGCTAATGTCATTTTTTTTCCCCTTTGAGCTCAGAGTGACCTTCAATGGTTTATGCTTGCGCCCAGGAGATTTTGTATTAGTTCTGCTTTTTGAGAAAGTGATCCTTATTTAATGAGGCCTTGTTATGGTTTGATTTACTTAATTGCGTAAATTATAGCTCTACTTACTAGACAAATTGCTTGTGCATAATATATTGCTTCATGGCTAAATTAGTTGAAATCAGTACTCTTTTGTTTCGTCTATTGTTAAAATTCGTCTTCTATAAAAAAGCACCAACTTTTTTACCTGTACCTACTGAATCTAGATGACTTTCTCTGTTGTTCTATTTGATGTCAATATCTAACATGTTTTTGAACAATTATCTGGTTTAGACACACCTCTTTGGCGCAATGGGCCTCCTGAGAAGCCAGTATTATGCAATGCTTGTGGATCTAGATGGAGAACAAAAGGAACACTTACCAATTATACTCCTCTTCATGCTCGAGCAGATGTTGATGATTACGAGGACAACAGGGCTACTAGAATGAAAAACATGTCCATAAATAAGAGCAAAGAAGTTAAACAGCTGAAAAGAAAGCCAAACCATGATAGTGGGGTGGTTGGAGTGGTTAATCCTGACTACAACCAGGGTTACCAAAAGGCTTTAGATGAAGATACCAGCAATAGATCAAGTTCTGGATCAGCCATATCTAACTCTGAGAGCTGTGCTCAGTGTGGCAGCGACGATGCAAGTGATTTGACAGGTTGAATACTGACCAAAGTTAATCTTATTTCCCCCCTCTCTTCATTATCAAAAATTGGGGGCAAACTTAGAAGGGATCGTAATCAACTATTCTGTTCTATAATTAGTTAGAGTTTTTGGTTTATATTCGCAAATCTGAATCATGGTCATTGGCATAAGGTATCATAAATCCCCGAAAACAATTCTAAAATGGTGGTGGAGGGTAGAAAAAAAAAAGCAAGAAAGGAGATAGATAATGACATTATTATTGCTGCAGCTAATTATCTCACAGAGAACCAAAGTCTTTGAGTTTCAGGGAGCAGAAGTGGCTTCCTTGTGTGATTTTTGTCAAATCAAAGCACTAGATGACTAAATACTTCACGACAGAATCTGATAGTTTTTATTGTGTTCCTGTCCTCGTGAATGCCTTCACTTAAGCATTTTGTGTTGCACTTTTCTTAGGTCAAGCGCAATCAATTGTGTGGGACGCATTGGTACCTTCTAAGAAGAGAACATGCGTCAATCGCCCGAAGCAATCTCCTGTTGAAAAACTTGCCAAAGATCTTCATACTATATTATATGAACAGCAATCTTCATGTGTCTCTGGCTCTTGTGTAGAAGATTTGCTTTTGGAGAGTGAAACACCAATGTTTTCTGTTGAGATTGGACATGGGAGTGTTCTGATTAGAAATCCAAGTTCAATAGCTCGAGATGAGGAATCTGAAGCTAGCTCCCTTTCTGTTGAAAACAAACAATACTCAAAAAGTGAGGCTTATTCACATTTTATGAGCCATCCTATATATAGTGAGAGCAAGAGCATAAGCAGAGCCTATTCTGTTGTTGGAAAATATACAAGTCCTTTTGAACTTGGAATGCAGCTAGAGGAACTAAAGAGGTATACTTCCAATTGGTTTTAACTTGCAAGAGCTATGATTTCCTGAATTCATTAAAATATCTGAATGTCTTGCAAGAATTATGTTTTCCTTATGTCATTGAAGTACCTGAATATTTTTGTCAATAGTTCTTAGCAGCTAACCATATCTCCTAACAGCTTAATGTACTAACACATATATACTTGTTTTGGTCTCTTAGATGAATAAAAGGGAAAGCAAATATAATATTGGTTTTGCTACCTGCATAGATCAATGGATCTTTGGTCTGGGTATACATAAAATCAGCCAGCAAATTGGGTGAATGACTGTTTTAACTGAGTATGTGTGCAGTTCTATTGTGAAGAGCAGAAAGAAACTTGTGGAACTATTACCCACTGGCATTAAAAGAATTCATAAATTTTACTTTCGCTATGTTTAATCTTTTTCGTTTGGAATTTCAGGGACACGCCTCTGCCAGAGAAATTTCAAATCCGGGGAAATCTTGTTTCAATACTATGTAACGTTGATTTAAATGTAAGTTATGTTTCCTTATTTGTTGATGGTTTTTTAGAGCCATTCCTTTCATATCTGATATTATTGTCGTCCTATTCTTGTCTGTAATCATTATCCTTGTTTGTGGAGTACAAGAATTCTGATTTTTGTCAATTACTTCTGGAAATTGCAACTTATTTTCTATACCATCTCAAGATTCTGCATTTTGATACTTCAGTGTTATGAAATGTATCTTCTATTTTTCTTTCTTGTCTTAGAACCTCAATCACTTGATTCTTAAATGTTAAGATATATCAAAACTCTGCACTTTTAATGTTTAATATAGACTTCATTGGTGTTTGACACGATTCAGTGCATTTATGTTTCAGGATATTCTTACTTTCGAGGAGTTCGGTAGAAACTTGACTACTGAAGAGCAGCAGCAGTTGCTAAAATATCTACCTCCTGTTGATACTGCCAAACTTCCTGACAGGTTTGTACTCTGCCGCTGTGAGTAGTAGCTGTCAGTTTGATAGGACAATGATCATCATTTTTACATTTTGGGGGTGGGCAATGGGGGCACAAGCAACTGCTAACTTTTATGCAATATTGCTAAAAGTTCCACCTTTGGCAACTGGCATATTCAATTGATTTGTGGAAATATGCTAACCATCTCACTTATTCTAGGAATATTTGTTGCGCAAAAATTCATTGCGCAATATTCGTGCCTTTTGTTTTCTGTATTTGTGCAATTCATTTATAGTATTTGAGCATGTTAGATGACGTAAGTGGGCATCATCTAAATACACTTTATATCACTTGAATAAATCCAGTTTATAGAAGTTCAGTGGTGATTGAAGATTAAAATCATTTCCTTTGCATTTGCAGCCTCAAAAATATGTTTGATAGTCCTCAATTTAAGGAGGACATGGATTTGTATCAACAAATGCTTGCAGAAGGTGTTTTTGATCTTTCCTTATCAGGAGCAAAACCTGAAGATTGTATGGCTGTAAAAAGGCTGGCATTATCCAATTTGTCAAAATCCAAATGGGTGGAATCATATCGTGAACTAAAGGTTTGATTGATTTGTTTATGATAGAAGTGTGTTGCATATGATATTGTCTGTGATTTAGTTCCTTGTGATGTTCTATCTACTTGTCCTATTAAGCCTCTCTTCGGATGCAGAAGTGTACAGTTGGTAGTGTGAAGTTGCTGGTTGCAAAGGAACCAAATGGCATTGCAAGAAATAGTTATACTGCTGTCAAGAAGGAATGTGAAAAGTTAATTCTAAAACTTCCAGGTTAGCCAATATTTGCTGGTCACTATATATTGTTTGGTGACAGCTTTTCTTCTTAGTTTCTTAATTTATGTTAATATTGAGAGGGCTAAGAGGACAAGTCCCTGGACTCTTGCAGTTATACACGCCTTCTTTTATAGTTTTGGTACGTAGGAGGTCAATTACCTGGAGATTCATACATATTGTATTGTGTTGTTGTAGAAGTTGTTCATAATTTACATTAGGAATGTTAAAGAAATTTTTCCGCAGAAGGAATAGCGATAAAGAGTCCCAAAAGGTTTGTCATGAAGGCTACATATGAAAACAAAGACCTTGTGGATAATGATGGATCTTGCTTCAGTCCAAGAAGCCTATTTACCATGCCTCCAGATGGTGGCTCCCTTATGCTGGATTCTCTTCCTTTTGTGGATGCAAATTCTGATCAAGATCTTCTGTTGGATGTGCCATCTAATGGCTCATTTCCACAAGCTGAACTTCTTCACCCTACTGTAAATTTTGGACTGCAGGCTAGCATTAGTAGTAGCTCAGTATACCCACGTCTGGTCGGTCCCTAACACCATCAAAATGGTTTGTTTTGATAACTTAGGGATGTAGGCTACTTTTTGCCAATTCCCATAACTAGGCTAAACATGTTTTGGATGCCAAATATTGAAGTGAATGAGGTATGATGGTTGCCAGCTCTACCCTTCCAATCAAACTTAATATGCCAAGGGATAAATTTTTGGTGGGTTTTATTTTTGTGTAGGGTTGACAAAAGATTGTAATATATAGCTCAAAAGTGCATAAAAGATAAATTCAACATTTGATGTATGGAGTATAGTCCTTGTATTGGACAAAACCCTTCATCTGCCGTTCATTTAATTGTCTTTGCCATCAAAAGGACAGAAAGAGAACGCAAGTCCCGGGGGCATCTTAGTTTCCGAACATAAACAAACGAGTCATCTGCGGATGGTTGCTTCATTCTATCTTGTGTACACTAACGTAGCGTTTAGTTGATGTCTCTATTAGTAGAGACAGACGATAGAGACACAAAAATTTTGTGTCTGACAGTATTTATTTGCTGTCTCAACTTATTTTTGTTCTAATTTTAGACTATAGGGATAGAAATTTTTTATTCCTTCCAAGACTGTGATACAAGATTTCTTATTCTGAGAATAGAAACAAAACAAATAAGTAATTTTTATAAATCTCTCTTTTCACATAAACAATTTTTTATTCTTAATTATATTATTAAACTTATCATCATTATTATTATTATCATTCATTATTATAAATTTTGAACTTATTATTATTAATTATTGTTATTATTATTATAAATTTTAAACTTATTATTATTATTATTATTGTTATGCACGAGACCTTCTTGGGAGGCATTCATGGCATAGGTGTGAGACGTTCTTGGTGATTGGCCTTTGTTAATGAATAAGGAACGATGCTACTAATAGGGTTATGGTTATGTGTGGAAGTTTTTGAAGTTCCCTTATAACTTGTGAAGCTGTTGTTATTACTTTTTGTTTCCTGGCCACGACGTTGGCTTGTCCCTACAACAGATAATGTAGCTGAAAGAAACAAAATTATTGCAAAAAGTATTTGACGATGAAAAAAATCGTCAAACAAATGATTACAAAAGTTCAGTAGCAAAAAATTATCTTTGACATTTTAAAGGAATCATCACCGAAAAGATTTTACTATGATCATTACTTCATCTCTGGTGAAAATAGGCGACGAGAGGAGAAATAGTTATAAATCACTTATTTCCGCATTTAATTTTGGTAAGTAAAGGTAATTAGTTTCGTTAAAGTAAGCATAGATAATAATGTTTACTGATGATTTATTTTGTAGGAGAATATGTTTTGCTTAAAAAATTAAAGCGTAGCTAAATGTTATTAGAGATGTTATGGAAAGTGTAGGGAAAAAGATTTGGTGACGATTTTATATTTGTAGCTAAAAAATTTTACTGATGAATATTTTTTTAATTTAACTTTCCTATTGCCAATTTAATATTTATTATAATTATTAACGACATTTTTAGTTCATGTTATTGTTTTCAACATGGTTTGAATTATAATTTATTCACATTTTGTAATTATTATTGGCAACATATTGTTTAAATAATAATAAAATAAAATCAAAATAAAAATATTTCATAATTAAAAATGAAATGCATTTTATACAAAAACATGTAAGTAAATGTTAATTACAAAACTTAAGAAAAAAATTTATCGACAAACTAAGACTCTTCATCGTCATTACTACTGACATATTGTGACCCAAGTATTTGTTTGACCATTTTTTTTAACTTAGTCAACTCTCTTTCAATATGGTCTAGTTTTTGCTTATTACGTTATACTTTTTCTTCAGTACGATCTAACTGTTCTTCATTACATTGTAACTAGAGCCTTAAGCGACGAGTTCTCCTCTTGAAGCGTCGTTACATGTGTTGATCGTGATTATGATGAACCAATTGACTTAGGATCATGTCCAAGACTTTTGATATACCCTAATTTTGTACCAAGAACATTGTTGCAAATGTCATGCACCTTAGGCTCATTCCTGCCAGACAATGATTTCTACAATAACTCTTGCATCTGTCCTACAATTTAAAACACAAAATCAAGATGTAATTAAAATATTATTACTTAGTATTACAAAAATAAGTAAACTCTAAAATTAAAATTTTTATACTCACATAATTATTTTGTGTCTCTTCAGACATCCATCTTTCACCTTCCTTGTAGTGCATTAGCTTGTAGAGTGTGATCCTATCACTTTATTGTCGAAGGAGTTGAGTATGACTTTGTTATATGAATAAAAAAAAAGAACACAATAGATTATATCGTATTAACTAATAGAATAATAACTTATAAGCATTACAATTATAAATTCTTATCGTACTAAAATAAATTATTTGGAGCTGGTGTTGTGAGGAGTTTTTTTTTTGTTAACCTTGGCTTTCTCACGCTTTTCCTAAATAAAGAGAAGAAATAGTCATTAAATGCAAAAACAAAATTAATGGAAGGAAATATGAAGAGAAAGAAGAAAAACCTGGACATTCGTAAAGGCCTAATAATCTCATTTCACTCCAATGTTCTAGAGTCCCCCATTCTAGAACACGTCTCCTTGCCTCCTCATATAAAGTAAAAGACTTGTAGTATATATGAAGACAATAATGATGATCCTTTGCCCTTTTGTTTCAACAGTGAACTAACACAACATGAAACTTCAAGGTTTTTGATATCGACGATATTGAGCTTCATCTATAAACAACACGTATAATTTAACTTATTCCTTAAATAAGTAAAAATGTAATGCATATAATAAAATGAATTAAAAATTACCAAAACTTTGCCCAAAGCATTCTGTAGCAAGTTGTTTTCCTTCAACTGCTTGACATGCTGAAGACAAGGCAATTCATTCCTGACAACTACTCCTAACTCACTGGATGATTTTACTAATTGGATCTTATCAATAGGACGACGTTGCGTGGGGTCAATATGCATAGACAACTTGTTGTTCATTGTACCATTCATGCATTACAACTCAGATCCTTTAGTGATATCTTTACCTCTTTTCTTATGTCAGTATTGGAACCTAACAATAAAAAAATAATGATAACAAAAAAGACATTGAGTATGTAAATGTATATTTGAGCATAACTGTAAATATAGGTGATTAACAATAACAGACTTAAAGATCCCTCAGCACTAGTTGAGGTAGATATAGCTTATTGCTGACTACCTTCATTGGAGGATGAAATTGGTGGTTGTTAATTGATAGGTTTCAATTGATTTGTTTGTTGTGGGGGAGGAATATCTTTGGTAGTTGCCACCCCCTTTCACATCTTTCTACCAGGTCCCATTATATTGAATATCTATAAAAGAAATATCAACATAACGTATAATCTTTACTCAAACAACAACATTACACATGAATATAAGTGAAACACAAGTCAAAACTAAACATTTGGAATAAAAATAAATCAAACACCAAGATTCCATAAACATAGGTAAAACATCAACAATACACATTGATTCATCTTGAATAAACATAAGTAAAGCATCAACAACATAAGTCAAATATGAACATAACATTTCAAACAATATAAATAATTTATTTACATTCAATCATCATGTTCAAAATTTTGAAAATAATCATTATTAATTACATTATCATTAGATTCTTCATCAATAATATATTCGTCCAAAGTATCACCATTGTCATTTAATTCATCCCGATTATAGTCTTCATTTGTTTGCATAATAAAATTAGCTTGGACTTCATCCAGTTGTACTATGATGGGATCAACATCCCTCCTATGTAATGATGATATATCTACATCTTCTATTTGAATGGCTTTATTATTAAACTCCAATATAATCTCTTAATAAAATTCATCTACATCGTTATTGAATTGACCATTATCTCTTTAACAAAAATCGAAGACATTTTGGTGTTAAAACTTTTGAACAACCTTCCAATTGCTACCCAATATAGTATCACTGAGGTGGAAAACTTGCTTCACTTGACTTACAAGGACAAAAGGACCATTATCATACCATGTTTTACTAACATTATGCTAGTAATATTGTAACGACGGACTTTCTGAGTCCTTTGGTGATTGTTTTTGTTGGGCCCGGGTCCCGAAACCCTATTCCCGAGGTGGCCCCTCGATTGCGCCCGCGACGGGCTACCCGAAATCGAAGGATCCGATCCCAACATCTATCCAAAATTCGATTCAGACATGCACTTTCGCACACAAATATCATACACACAATCATTCGAACTATGAATTAAACACCCCATAAACTAAGGAGCTTCATGCCATTACAATTCAAAAGAAATTTGACAAGTGATATCAACCATACATAATACAAAATAAGTCTAAATCCCAAAATACATGAAAATGTTCCATGATGATATGCTTGGAGGGCCAACCAAAATACTAACTTAATGCAAAGCTCCTAACTATCTTGGAGTTTCCGATGCCTTGCAAGATCAACGATCTTCTCGCTCTACACCTGAGGAGTGGGAGATAATGGGGTGAGCTGCGAAGCTCAGTAGCATATACATTTATAGCCATTGGCAACGAGCCACACAATCAAGCATAAACATATATATACACAAGCATATAGCAAGT
>JANIJH010000005.1:21871515-21886238 GCA_024520975.1 Erythroxylum areolatum | reverse complement strand
TATTCACATGTAAACATATGCATATATATTTCAAAGCAATCTAAACACTCTTAGCCCTTTCCAAATTACCATTCTACTCTTCCCATTAGGGGTGGGATGTTACAATGTAGGCCCCACTGCTTTACGTATTCAAGCCACTTGTCAGCCATCTTTTCTTTTTTCTTTTACTTTAAGCATCTTTTACTTTTTAGTTTTCTTATCTTGTCTTTTTCTACTTTGGTCGATAACTTTTTGCATTTCTTCCTTGAAAGCTCGTGTGGGAACGACATTGATTTTTTTAAAATTGATAGGTTTAGCTAAATTAGTCATTTTGGAAAGAGAGGGTTGTTTTCAAGTACTTGCTTATATTGTGGTCGAAAAGATGGTTCTTTAAATTCAGCAAGGGCTTTTTCAGCTTCAGCGTGGGTCGGATAACTTCGATGAATAATTGCAGGCTTATTGTTAATATGAAGGGTAGGTTTATGCCATTCATCATAAATTCTGGCCATAGGTCCATTAAAAATAACATATACTTTGGGTTCTTTGTGGTCGGCTTTTTTTTTGGGAAATAGTGTTGGATAATGGGCTTAATACTGGAGTGGGAGTTTGAGTAAGTTGTTGAGGTGTAATGGGCCGGATACCAGGTGTGATAATGGCTATAGCTTCAGTAGGTTATGAAGAAAGTTGTTTTTCTAAGAGAGAGCAATTCCGTTGGAAATCTTCTTATTTTGATGTCTTTTCAATAATAGCCAAATCAATTTATTTCTTCTATTTTAATTGGTTTTGACTCCCAATTATATGTTGTTTGTTGATTTCATTTTCATTTCTCCCCACTTTGACTACTTTCGGGTTGTTTGTCATGTTTCTGTTATTAATCTACATAAATTTCTTGATCTAATTCATAGCCATAAATAACTTTATCTTGATCTGTTATTGGTTTTAATGAATTGTTTTTTTTTCGATAATAGCCAAATCAATTTATTTCTTCTATTTCAATTGGTTTTGACTCCCAATTATATGTTGTTTGTTGATTTCGTTTTCGTTTCTCCCCACTTTGACTACTTTTGGGTTGTTTGTCATGTTTCTGTTATTGATCTACATAAATTTTTTGTTTTGATTCATAGCCATAAATAACTTCATCTTGATCTGTTATTGGTTTTATGAATTCATTTTTAATGAATTATTTTCTAAAGTTAATTTATTAATGAGGTGCGTAATAGAGTAACCTATTCGAATTACTAATCCTAAAGTAGCCGTTAATAAAGAAGACCTTAATTTTGCAAATAATGAATTAACAACAATAAAGCATCGAATTACATTTTTAACTGAACATATTAAAAATACTGTATGAGTGTTACTAAACAATTGCCCGAATTAATAGATAAACAAATAAATATAGAAAATCAGCCAAAAGAAGTACATACTGATATTTTAGCGTTAATTCAAAATTATAATTTAATAGACCAAAAATATAATAACTTTTACAAAAAATAGATAGTATAAATAAAAGACTTGATGCGACATTATCAATTATACACAAAATTCAATAATTGGAAGAATAGATGCTATCAGAGCCATCTAAGCCAATTACATTAATCAAACTATGGAAGATATAGAAAAAGATATCAAAATACAACTAGAAGAAATTACACACCTTGTTAATAAATTAACTTTAGAAAATAATTCATTAAGAAATGAATTCATAAAACCAATAACAGATCAAGATGAAGTTATTTATGACTATGAATCAGATCAATAAATTTATTCAAAAATTACCTTATTCAATAAATAGAACTATCGAAGAAACATTTTTAATTAAACAAAATGCTAATTTAGTTGCTTATAATCTACGAGGAGCTATTTCTATTACTAAAGAAGTATTATGCTAAAAATATTTAGAAGAAAAATTACATAAATAAAATTGCGACATAAAGAAACTCAATTATGTTGTTCGAAATATTCAGAAGTATCACAATAATATGGATGTGAGTTTACAACACACAAAAAACAACAACTGACTCGTTCAAAACACCCAAAATTTAAAAACTATAGATGGAAACGATATCCTAAAAATAAATATAGAACCATTTAGACCTTATAAAAGTTTTTAAGAAAATAGGCTTATCAGAAATACAATCCAAAAAAGAATTATTGTCCCTAAAATTAAAAAACAATGTCGATATTGGTTATGTAAAGAAGGTCGTTATGTAAATAATTGTCCAAAAAGAAACCAAAATAAAATTTAAAAAATCAATATTCTAAATTTTGCATTACAGTATAACCTAGAACTTATAGAATCACATTATGAAATAGATTCAACCATTTCTTTGTTTAAAAATTAAATTTGAATCATTGATAAAAATCAATTACCGTGGCATCAATATGATCATAACATCAACCTACAAAGCAACAATCACTGCATAAGCACTCTAGATCGTCAAACAATTTGAAGAAAATTTAGGTACTCTCTCTGGACCATTTTTGGATCTCTGCAACCAATGAAAACAAGCCTTGTGCCAGCAATTACAGTATTATTCACACAAAAAAATGTCCACATTTCCCTTCATCATCCATAACCGACAAAGAAGAAAGTGGTTCATATATCATCATTGAAGACTCATTGTAAGCTCCATGTAGGCTCTAGTACTTTAAGTATTCAGGCCACTAGTCGGCCATCTTTTCTTTTTTCTTTTACTTTATGCATCTTTTACGTTTCAGTTGTCTTATCTTGTCTTTTCTTACTTTGGACGATACTCTCGTCCCTTTGCTTATATAATGTAACCTTTGAACATTGCTCAAAGACATAAAAGAAATAAACATTCAGTTGTTATACCTTCTCTCTCAAAATTCTGTCTCATCTAAAGATTGGCAATAAAAAAAAAAAAAGAGAACTAAGGTATGATTCTTTACTTTTTATTTTTTCATGAATTATTATCTATGTTTATTTACTTATTATCAATGCATGTATCCTTTTTTTTTTCATTTTTATCTATCTGTATCACTTATTTAGATCCAAGATCTAATATTTCTTCAAAATTGTTTCATTTATAAATTTTGGCCTATCACTTATTTAGATCCAAGATCTAATATTTCTTCAAAATTGTTTCATTTATAAATTTTGACCTATCACTTATTTAGATCCAAGATCTAATATTTCTTCAAAATTGTTTCATTTATACATTTAGACCTATTCTTCTTCGCTGCTTTGTTAAAATAGGCTTATCTCATAAGTATTCATAAAACAAACCAACAAAGGGTCTTCATTATTTGACAGAGTCAAACAGGTAGGTGTCCTAACCCTAAGCAGTCGAGTCCCTCCCTTTCCTCTCCCTTTTCGTGTGTAACTCTCAGCCTCATTGTCTCTCACGCAACACAGGTCACAACTCATAAGTCCAGTGATGCCGCCATCGTTGCCAAGCCAAGTCCCCGCTCCCACCGTCACCAGCTCACCAAGAGCTGTTCGCCGTCACTAGCTCGCACTCCAACTCTGTCATCGTCGCTAGCTCCCACCATATGCCACTCCAGCTTCATCACCGCCACTCCATCGTTAGCTCTTAAGTTTTTTTTGCCAACTCTTGGATTTTTTTTTCCTGTACGGATATGGTGAGGAGCTAATTACTAGATTTGTGATTCCAATAGGAGTTTATATTAATTACTTTTTTTGGGTTTTTTTGAGTCTGGAATCTTAATTATTTGCAAATAAAAAGTGGCATTTTAAACTTTGAAAACCATGAAATTTATGTTATAATTATTTGGGTTTTCTGGAATACTGTATTGATTAAAAAGTTATTTACAAATTAATTACTTGATATACACAATATTTACATCTACTACACATTTAATTGTCTACATCTTGGAAAATAATTGTGGGTAAGTGTACAATTTTGGTTATTTTAAGGTTTCATATACAATATATTTAATAAGTTGAGACAAGTTAGATGTATTACATTTTGTCTCCAAACTAGTAAGGTTCTGTTGTAAAAAGTGTGGTGATAACAAAATGTGCCTACTTTGATAAAGACAGAATGTGCAAAGGTTTCAGTCTTGTAATTGCGAGTGTGTAACTATTTTGGCCACTTATTTATGAATATGTAAGTTAAAATTGTGCACTTTCATTATAACTAAAGTACTGGGGGATCAGGGCTAGAAATTTATCTTAATGGGGACGTTTAATTTATTAGGTAAGAATTAGGTATAAGTTGATTGCTTAACATATATCACAAGGATCTAAAATAAGATAATGTTACTTCATCTTTTAGGAACCATAAACTCCTTACAAGTTAACAAACATGTCAATGAGAAATTTTGAATTTATTAACTATAGTTAATATGTTTTGACTAAATTTATTTTCATATGCAATAACTTTTATTTTTGATATAAAGTTATTAATTTAACTTTTTATATTTCTTTATTTATTTTTATAAATAAATGGAGAAAAATTCAAGTATTTTTTATAATTTAATCTCTTCAAGAAGATTCAATAATCTAGTTTAGACTTATGTTAGATTTATTCCTGATATAAAGAATCATAATCTTTTTTGTATTGCAACAAACATTTGAAGGTAGGAGAATCACCAAAATAAAGAAGCATTAGTTGGGATCAAAGATAATGTGGAGCCTTGTAAGAAAGTTATGATATAAAATTACAGATGAAAACTTTACTTAAAGGATATCAAAATGAGAAAGATAGACTAAACATTGGCAGTGAAAGTTCTTTTTACAATAGGTACAATGATACTAACAATGTTGAAGATAATATTTATGCCCAACGAGAAAGAATTGTTGTAAGTAATAGGAGGAAATGAATAAAATAGGTATCTAACTTTTTTGTTATATGAACAATTCCTAAACCTCAACCTTCAATTTATAATATCTTGCAATATAAAGAACTAACTCATAATGTGAATATGGTAATGGCTAAATAGTAGTATGATATATGTATATCATTCAATAATACTTAATCTTATTATTACCAACTTATGATGAATACTTTACCTCTTATAGTATAAGATATAAAGCTCATTTAATTGAAAACTAAAAAAGTAATATTATGAGTAGTTCTATTTATGAAATTTAAAATTATTTAAATGAAAAAAGAATAACTTGGACAACTTATAGTTGTTCAATTTGTTAATAGAAGATATAAGTTTATTATCAATTTTTTGGTTTATTATGTTAAGGAAATGGTGTTTTTAAATTTTATTAATGCATTTGGTCTTGGAAATATTGATACTTTGTTTAAAATATTTAATGAAATTATGAATAAAATTGAGCCTGAGAGCATTATACAATTTATCACTAACATTGACACTACTCACAAAGCAGCTGAGAAAAGGATGTAAAGCAAGTATAATTCTTTTTATTAGGCTCCTTATGTTTGTATATTGTATTGATCTAATGTTGAAAAGTATAAAAGATGCTAGATATTTTACTATCATTAATGAAATTGTGTAAAAATGAGAAAAGTGACTAAATTCATCTATAATCATGCATAGATTTTGAATTTGATGAAAAAAATTATAGGAATTTGTGACATTATGTTATTACAAGATTTACAACTATTTTCTTATCACTTTAATATTTTGTTCTAATGAACAAGGAGCTAATAAAAATGTTTATCAGTGATAAATGAGTTATATCTTAGTATGTTAGGTTTTAAATGAAAGTTTCTAGAATTATATTTAAAGATCATAATTTTGTCATATTGTCAACTTTTTATCTAAGTTTGTGAGCCTTTGATGAGAGTACTTCATTTGGCTAAGGAGTTACTTTTATAATAGGAGTTACTTTTATAATGCTACGGAGATGGAGAAGGAAGCAACAAATGTCATTTTAGAAAATAGGCCTCTCTTGTATACACGTAATCTTGCGATCGTCAATGAAATATGAGAAAGACAATTTTACTCTATATTGGTTGTTACTGAGGCATTTTTTATTCTTGACGTTTATTTTAAATTAGATTAGACTAAGAAAGCTCAAGTCAATAAAGGAAATGTTATTAACTATCACAACAATTGTTTCACATAAAAAGGACGTAAAATGTCCTTAACTCATAAGTAAAGGCATAAAAGGATGCATTTGACAATTTTGGGATGATCATTGTAATCGTCAAGAAGATAAACTTAATCTATGTATATATTTCTTCACTTTTATTACTTTTTTAAAATTAGTCATCATTTTTTTGTTTATAAGATTAATTTTGTGGTCTTATAGTTACTTTGTGGGACTAATTCAAAAGTTGATTGTAAAGATGTGCAATTCAAATTATGAGTTAAATTATGAGTGGACAAAGTGTGAAAAGAATTAGAACATATTTGAATTCATTTTATTATAGAAATAGAGAGATATTTATTATATCAATTTTATATTGTTATAATTTTTTGATACATGATTGATCTAATAGTAAAAATTATATAATACGATATATTGAGAGATTATACTGTAATTTTATAAAATTAAGGAACTATTTATAATCTTAAAAATATCTAAAATAGTGTTCGATATTACTCGCTAATGACATTGTACCATTTCAAAAATAGAGGTATAATGTCGGACATTGATCATTGAATGCTAAACTGCTACTATCTTCACATTCCATATTGCTTCCAAGATAGATACATGATTTGATCTAGAATTCAATTCACTCCAACCCAGATTATTGCTGTTTCATGTCCTTATATAGAAAGGTTTGGGTTCAAAGTGATAATTTCACCCTAAATTTGGAGTTGTAAAATATTACAAACAAATCCAAACTTCAAAGCTACAAGGCACATTTTGATATTTATTTTAAAGTTTTTCTTTTGTGTATTTTCACTTTAAGAACTGTTAATCCATACCTCTATGAAAACTTAGGTTATGACTGTACGAATTAAATTTAATGTAAATAAAATATTATGGGTATTAGTTACCAAATGTGATTGGACTATGTTTAAGCTTTTCAATCTTTTCTTTTTCATAATTAGTAAGGATTAGGTATTTATTATACTTTCTCATTTATCAATTTATTGAAAGAATAAGACCTATTAACACTAATGTGGCAAATATTTCTTATATCCTCGTTATTTTGGAAAGGACGTTGTTAGTTAGTTTTTCTCTTCCAAAAAACTTAAGCTGATATTTAGAAATTAATTTTGGCGGAAAGAAACTCTCTATGCTCAACAAACTTTATGACTTGATCAACCTAAGCTCCCAAAAAAATCTCAAGAAAGGAGGGGTAAATACCGTTTATGCGACATTCTCTAAAACAATAGTTACTCGATAATCAACGATGGTCAAAAAAAGACGAGCGAAGGAATATGTGGTTGGCTATAAGGTAGGCGAAACAAAAGGTGCTCTTCGCCAAAAAGAAAGCAGCCTTTGCTTCAAGTGGATATTGGCGAGGCCTAGGTATTTTTCGTGATTTATACACACTTCTATCTTGCAATCAACTATATCTCAAGCCACCTATTTTAAGTAAGGGCAAGGTGCGTTTATTTCGGTCCAAATCTAGGACGCCTGACAATGATATATAAGCCAACGCCGTTACTAACAAAAGACAACACAATTACGAAAATGAATAACCTGCCTATGCTTACCTTAAAATCCTCATTATCTTCTCTTTGCCTTCTGGGGCTCTTCATCATCACCATCTTCTCTTCTTCCTTCTCCGTCCAGTCCGATTGGAACCCGATATCTGATTCGGTCAACCAGGCTGAGAATGCGGTCAATGGGGCGGTTAATGATACCAAGAATGCGCTAGAAGGTGCGGTGAACTCCACCTCAGATGCTTACAACACCACCAAGAATGCCTACAACGACACTAAAAACGCCGTCAAAGATGTTGCTAATGGTGTCTGCCGGGAACATGTCGCGGGTCATGGACTGGTTGCTTTGATGACTATTCCACTCGTTTACTCCACCATGTTCTTGCTCCCATGATCGATACAACTGCCGATCTTTATATAAAACTTGTCTTAGTTTCGCTTGATGTACTTCTTAAACTTATATTTTAATTTTCTTTTAACACCGACGTCATACCGTTACGTGTTTTCATTTACTTTTATCAACGAACAACATACCAAATTTTGATTTACTTTTATCGCTTGATTTACTTCTTAAACTTATATTTTGATTTACTTTTATCATATCATTATATTATCAGACATTTTCAGATTCCGCTTTATTGTAAAATTTTAGATTTATTGTAAAATTTTAAATTAGGTGTGATGATGATAATATCAGCATATCAATTTTTATGACTTATATATGACAGTATAGTGCACTACTTTGTATGAATTTCATTTCTGAATAAAGTAGACATTACAAAATTTGGATCCACATATTATATGCCTAGATTCATTAAGAAATAAATGAAATATAAGCATTCAAAATTGGGATAAAACAACTGAATGAGAACATGAAAAACATAAGAAAGAATATGTAATTTTACCCAAATTTGTTGTTCCATGTGTATGATTCAAACACAGTATAAATGTTACAAAATAGAAATCGAATTAGATTTGAGAGTCAAGATAACATAACCATAACGGATTGCACCACCACGCACGCGATAGTTTACCTTACACATGCATTATGGCGATGTGCAATAACTTGTTTGCTACAAACAATCCCACACGGGTGCTCTGACCACAATTTTTTATTTAAAAAACTTTCATTAAATAATATTAATTTTTATTTATTAGGGTATTTTTATTTTTATTTTTGAATACGTATGATAATTTTAAAATTATTTTATATTTTTATAATTTATATAAATTAGAATTCTTCAATAAGAAATTACCATATTGTTTTCTAAGAATTATAATTCTTACAAAATATTTATTTAAGTCTAAGAATTATGGTTCAAGTCAATTAATAATAATCATAATTTTCCCAAATTTTATTTCTTTGGTAGAACTAAAATGCAACTTGAATTCTTTAGTAGTATTAATTAAATATTCAACAATAAATTCTTAGTGAATTTAATTATATGAATTTATTAAAATGGGAAATTATATTTTATGTTTATGATTATTATTTTAATATTCTTGGCTAAAAAGTAACAATTTTTTCTTGATTTTGTTTGAGGAAAAATGTACTTATAGCATAAGTTCCAGAGAGAGTTAGGACACGAGACTAAAGGGCACATGTAAATGAAACAAAAGCACAACTAAGTTCGTTTTGGAGAATAAAAAGAATCCTTTAGAATGTGATAGAAGTGAATAATAAAATTTTAAAAATTATATTTGAAGATTGTTAAGCTTTTCTCACGGAGAATGCAAAGTTTGAAGTTTTAAATAATATTGATAAAACTTGAGAAAGAGTTTTTGAAATATCTTTGGATTTTTTGTGAAAGTCCAAGAAAGGATTATCGCTGGCTTATGAGGAAATTTGTGAGAAGTGCAAGACTTCAAGTAGTGAAGACAACTATGAAAATTTTGTTTGCTGAAGAAGATATTGTTTCTGAAATTGCTAAAAAGGTTGAGATTTCTAGAAGCACCCAGGGCCTCGTACAGTCCATTCCTTTTAGGTGTAGGACATGGTGGACTTAGTGACCTTCACATGATGAACATTTGTTGATTGTTATTTGTTTATATTAGGATATAATATAATTATGTATTTGGTTTATTTTCCAAAAACGTGTTATTGTTATATTCTTATTATTTTGGGGAATATAATATGCTTTAGTGATGCTTGAATTGAGTGGGAGTTCTAAGAGGATAAGTTTGCTTTTGGAAATAATTTAACACAAATGGTATCAAATTGCTAATGTTAAGTGTTTGACACGAGAGATAATTGGGAATTCAGTCAACTTTTAATTTTATATTAATTGTTCATTCATTATTAATTTAGGAGCCGTTTGGTTTCACTTCTACTTTTTTGTTGTTTTTTTTGTTTCCTATTTTTAGTTTCTGTTTTTTCCTTAAAAAACGAAAACCTGTTTAGTTAAGATTTGTAATATAAAAACTGAAAACAAAAACCTGTTTGGTTAAGATTTCTAATAAAAAACTAAAAACAAAAACATGTTTGGTTTTATTATTATGTTTATATTTTTTTGTCATTATACTATTATGTGTAATAATTATAATATAATATAATATATTTTTAAATTAATTAATTATCATTATAGCTAAAATTAAACATATGCAAATCAAATATTATTAAAAAATTACACATTAATTGTATATAATAAAATTACATAAATTAGAAATTATATTAAGTCGTTCTAATCAATAAAATATGTCCATCATAATTACCAAAAAATAAAATTCGTTCATCATACTATAATTCTTGAAAATATAATGGTACTATCATTTACAAAAAGAAACATAAATCAATTAGAAATAATATCATTACTTTACATTTGTCTAGTAATTTCATCTCGCTTCTAAGACATACCTCGAAATTGTGCTGGAGTGATATTATACTCCACTTGAGAACTTGCATAGTCATTTTCACTGCGACTGATTTGTTCTTCATTTTCAGCATAACTTTCAAATAATTCATCGCTTTGTCCACACATTCTAATATAGTTGTGTATAACACAACAAGCAATAACGATGTATTTTTGTTTTTTCATATCATAACTCGGTATGTTTTCAAGTATAGGGAATCTTGCTTTTAAAACGCCAAAACATCTTTCAGTAACATTTCTTAATGAAGAATGCCTGTAGTTAAATAATTCCTGTGGACCTTGAGATTTTCCTCTGCCTCTATAATCTCACAAATGATATCTTTCACTTTGATATGGTGAAAGAAATTTAGGCATATTATGATAGCTCGAGTCAATCAAATAATACTTACCTAACATAGAAAGAACATAATATATATTAACAAAAAGATATTAAAAATGAATCATAATTACTATGTTTATTTAAACTAATATAATACCTAGTGGAAGCATAGAAAATTGATTCGTTGGATTTGTCACTGTTTTCAAAAGGACTCGAGGGTCATTTATAGTACCTTCCCATCTAGCCATTACATATGTAAAACACATGTCAAATGAGTAACAACACATAATATTTTGAGTTGGATTAATTCTTTAGCCCCTGTATGGTAGTTGTTCATCAGTTGGAACATGTGCATCAATATGTGTACTATCAATTGCTCCTATACAATCTTAAAAATTAAAAAATATTAAAATAAAATTTAATCATAAGGATATAATTAAAATAGTAACTAAATATATGAATGTACCTGAAAATATGGAAAGAATTTTGAATTATGTTGAATCTCAAGAGGTATATTAGTAAAAGATGGTGGAGTAATGACTCTTTTTGCAAGACGATTAACTGTATATAAGACTTTTCAAAAGTACTTCGAAATTGTCTAGGTCGAATGTTAAAAGCGTTCTACATTGACTCTAGTTGTCTCACTATGCCCTATAGTCATCAAGAAAATTGCTACTTGCTCCTCCATAGTCAAATGATTTGTTGTCTTTAAGCCTCCTAAACTCTTCAACTCATCACATAAGCTCAAGAAGATTGGCTTTCTCATTCTTAAATTTTCATAAATCCTTGTAGGATTTCCTTTTAAAAGTTCTGATATCCAATCATGACCTGGTAGAGCAGAAGTTCTACGTGGTTAATTTTGTAAATGAAAATATTTGTTCTCTTCCGCAGCTACAGAAATAATGATTACTTTCTTCAGTTTATCATCAGAATTTGATTAGAAATCTGATAAGAAATCCATATATCTATAATTTTAACATTAAATAATTAATAAAATATTCAATCAAGTATATTTAATCAAATATAGAAAAAAACATTCATACAAAATATAAACTTAAAATGAAGTCAAATATTCATACAAAGCACAAACAAAAAATGTTCAAAATATAAAATAGTGCTTAATATAAAAATGTCAAATTAATAAAAATTCAATATACAATAACATGAATGTTGGACCCCGTTTCCGGAGCCCAACATTCGGAGTCATAAACTTGTAGGGTTAGTTCCAATGAACCCTCTTTAGTCATCATTCTCATAACATCTCAAACTACAAGGGCGAGCCCAAAGAACCATATGCATGAAATTGATCCTAGAAAACTTATACCCATGCATTTCTTAAGTTCTTTAAACCAAAACCTTTCCAAAAATCCAAATATTAAAACACAAACTTACCTTGAATCTTCACCAACCAATGAATTTCTTGGCTCTAATGGAAGCTCTAATCTTTCTCTTCCTTTTTCTCTTCTTGAACAACCCCAAATTCCTTCGTGAAAGCCAAGAAAAGTTGAAACCTAGCTTTTCTTCTTTCTCCCCTTTTCTTCTCCACTAAACTCTCTCCTTTCTCTCTTATTTTTGTGCTTTCTCTCTTCTTTTCTTCCTCACTAACGTTGTTGGCTTCTAAAATGCAAGTCAATAAATTCCTCTTCCCATTTTGCTCCTCCTTCAAAGCCTTAAAGCCTTCCCACTTAAGTGATCTCCCCAAAATACCCCTTATGAAACTTATCACTTTAACTTTAATTCAATTCACCTGTGTAACATAATCTCATTAACATTAACATGTTAATTAACTCCAACACATATTAATCTAGCAAGACCCCAAATTAATCTAATCATGCTTATTTATCAAGAAAAAAATTTGGGGGCCAATAATGAAAATATAACTAAAGCGACATAATCTAATCCAGCTTCCTTACTTGTGCCATCTTTAAAAAAAAATATTCCTATAAAGTGGAGAATCATGTAAATGCTAAATAGGGTGCAAAAGTGAAACTAAGATATCGGTAAGAGTATGTTTAACCTCTTATAATATGTTGAGTTACAATTAACACCTTTGGATAAAGTCTGAAGCAACTGGTTTTAAAAACATGTCAACGTCTGATAGGTCAACAGTCTCCAATGATAACATCACAACATAAACTAATCTTTCAGTTTGTGAAGACAGGGCTTGTGAAGAAAACAATGTCTTCAAGATAAAGCCTTCATTAAATGCCCCCACATGCCATATTAAATGACATGAAGACAAGAATAGTACACTACTCTATGCTACATTAAAGAGACGTGAAGCTAAGAAGAAAATAAGGCTTCACAATAAATGCTTGAAGACAAGAATGTCTTTGTAAGGATAACGCCTCCATTAAATGCCTCCACCCCACATTAAATGACGTGAAGACAATCTGAACTAAAACCATTCGCAAGCTTTCCTACAGGGATTCAATGAAAGCGACAATAAGGTTCACCATTTGTGCTTCAAATTCAGGGCCTTGCATTTATGTGAAACCTCATCCATTTCATTTGTACATTACCAAAATTTAGAAAAAAAAATCCTCTACTTGACTTACACCTATAACCATGCCAAATGTTTGGGTCAATGATGAAACTATCATGTCTGTTCCCATATTTCCCACCACATCATGAGCATAGATCTCCATGTACTCGTTCAAATTGTTCACTATTCCATCCTCAGTAGCTATGGGATCATATGTGGGAGGTTCAGCAAATCAATTCCCAGTAGGATTTTTCATATGACTTCTATTTGACGAAAACCAACGTAGGAACACTAGAGCATGTACAATCCAAAAGAATCTCTGATACTCAGAGAATAAATTAAATGATGGTTGGATGGTTTCAGCTACATAGGTAGCTAAAGTGGAAGGAACAGGCAGACTAGAATCCAATTCCCATACTAAAGGAGCAGAGCTAGTATCTCTTTTCCTCTGTATGCAAATGACATTATAATCCCATATGACAGCACCATCTGCTCTCATACTAGCCTTTTGATACCACAATGGGACCTGTTTCTTATCATTAGAAATAAAAGCAACAAAAAGATCAGACCCATCAGCATCTACTACACCAATATCCTTGAGCTTCTTGCAAAGCATAAACACATTCTCCTCATAGTAAAAAGGGGTGTGTTGAAACTGAGAAATTTCGAAACTCGTACTACTCACCATCTCCGCTGCCATACTTCCAACTTCAGTTTCGCCTACAAAACTTGATCAATAAAATCCCGTGACCCTCACTCTACCTACTCAGCTATCCCTAAGAGGCATAAACGTAGAAATGCATTTAATGCATGAAAGGCACTGTTGTATGAAAGGCACGTAAATAGATGTCACCCACCATTTTTTTTATGCAACAGATATGTGCCTTTCATGCTTACAATAGTCACAGAGTTATTACATGAAGACATGCAGAGTAGTGAAGACAATAGTATAGCAGCTCTCATTCTCTTGGGTCTAAAATTTCTCTTTCTTATAAAGTTGTCTAATAGAAATAGGATTGCTTTTCGTGTGTTATGCTCCCTGGTGGATGCTTTGCTTCTTCAAGTCTTAAGTCATGAGTTGTTTTCTTCGTGTACAAGGGGAATGGAAGCAACTCTACTACAGACGTGGAAGAGACTACTCAAAATTGGGAAATAAGGAGAACATTATCATCCGGTTTGAAGTGGATTGGAGCTATTCTAATCATTGCTTGCACGAACATACAGTGGAAAGTGATTGTACATTTTGAAAGAGACAACAGAGCTCAATTTTATATATCTAGACTAGACGAGCAAAACATACCAATCAAAATCAAACATAAACCATAAACAAGTTGTAGAAATTCAACTGAATATCAGTCAGAACTCATCGTTACATCTCAGAAGTAAACTTGTAATCCATAAAATATGCTATCTACTACTTCAAGTTGGAACTGCACAGAGCATCTTGGCCATAACAAATTAACACAATTTTGTTAAGTCAAGATGACTTTACTGATTTATAATTTTGAAGTATAACAAAAATGAGATCAAATAAAAAGACAAACAA
>JANIJH010000005.1:21809240-21820973 GCA_024520975.1 Erythroxylum areolatum | reverse complement strand
ACCGTTTGACGTGTTATGTGATTTTGCTTTTGTTTATATTTGTGATGCATTAATAATGTGATGCATTCATGTTTTTGAAATTGTTTATGACTTAAGGAAGTTTTGAGAAATTTTTGAAAAATGTGAAAATGAGTTTTGCAAGCCGTAAAATTATTTTGAAATTTTATTATAAATGATTTGAAAAGTTGAAAGGTTTGAGAAATAAGCTTTCGGAAAATTTTGCTACTGTGAGATTTTTATAAATTGGCAAAAACTTAGAAAATGATTTTGCTTATTATTCGACTTATAAATATGTTATCAATGAGCTATCAAGCTCACCCCTCTCCCCTTTCATCCCAATCTCCAAGTATTCGAGCAGGAGATCGGATGAAAGAAAGTCAAGGCTTTGGTTCGATATTATTTATCCTGCATTTAATGTATTTGGGATTTTTGGTATTTTATTTGTATATGGCGTGGAAGGCCATTAATATTAATATGTATGAATTATGAGGAAGTATAAAATGTGTGTATGGTTTTGAGATATAACTTTGTGTATTGAGTTATGGAATTGTGTATGATTGTGTTCGGATTGAATATAAAATTGAGGTATGTTTCTGATTGTGGAATGCGACCTATTGAAGTGTTTTAGATATAGGGTTGTGTTTGCTTATGCTGAGTTTCCGGACGGGGAGTCCGATGATACTGGTTATTGTTGAGAAATATAGAAGTATGTTTTAAACACTTTGCAGGTTTGGGATAGTTAGAATGCAGTCGTTATGCTGCCCGATTTTTGTTAAATAATAAGTTGAATAAAGAATAAAAATAAGATTAAGATGTTTGAAAGGTGGATTATGGGATTTGTATGATTGTATAAGTTTTGGAGGATGATTTTCCAAAGATGGGAAAAATTGTTTTGTTTTGTATGTGATGGAATAAAATGAATAAGAAAGAAAAAGAAAGAAAAAAAATTTAGATCGGTTTTGAATTTTTTTTGGCCTAGGTTTCCAACGCAATAGCCTTCTAAGATATTAGTTCTCGAATGTCGGAAATTTGTTCCGTTTGTTAAGCGATTTGATTTTCAATTCCGAGCCATTCATTTCAATTTCGTATTTGTATGCTTTGATTATCCATATTCGATTCCGCTATTTGTTATTGTTTCGCCTTCCGATTCGTTATGTGTTCGATTCGGTTTCGATATCTTCGCTTTGTGTTTTGTTTTGATCGAACTTTCGCATTTGTGTTCATCCGTTCTTTCGCATTAAGAGTTCGCTTTCCTTCATTTTCGTTTCGTTTGCCAGTTGGGGTCCGGTCCCGAGATCGGGTCCCAACAGATATGACAAAAACTAATATTGTAATAAGACAAAGTTTACTTGGTATAACATAATTTATTAGATACGAAATGTTGTTTGAAAACAAAAAGATGTACTTTCACTTAGGCTATATTTGGGTGGATGTAAAGTTTTTAAAGGAATGGAATGAAATAGAATGAAATGATTTATAATGGAATGAAATATAAATAGATGTAATATTAGAAAATTGTTATTTGGGAAAGATGAAATGGTTCATATAATATAATAAAATATTGTTTGGATGAAATATTTATAGTGTAATATGGTGTATCATTTTACATTATATTCTAAACTCCCAAAATCGAAAGTTTTTTATTTTTACTGTTTAGAATGAAATGTGATGTCCTATGAAGCTCTCTTTTTTTTTTATTTCATTTCATTTGATTCCTTTCCATTTCATTCTATTAATAAAACCTCAACCAAACAGACCCTTTTAGTTGATTTGTTTAATACAGAAGGACATACGTATATTTGTTTTCATTTATTGTATGCAATGAAACTAGTTCATGGCTTTCATTAAAAAATATTTTAGAAATGAAACTATTTTATGACTTTTATTAAAAATTAATAATAAATTATGTTGACTTCTTTAAATCAATAATTAATTATAATAATAATAATTGAAGTTTAAAATTTTTAAATCAATATTTAAATAGAGAGAAGTATCAAATAAATTTAGTTAAAAAATAAAGTAAAAATTTATTTATTTAAGTTAAGAATGACGCTAAATTTTATTTTTCTAAATGCAGCTTATTAGTTTAAATATTTATTTTAATCTGAAAAGATGATATGCAAAATAAAATAATAATATATTTTAATAATATGGTTAGAATAAATATTTTAAATTTAGTTAAATTTTTTTAAAAGTTAACATTGATGTGGAAAAAATAAAAAATAAAAAATAATGTTAGTAGTTTAGTACCCAAAGGATCATTCTCCCTTTTATATCACCTTGTGAGCTGTGAGTCATTATTAACTTTTTTTTATTTTCAAAATTAAGAAAATTTATATTGATTATCTAATGCAATCACTCTACTATAAATAAACTTAGTTATCTAAATTATTCTGTAACCTTACGAAGTCCAAAGCACGGCCCCGAAAGGCCGAAACTAGTAAACATGTGTTCTCATAATTTCACTACTTGCCAAACACACACTTTTATGGATTTCCTATCAACGCTCCTCCTTCTCGTTTCCTCTATATCAGTACGTAATCCCTTCGCGCCTTCATCATCATCATCTTCTTATTATGTTCTAGAGGTCCTTTTGTTGGTTAATTACTCGTATGCTTTTTTCTGTTTCGCAATTTGTTTAATGGAGCTTTAGCGGCTTTCCACTTTTCCATTTCGGCCTCGTTTTTCTTCGATGTGCTTTTATTTCGAGATTTTTTACTTGAGCGATTGAACCCTTACTGTTTGGTTGCTTCGAAAGGGTTCAGGTAAAGTTGCTTGTTTCTTGAGAAAATGCAGGAGTTTTAACATAATTCGTACTACCTTCTTTTTTTTTTTTTTTTTGCGAAATTTCTTCTCTGATATGCCAAATATGTACTGATTTTCTTTTTGTGGTTCGTTATTGTGTATCAACTTTTGAACATTTTTAATATATTAATGAGTTTTTGATCTTCTTTCACTTAAATGGCTGTCCAATATATTGGTTTGTTTCTTGACGTTTTTTGTGCGGGGAATACGGAATATATTCTTTGAGATGCCTCTATGTTCCCTCCTCAAGACAAATTGTTAATCGATTGTTCTTTTAATTTTATTTTTGGGTTGTAGACGCCTGTCTTTAATTAGTTTTGTGTGAACTCTTTTGAAGCCAACTGTGTAGTAATGATGTCTATCCTGATTTTGGAAGGTTTCAGGTACTCCATTACGTTGTTTCGTGAACTGGAATGGGGTTTGTTGACAATTCACAGCACCCAGAGTCTACAAGGGTAGCATTTTCGAGCAATAGTGGTCATTCTGATGAACAGTTTTGGGGGAGGCCAATGCAAAGTGGTCATTGTGCTTCTCATCCTGGGCTGCCGAAGTATAAGCGGCGGAAAGTTTCTGTTATTAGGGATTTTCCCAAGGGGTTTAAGCGAAATACCACTCCCATTTCAGCGATGATTGACAATGTTCATGAGGGTGCAGATAAAAACTCATTTGGTCAATACAGCACTTCTAATGGGGTACTGGATAACTGTCATAGGCCTTCTGGAGTAAGTCAGGTGGATGAATCGGTGGGAATGTCCCATGGCTTGAATTCTAAACCTCTGCTCATGGAACTGAATCCTGCAAGACCTAAGGCAGAAGGACGAACAAACTTGTTGCATCAGTTGAACAAAAATGAATTAGTGAAAGTGCATGCAGCAGGGATGCAGCGGTCAGAGGCTTTGAAAGGCTTGGACAGTGTATCAGCTGCTGAACCCGTAAAAGTTTCAGAATATGAAAAGCTTCATATGTCAAAGGATTTGAATAAAGTTACCTCTCCTGCAGGAGAAATTCTCCAACGTAAATATCCTCCTCGCAGAAGCATTTATGCTCTCAGAGACTTCCCAAAATTTTGTGGTAGAAAAGCCCCATGTATTATAACTCAAAATTGTGCAAAAATGCTTGAATCTGTAGAGGAAAAGAATATCGATCACAAGACAATGAAGGAGGATGTGAAACAAGTAGGTGACAATTTTCAAAATGCGGATGTTGACAGAGGAATTTTGAAAGAGGATGTTTCTCAACTGAATGTGTACCAACTTGAAGCTGCGCCTGAAGTATCTGTGCCTAAACAGACAAGGACTCAAGATGACTCAAGAGCTGCTTGCGGGAGTGAGGTTAAGGGGGATCAAGAGAATCGACTACAAAGATGGATCAAATATAATGTGGAAAGCAATCAAAATCATCATGATCTAAAATCTGACATGGACATAGGAGATTTGGGGGAGAAATTAATCAATGACTTTGCACATCCCATGGATAACGACATTGTTGAGGGTAAATTTCAAGAAAATTCTCCAGAGAATGCCTTGCTAGTGTTGCATATGGATGCTGAAGAACGGAGCACCAATTTTCCCCAGGGAAGCCTTCAAAACTGTCAGGGGATAATGTCCGAGGTACTTCCCCAGCGTGGTGATAGGTTAATGGGAGGCTTCAAAGACCATCTGAAAAAAGACTTGACAGATTCTGCAGAGGACCTTGAGACAGAGTTTTCTAATTCTTCTGCTTGTCAAATTCAAAAGGTTGGGAAAGAATTTAATGACTGTGAGTTTGCAATGAACAGGGAAGTTGTGCAAGGTCTTATGGCTGAAAGAAGTTGTCCTTGGCGACAGGGGAAGAGGACTGATAAATCTTCTAACTTGACCGTTGGAATAGGAGAAAGGGGAGGTAAGAAAGATACCTTATTATTGCTTGAACAACCAAAAGCTACTTTGGAAGCAAAGAAGAAGGAAATAAAGAACTTGGAAGGAGTGTCTATAAAAAAGAAATCATCTTCTACGGGAGAGGCTTCTGAATGCACGGGCCAGATTGTATGGGGTAATGACAATAAACTTGAGAAAGAAGACAATTGTTATGATTATAGACTAGTTAGGAGAAGACAAAATTTACATGTGAGCCTTCCTCCACACTGTGCCAGTGCTTCAAAGGGTAGAGATGATGATAGCAATGGAGCAGTTAGTAGAAGCAAAGTGAGGGAAACTTTACGATTATTCCAAGCTATCTGCAGGAAGCTTTTGCAGGAAGAAGAATCAAAGGTGAAGGAACATGGGAATGCTCGTAGGAGAGTTGATCTCCAAGCAGCCAAGATCCTCAAGGACAAAGGAAAATATGTTAACACTGGCAAACAAATAATTGGACCTGTCCCTGGAGTTGAAGTTGGTGATGAATTTCAATATAGGATTGAGCTTAACATTATAGGTCTTCATCGTCAAATTCAGGGTGGTATAGACTATGTGAAGCAAAATGGAACAATTATTGCCACTAGTATTGTGGCATCTGGAGGGTATGATGATGAAACAGATGAATCGGATGTTTTGACGTATATGGGTCAAGGAGGGAACATGAGTGGTGGAGGAAAGGATCCTGAAGATCAAAAGCTCGAAAGAGGAAATCTTGCTTTGAAGAATAGTAAGGATGCAAAGAATCCTGTTAGGGTGATCCGTGGGGATTCAAAGATGCCTGATTCTTCGGATTCAAGAGGTAGAACATATATCTATGATGGACTATATTTGGTGGAGAAGGTCTGGCAAACTATGGGACCACATGAAAAACTGGTGTTTAAGTTCAAGCTGGTACGAATTCCAGGTCAGCCAGAGCTTGCTTGGAAGATAGTGAAGAAATCCAAGAACATTAAGGTACGAGAAGGACTTTGTGTAGATGATATCTCACAAGGGGAAGAGAAGATTGCAATTTGTGCTGTGAATAACAGAGATGCTGAAAAACCTCCTCCTTTTAAGTATCTGAGCAGAATGATATATCCCAAGTGGTGCCATCCAGTCACACCCAAGGGTTGTAGTTGCACTCGAGAATGCTCTGAATCCAGTAACTGTTCTTGTATGGAAAAAAATGGTGGAGAGATCCCTTATAACCATAATGGTGCTATAGTTGAAGCAAAGCCTCTGGTCTATGAATGTGGTCCTTCTTGTAAATGTCCTTCTTCTTGCTACAATAGAGTTAGCCAGCATGGAATTAAATTTCAGCTTGAAATCTTCAAAACTGAATCAAGAGGATGGGGTGTAAGATCTTTAAATTCAATCCCTTCTGGAAGTTTCATCTGTGAGTACATTGGTGAACTCCTGGAAGAGAAGGAAGCAGAGAGAAGAACGGGTAATGATGAGTATTTGTTCGATATTGGAAACAACTACAATGACAAATCTCTTTGGAGCGGGCTTTCTATTCCCATGCTTGACGTGCACGCAAGCTCTCATGAAGTTCAAAAGGATGGTAGCTTCACCATTGATGCGGCAGAGTATGGGAATGTGGGGAGATTCATCAATCATAGTTGTTCTCCAAATCTTTATGCTCAAAATGTTCTCTACGATCATGATGACAAGAGAATGCCCCACATAATGCTTTTTGCTGCTGAGAACATTCCTCCACTTCAAGAGCTGACATACCACTACAATTACATGATTGATCAGGTCTTTGATTCTGATGGAAATATAAAAAAGAAGTACTGTTATTGTGGCTCTTCGGAGTGCAGTGGGAGGATGTATTGATGCAAATTTGTAAAGAATTTGGATCTGAAAGCCGCGACTGTATTTGGACGTAAGCCTGCAAGTTGCCTTGTGTATATGCATGATTGTGTGTTAAAGCAACTCGTTACAGTCATGACCTTGTGGGTTGACCATTTTTTTACTGGCTTATTCTTCCTTTTTTTTCTTTATAATTTTTGTTCGTTGGAATAGATCTTTTCGCCATGCTCTTGAACCTTCTCTGGGGAAAAAAAAAAAAAAGGAGAGAGGGGAGTGGGGCTGAAGTATGCTTCTGTGGCCGGTGGATGTATTGCTTTTAGGCAAATCGATGTATCATTTGTTTTCCACCACATGAAACATGTGCTCTTGTCATGTGACCAAGTGTTTCTACATGCACAGCATGTTAAAACAATATGAAGTTTTAGCTTGTGTAGGTCTGAGGAACTTGAATTCTCGCACGCTGTAGTTGACATAATATAAAACTATCGTCTTCTATGCGTTTTCTCATGTCACACATATTCTAGATGTATGTTCTGTTGTTATTGATTGATAGTTAGCTTTTATTCCTATTTTAGGACGCCTGAACATTTCCATGGATTGTATCATTTTTGCCCTTGGATAGAAGACCATTCCCTGTCCCTATTTCCTCAACATTGCTATCGATCAAGACTAAGATTTTACCTTTGATCAATATGTGAACAAGTTTGGACGCAATCTTTTTGACTACTGTTAGAATGTGGTTATTGGACAATCTTCACGTTTATACATCTATCTCATTTTTTTTTTTCTTCGATTGCCTACATGGTACCTTATATTATGTTATTTATTTGTATGCTGATCACTAAGTAACACATCTTAATGACTTAATTTACATTTGCATTATTCTCTTTAGGAAATTCCGTTTTGTTGATACACAAAATCATATAAGACAACTTTATGAGCTCAAGTTTATATTAAAAAAACTAATTAATTATGGCTTTTTTAGAGAGGTCTAGGATGGCTTCCTGTTTCTTCTTGGGAGTTCCTTTTCTCCATTCGCCTTCCACTCCAGAAGTTGGTTTAATCTTTGTTTCCTCAGCTATCATGTGTCTCTTTGCCTTTGGTATTCTCCTTCTAGCGTTGGTGTGTTCTCGTTTGTGTGAGTGTTTACTTTTGTTTGCGGGTAACTCGTTCCTCTCAAGGGCATTTTCAGTTTGTATCCTCTCGCCCTTTGTTTATTAATATTTTTAGATTGGTTTTTCCAAAAACACATTTCTATGTTGTGTGCTTTTGCTATTTTAAGCTTTTGGTCAGAGTTATGTTTGTTCAAGTCAGTCAGGTAAACTTGACAATGTGACTTTTCCACCATTCCGTCTCTCCTCCTCTGCAGCTTCTTGGATGTTTCAGGTCAGGTAAAGTTGGATAAATTGACTTTTCCACCATTCCTTCTCTATCCTCTTCCTCTCCACCTTTGGCAGCTTCTTCGAGCCTTTCCGCTTCTAGTGTTTCCCTCCCTCCATTAGGTCCCTTTTAGCTGTCTCATTCGCAAGATACTTCTTCTCCTACTTTCCCTAGCATCAATTCAGCTTTAAATTGGTGACACGTAGCGGGAGAGAACAGAGGACGCTCCTTGCACTGTCCCTGGAGCTTTTGAGAAGGTAGATTCATTATTTCTCCCAGAGATTGAAGCCCTAAAGAAAGGAGAAGGAATTGGGCAGCAACATTAGTAGGCTTCTTCCTGGGCAAGCATCTATCATTCCCTTTGATCCAGAACCGGGTTCTTAAAACATTAGAAAGGAAAAGGATCAAATGAAGTGCTAATTTCTGAGGACAACTTTATTCTCTTTTGATTCTCAACAAATGCTGGTGCAAAAGAGATCTTGGAAGCTGGCCACATATCCAATATCTGCCTTTGTTCTTTCAGTTGTGGAGGCCAGATACAAACTTAAAATTCATTAAACATAAAAATGTTTACATATAGATGCATGTCCATGACGTACCATTAGAGTATTTGTCAACAAAATGGCTTAGTATGTTGGCTTACCATATTGGCAAACTCACTGGCAATGATGAGATAATAATTTCAGTGCTAAACTTAAGAAAGAGCTACTTGATTCCATTCCCCTTACGAGACTTGATAAGGATAAGAAGTTTTTTAGGACTGCCCGTGTTTCCTACCAATAGAAATTAACCGTGAAACAACAAGGCAAGTACTGGAGAGCAATCGGAAGAAGGTTCACAAGAACCAACAGGATTATGAACAAGTCATGGGGTCTGAGGTCCAAGTTAGGGACAATCAACAACCATACACTAGAGAAACTCAAGAAGCAACAGGTGTACCGAGTGGTCCAATAATGATTGTATTGAGAAATGACAACAATGGAAAAGTCGTATCCATGAGGACTGGGACTAAGGAAAGGGTTGGTAAAGATGGAAATGAGGGTAGTCAGACCTTGAACAATAAAAGGAAAATGAAATAGAAGAAATTCACCAGTTTCTATACGAGAAAAGCTCCATGACTCCTGTTATTATGGGCAATAGTGAGCTGAATAAAAAAGAGTTTAGCACTGATAGTAGAAGGAGGTCGAGGAGAAAGAGTAGATCTAAGGGATCTAAAGCCCAAAACCACCCTTTTTGTCCATGGTAGCATAGAATGTAAAGGGAATTAATTACCCAAAAAATAACAATCGTTGAGGGATTTTGTATCAGAGAATAAACTTGTTATTATTGCTATTCTGAAAACAAAGCCCAATCATGAGAGCTTTTTAAAGCTGAAGTATTTGGGTAACCATTAAACATTTATGTCTAACCATTGATGCTACGGAAGAATAATGATAACTTCTGATGCCATAGTAATAAAGGTCAATATGCTGCAAACCACTAACCAATTGATTCATCTTTTGTCCTAGTTTCTTCAGGAGAATGTAAGGATAGCCATCTCTTAAGTATGGTTCTAATTACGCATTTCAAAGAGTTGATTTACGGGATAAGCTAAGAAGCATCAACTCTTCAAACTAGGATCCATTGATTACTTAGAGATTTTAATAGTATTCTTTATCTCTGATTAGGAAAGATATGTTTGCTTAAGGAATTTCACAAGTGAATTTAGAGATTGTGTGGAGAGGTTGAAAGTTACCAACATAAAATTTGATAGTTACTTCTTTAGATGGAGTAATAAGCAAAGTTCAAGGTGACATAATCATAAGAAACTTAGGGTACTTGTGAATGGAGAATGGGTAGCAAGATTTCCTAAAACCAAGCAGACTCGATGAATCCTATATTTTCTGATAATTTTCCTATGCTCATTTAGCATTTGTTTTCAAATAGTAGAAGGAAGTTGTCTTTTAGATTTACTAATTTCTTAGCAGAGGATGAAGGCTTTAACGAGGGTATTCTCAAATGGATGTCACAGACTATTCACAGAAATAACACCTTTGTTTAAATTATGTAGTGGAGAGTGATTAAGCGGGAACTTAAAATATTGAACTCAAGAAGGAATGCCAACACTTACCTAAATATTTCCTCCATAATCTGTTAAGAGCTTAGGAGGGGGTTTACAAATCTCCTGAGGACCTCTCTTACTAAATTCGGAGAACTCAACCTTATCCTCCTACACCAAGGCTATCTTTGACCATAGTTCTTTGCTCAAACAAAAAGTTCGTGTACATTGGCTCAAAGATGGTGATAAAATTTGAGTTTCTTTCATAAAATTATATTATCAACAAAGAACCACAATAGGATTAGTATCCTGATCCAAAGTAATGGAGAGTTAGCTACTTCTTAAGAAGATCTCAATCATGAGGGTTTCATCTTTTTTAAAAAATCATTAGGTAGGCATGCCACTACTAATTCCTCTTTGCAAATCTAAAGCTCCTTCATCAATAACCAATTCTCTTAACGAAATGAAGTTGTTAAAACTGCCCTTTTTAATACTCATGATCTTCATTGATTTGTGTTTGAAATTAATCCTTCAAAGACTCCACGTCTTGATTGTTTGAACACGTGTTAAGGCTTGGCCTTTAACAAAAGATATGGCGATTGTTGCAGTTTTGAAATTCTTTCAGGAGGGAAGCTACTCAAAGAAATCAATGAAGCTTTTATCATCCTCACCTCAACCCTGGTACCCTCAATGAATGCAGGCCAATCTCTTGTTGCAATTTTTTGTACAAAATTATCTTAAAACTTCTTGCATCAAGGATGAAGAAGGTACTGAAATCAAGAATTGGTGACGCTTAAGGGGCATTTATAAAAGATAGGCTAATTGGAAACAATGTGCTTATAGCTCAAGAGTTGATCAAGAGATATACTAAGAGAAATTCTCCTAATAATTGTTCCATAAAAATTGATTTCATAAGGAATATGATTCAGTTAGTTGGGACTTCATTCTCCATCATTTGGAGGTGTTCTACTTTCTTAAGAAATTTAGAAAATAGATCAAGACTTTTATCAACAAAAACTCTTTTAATGTTTAGGTTAATAGTGAGCCAACTAATTTGTTTACAGGTGGTAGGGGATTAAGGTAAAGAGACCTTTTGTCCCCTTACTTATTCATACTATGCACAGAAGCTCTTATAAGATTAATGAGATACAATATACTGAGGGATTTTGTCTTTATTAAGTAGGGGTAAGGTTGAATACTATCGAACCTCCTCAGGCCTCGGGCCTCAGCGGGACTCAACTGGGTTTTAATAATGATGCATATAAGGAGGGATTCAAACTTCATATTTCATACTATGTGTAAGGAGTTGAAGCTCTTTAGCCTCTCTTTTCCTAATGAATTGATATTATTTTCAAAAGCTAACGACAAATCAATTATTGTTCTTCTTACGCCTCTCAAATTCTTCAAGGAAATTTCTAGATTGAAAATCAATAGAAGTACAAGTCATTTAATTGTCTTTGAAAGTGCTTACCAAATTGTTGGTTTGCTATCATTGATTTCTAATATTAAGTTTAGGCAACCACCCTTTACTTATTTTTGAGTACCCATATCTAGTATAAAGCTACAATTGGGGGAATATTTACTACTTATAAAGAGGATCAAAAGAATATTAAGGAGTTGGTGTAATAAAGATGTTTCTCTTATGGGGAGGTTGTATGTTGGGCCCGGGCCCCAGAACTCGACTCCCGAGGTGGCCCCTCGGGCTGCGCTCGGGTCGGGCGGCTCAAAGCGTCGGACCCGATCTCAACATCCATACAAATCGATTCGCACATGCAATTCACATTTCATACACAATAACAATTTAACTATGGAATTCATGCC
>JANIJH010000005.1:21787575-21809140 GCA_024520975.1 Erythroxylum areolatum | reverse complement strand
TTAGCACTTATTGTACAAATTATTTTATGATTAATAAAGACAATTTTCATTATTTCGATGTTCATACATTTATGGATTTGATGTTGATCTTAAATTGATTTAATGAAGTCGTTGATACAAAACATAGCATAGAGGAAATCATGATGAGATCATAATAATGAGATTCCTATCATGTGTAATTATGTTTGTATCTAAACTTTCCCTAGTCATAGGATTAATAAGATGATAATCCGAATAGACTAGCACATGTTATACTCATTAATTAGATTAAACAGTAGATCTCATAAGATGTAGACATGAGTTGTTTAAAGTTAACATGTGGATGCTTACTAAGGGTAATAAGTGCATTGGATTGGCTTACTAAGAGACAATCGTATGGATATTCTATTCCAGTGTCAATGATAGTCTCATCATAGTAATAGTGTAAGTATCCTTTGAATTGAGGTGCTCAATGATATCTCAAATACTAATCCTGTATTTTAACTCCATGTATCAGTGCCTTTTAGAGCTTACTCACAGGGTGATGATTGGGTACAACTTGAGGTATTAGGAGGTAACTAAGTTGCCAATAAAGGATTCACTACTCCTCATAAAAGGAGATGATACCCACGACCTCTTGTCAGGGTCATTACTTAGGGAGTCTCTGGCCAGAGTAGATATATGTCATAAAAAGAGTCTTCAATGATACATAAAGTAATGAGATCCTCAGGATAAAATCCAATAACATTTGGACTAGATGTGACGTAGTCAGTTTAATGGGAGTTAACACTTTGACCATACTCTGAACCAAGTGGGGTATAAATGATGAAATGACGAATTGCATGGCAACATTGTGTATAGAAAGGTTCATAGTCAAACCATAGACTTTTTGGTCAATTGGAAGTCATGATGTGTTGCTAGACACTGCTCTTGACTTACTTGAATTAAGTGTTAATTCAAGTGGCCAACATAATCGGGAATCTAATGAGTCACACATATAGGAGATCCGAAAGATGAGTAAAATGGTCTTGAATAGTGATTCAAGATATCAGAGAGTGTTTTGGGATTGCATCGCAATGTAATCATGGCAGAAAACGTTGCATGGAATGGATTAGAAACAAGTGTTGTTGGCTTTCATTAATACATGCTAGTCATGATCATTAACTTCCCATAACTTCCATTAATGCTTGTTATTTATGGTTATTAACTTCCCATAACTTTCATTAATGCATGTTATTCATAACCATTAACTTCCCATAACTTTCCATTAGTGATGGGGGTTGTGGAAGGCCAGATGGTGCAAAAAATTGAGATGATTTTCGTGCATCTTATGTAAAACACAAGAATAGAAAAAGAAAAGGTCTTTTTCTTACATACACACTTTTTTTCTCTAACTCTCTCAAGAGTTCTTGTCTTTGCTAGCACAAAGAAATAATTCTAGTCATCTCCTAGTTAGGTTTCATCTTTTTATCTTCATGTAGACTTTCATTAGAGATGGTCTACGTTGATCATTGTGGTTTACGACAACCCAATGCAGAGAAGATTAAAAAACAAAAGAGATCGTCAGAAAGATATGTAAATATCTTACATTTCATGTTTTTGTTTTTTTATATCTATATGTATGAGTAGATCTAGTTTTTAAGATTCTATTTTATTTCTGCTGCGTATATTTGATATATATTATGTATGAGATGCATGATCAGAACCTAACAGTGATATCAGAGCGATCTTGTGTCTTGTTGGATGTAGAATACATGACATGTAAAAACTGTTTTTATGGTTATGACAACTTATAGTCTTGTAATGTTTTGTTCAAAATTAATTATGGTTTTCATGATTTTCTTTCACCAATCTATTCATAAGATGTAAGTGAATGATTCAATGTGATTGAAATTTTTTTGAATGTGATTAAAATATTTAATTTTAAAATTTACAAGAACATGCATGAAATCTATCTTTCTGCTGAGCATGCGATGTGTATTAGCTAAATTGATAAGGTTACACATGATTTTCATGGAATTTGATTATGGAAAAGTTATGTGAACATATTTGGGATGCGTTTATGCCTCTGTAATTTTTGTAGAATTATTAAAATTTTCAAATAATTTTATTAAACAAAATTTCAGTTTTGGACAGTTTTTCAAAAATTGTAGAATCTGCTTTGTTTAATGTTTTTGTATGTTTATATTTTGGTTCCAGAACGTTAAAATTTTAATAATGTAATAAAAATGTGTTAATTTGATGTTTGATGCATGCCTAAATGATTTTGCTTGAAATTTGATTTCCAGATAATTTTAAAAGTCATATTTGTCGCTTTTGGTGTCTTATTGGTATTTTGGTGATCAGGATAAATTTTGGGTGATCCCTAAATTATTTTGATCACCCTGAAATGACCTAGAGATGCTTGGAATGATGATTTGATGTTTTGGAAATTTTGGGAAGTTATAGAAATTAATTTTGAATTAATTTTAGTAAAGGAATAGATTTTCTCCTAAGACTAGAAAAATTGGCACGTATAACAAAATTAAAGTTGTTTAATTTTGGACATCAAATAATTATTTTAAGGTAAATTAATTATGAATTAATTTCTAGAATTAGTAATTCATGCTAATTAGATTAATATTAATTCCAATCAAAATAACATACAATAGTAATTTCACTTAATAAATTCGTGATTTAAACAAGTGGTGTGGCAATTGCCACTTGTCACTTGCCACATGTCACTCTCCCAAGGTCTCTTCTTGGTCTTTTATTAACTTTTGTCTCTAATTTCTACTCCAATTATCTCCCAATTTTCAATGACATATGTCATTAAATCCCAAAGTCATTTATCAAAATTTCCATTGCCATTTGACAGTTGATTCTACTACTATTTATCAATTGTTTTGCTACTTGGCATTTTCCTAGTCCAAAAATACCCTTAAATTCTAGAAAAATTCCAAATTTTGACCAAAAATTCTAAGTACATAAATATACTTCCAAATCAATTTTAACACATATAACTCACAATTCCAAATACAATCACATTTATATATCAGTTATACCTAGAAAATGTCAATGAATGCATGTAAAAAACCATTATAATGTGTGCAATAATGAAATTCACATATGTATATGATAACATTATGCATGAGCATGAAATGCATTTTTCTATTATCTTATGGTTATTTTCTCAATTACAAAAATCTAAGGTTCTAACCCTTAGTATGGAAACAAGATGTTACATATATAATGTGTTTAGTTTATAATTGTATTAATTTGTGAATTAATTGTGTTTAGGTGTTTTTATAGGTTAATATAATTTTTTGAGCTTAATTATTATGTTTTTGAGGTATCTTGATGTATTTCTTAGAGTTTCATGGTCAACATCGAAAAACGGAGAAGTTTTGGAGACATTTAGGTCAAAACAATGACCTAAGATCGTGGCACAATAGACCATGATCGCGACAAAAACACCAAAGTTGTCTCACGATCGTGGCCTACATGTCATGATCGTGACAAAAGGCTTAGAAGTAGGCCACGATCGTGGTCTATAGGGCTACGGTCGTAGCCTGCATTGGGCAGATGCGCAGCCATTTCCAAACTTCCTATTTTAAGGGATTTTTGGACCTTTTTAACCTTGCAAAAACCCTAGGACTATCCAGAACACATCAAGTATATAAAGAATGAGAAAAATGAAGAGAGGAGCCTTTTGCATCAGCCACCAATTGAAAAACCCTTAAGAGATTTGGCAAGAGATTGAGAAAGAGACGAAGGAAGAGGGATGTGGAAAAGAAATCAACTCGAAGTACTTCTTGGAACAGGCGGTTTCCCAACGTTGTTGCCTCCATCATCCGTTTAGATCTGGTTTCTGATGTATTTTCAATTTTATTATTATATAAAATTGGAATAACCATTGATGATATGATTTTGTGAATGTTGAGGATGTCTAAACTCACCTTCAGGGATTTAGTTTTGAATTAATGAAATTTGATTGTTGTTGTTTTTACTAGATATTTTGATATTTAATTTCTACAATTGCATAATTTGGTGATAGACTGAAACGGTGAATCAAGTGAAAAGTAATTAAATTAGGCTAATGAGAGTTAGACAATTTAATAGAACGAGAATTAAATCAAGTCGGTAAATTGTGCGAAAAGAGATCTTGCAATAGTTTCCGATAATTTATTAGACAACTTCGTATCTAATTAGGATTTTGGATAGATTTTTAATCGAGAGATTGCAATTCCCATAATCTGATTAGGGTTTGTAAATTAGGATTAATGGTTATAACTTGAGAGAGAGTAATCAACCCTAGGATTGTCTAGAACCAATAATCCAATAAATTCATAATCAATTAGGCTATTATTAAGGATAGGTAAAATTTTTCTTTCTCTAAATTGGTAGTTCCTTCGATTAATTCATGAGTGTGCGCTGCAATTTGCTAATTTTTTAATATTTCGTGATTGATTCTTAAATTGATTTGCTTAATTGAATTGCATTCCTGATTTAGTTTTGTGACATTTGAATTATTGGGAATTGTTTGGTCTTAAACTTTAGGATTAGATTATTCCTCCTCGTGAGATCAACACCTTAGGTACTACGTGAATGACCCGTACGCTTGCAGATTATCGAGGTTAAATATTAAAACTTATATATTTCGAAAAAAATGCAATCATGTATTTTTTGAACCATATGTACAAGGAACCATGCATAACTTCCTATCTAATAGGAGAACTATGGATGAACGAATTATTTTATGTTCATGAAAAACGATGTTTTAATACATTTAGGATGAATCAAAATACATTTAAAAAACAATTATAGTTTGAGGCATTCAAATAGGATGTCAATATTGGAGAAAGTTGGTTATTTGTGTATATCCTAATTGAAGTTGCCTCTAATAAAGATACCCAAGAGCACTTTCGACATTCTAGTGAAATGTGAGTAGAGCTTTTAAAGAATTTTTTAGTGTCATGGATGGATTTTCAAGGGATATACTCGTATCAAAAGATCTCGAATTTAAAAAGATTCCACCACAAATTGCCAATAATGCTAAATATATGCTACATTATAAGATAATTGAATATGTTCCCCCTCCCCCTTCATTATATTTTTCATTGAAAATTATATTTCTTTTATCATCTTATGATCATTGTTTTATATTAGGATTGCATTAGAGCTATTGATAGTATACATATAGCAGTAGTTATTGTAGAGGGGATCAAATGTGATATAGAGGATGGAAAGGAATAATAACTACAAGTGTATTGGCAACATGTGACTTTGACTTACTATTCATGTATGTTTTAATGGATCAGTACATGATTTTCATATTTTTCTTGATACAATCAGTAATCTGAGACTTAAATTTTCAAAACTACAAATATGTAATTTTAAGATTTGTAGGATTTATTGTTGGACTTTTTATGATATTATTCATACTAATTATATTGTCTCTATGGACACTCATGTAAATATTACTTTATTAACAAAGGCTATAAAAAAAAGAAGGATATTTGACACCTTACTTAAAGACAAGATATCATCATTTGGAGTTTAGTAGTGCAAATTCAAGAGGATCTCAAGAAGTTTTTAATCGAACTCATTCATCATTAAGAAGTTGTATTGGGAGGGATTTTGGTGTTCTTAAAGTTTGATGGAAGATATTGGAGAAAATACTTAAGTATTTATTAATGGATCAAAATATAATAATTTGTGCAGCTTTTGCGTTACATAATTATATTAGAAGAAGCATAATTGGCGACTTAACTTTTAACATCATCGATCATGATCCTAAATTTATACCTCTAAATATATTTTAAGATGTTGAAGCTAACTCTATACAAGGAGTTGAAGAGTCGAGAATTCGAGAGATGACAATTATTCATCATAATATTCCTTCTAGTTTAGATAGACGTTGTTCTTATATTATTATAAATCTTTGCTTTAAATGATGGTGTAGATTTCTTTTGTTCTATTTAAATTATATTGTTAACCTTTATTTGTATTGTAATATTTTCTGTTTAGATGTATCATTATCTATTAATTTTATGATTAATTAAGAGAAAGAAACTAGGTTGATATCGATAAGGAAAATAATCGTAGAAAATAAGTTAATATAATAGAAAATTTAAATTTAAATTGATTACTATAGACAAAGAAAGTAATAATAACAGTAATTTCTTAAAAATCTAAATTCTCCTGAGAATAGTTAAAGAATATAATACTTTTATCCTCATAATTTTTTTAAATCATGCCTTCATAAGTTTTTTTTAATAATATGCCTTCATAAGTTATTCTACACATAAACAATTAATATTAAACAATTAATTTTACCAAATATCTTTAAATAAATAATTAATATTATTTATTTGTCAAACAAACTAATATAATTCAACTAACTCCCGACAAAATAAACTAAAAATTAATGCAATCCACCGATGCTAAACAAATCCAGTCTTTGTGAGCCTCGGTGAATAATGGAAATTAATGAGTCGTTTACGACTTTCCATTTCAACATTCCATTTTGCTTCTTGCCACTAAATCCTTTGTTTTTCTTTCTTAATTTCCTACAAAAAAATCAAAGCCACTATTTTAAAGATATTTATAAATAAAGCTTCTTCATTTTATTTTTGGTTGATTGGTAATCTACGCCCGAAACTTTTATCATTTATAATAGGTTTTGGGAAGGAAGGGCTATAGAGTAACTACCCTATTTTTCATGAAGCCATAACTGACAGCATTATGATGACTTTACCTGCAACTTTGATACTAATTTCTTAAATTAGAGCCAAAGCGAAAGTCTAATCAAGGAAGACGTTTCAGGAACCAAAATAACCAGAAATATCTGGACAACTCCAATGATACAGAATATATGATAAAGAAAAAGTCCAACTCCGGTATTGGAAGTTCAGGAGTTCATGATGCTTCTAGAAACAGGTTATAGCTTCTCCAAATGGACACGCTGTAGCAAAGAAGGATGATGATAATCGACATGTACAGGATACCTACCAATCTCCGTACCCATCAGTAATCCTCCAAGACATACTGTGAAGATCAGCAAAATTTACAACTGCATAATTGTATTCTGACGTACAGAGGAACTTTGAACTCGACCTTTTGAGAATCTTCTTTTGTATATAACTTCTCCTGAATCTTTGGGTAAGGAATCGCCTTAGCCCTGGGGTAGGCAGGACCGTAGCAATATATTCAAAACATCAATATCCTGGACTCTGCAGAAATATTGGTAGCTTTTGCATATTAGTTAGGTAAATATCATGGAAAGCAAGTGAACTATGGTCAATTTTATGCTTGTATCAGCGTGTTTAAAGCAGACCTTTAGGAAAGCAAGCTCACCAGAATTCAGAGGATGGCTTTCTTGAGCAGATTTCACTTTGCTGGCATCATTAGACAGGAATTTGCTTCCCTCTCCTTTTCTTTTTATTCCTGCTGAGCTTAAAGCGCCCTCAACTATGCATGTGAGAACAAACACACGTCATGCATATGAACAGGAAAAATAAACCACTACTGGGTCCACGTTGGGAAACAATGTAAGCCCAATTAAGATAATTTCACTAGTGCCAGAAAACAAAGTCAGCCAACATGCTACGCCTTTAACACAGAAATGATGCCCCTTTACATCATAAAATCAGCAACTGCATACTTAACATCCCTTCTTTGACCAATCAAATATACAGCATCACAACTCATACCTTGCCATTCCCACACCACTTTTGATTCACCCTTTACTAGCTTAGGATACTGATCTATTCGAGAATCTTCCTGTACTAAGTTCTCAACCTGCAAGATAGCAGCAACCAAAATATTGAAATTAACTCAACTTCATAAGATATATGGTACAGCTTTCATAAACATAGAATGCACTGAGGAAGGAAGTTCAAAAGGAATTAGATGTTGGGTCCAAGTCTTTTTCACCGCATGGAATAATAGTAGGAACTGATGCAATAAAATTAAGGCCACTTTATGGAATTGGATTTTCTTTATTAAAAGAGAAATACATACCACCTCAATCAATCTGTAAGGGCTGCTACCTCATGAAATAGTCAAACACAAACTCAAATGATGAAATTAGCAAAAGTGTAGAGAATCCCGTAATAATAGATAGTCCCTTAATTAAGGGATTATCCTTATAGATTATCCTTAGCTGTAATATCTAGCTATATTAGGGATATTTCCAAATAAGGAGTATTTCTAATTAGGAAGACTCCCATAACTATGTACCCTATTTCTATATAAGAACTGCAGCATATGTAAATCTCAACTTCTGAATATATAGAGAAGCTTTTACAAAAAGTACTGATGTATTCTCTTAACAACTTCAATAAAATAGAGCTTGTAAAGGTTATAAAATTAATTGACTTATTTCGTTTAGCCAAGGCAATCCACAAGATAGTCACAAGATAAAATTCTAGGCCTGTTACCATCTTTCTTCTTTTCAATGCATAGACCTTCAATCTTAACCCACAAAGAGAGTAGTCCCAGATCAAAATTCTTCATAATGGAAGTGAAAATAATGTTAATAATGGAAGTGAAAATAATGTTATTGGGTTTTTCATTGCAGATAATATGAACCTATGTTCAAAGGAAGGTAAAAAAAAACACGTCATGTTTTGTTTTCTCTAGTTAAGTTCCATATATTCAAAGAAACAAAAGTAACAAGGCAGGTCAAAATCCCTTTGAAGATGCAGATCAATTAATTCTTTACATAATTGTACTGTAACATCTCAGATATAAATACCCAACAGCGTCCAATAATATGGGATCTCCTGTAGTTCTTAACTTATACAAGAAGAATGCCACTCCAGAACATGAGGGTAAATAAACTATTATCATCTTACTCAAGCATTAGAATTCATAAAGACAAATCAATTGTGTATAAAAGGACAAATAGATAGTAACTAAAGATACAAGCAAATTCAAGTCCATTAGTGACACCAATAGCCGCAACAACAATACAACAACTACAATAAGTAAAGAAATTCATGCTAACCTTTTTCCATAGGACAGGGTCCTTCCTTTCTTTGGGTGAAAGCAGATGATCACGCAACCGAGAGGCCACCTCCCAAGATTCACATTCACCCCTTTTTGTCTTTGATATTAAGGCACTCTCCTCTAGTATTTCACAAACCTAACATGCATCAGATTAAAATTCAGATTTTTTTCTTTTTTTTCTTTTGTAAAAGGTCAGAAATTAGAAAAAACTTAACCCAGGACCATTAAAATTTTCCCTTTGCCCAGCAAAATCAATTTATTCACAAAATATCAGGCATGCTGGAATCTTAGTAGAAGATCCACAAGGCTAAGGAAGATAAATTAAAAGAAACTAAAAACTTTTAAAACTATAAAAAAACCTTCAACCATACTGCTCCTTTCCATGCTTGCACTCACACAGCAGAATTTTGTGCTTTCATCTATATTCCTTGTTGATTTAATAGTATAAAATTCACATGAGACTATTTAAGCTACCATTACCAACTTCTCATGTATAATTAATTATGAAGCCAAAAGACAAAATATTCTCATTAAATAGTAAATAAGGAAAAGTTCTTTTTGCAAGGCCATGCAAGTATACATGAGAAAAAGCAGGTAGCAGAATGAAAAGCTAAATACAGTTTAGATGGCTACTTAATGAAAGAAAGAAACATAGCTTCCAGTACCTGTTGATAAAGTTGTTCAACTCTAGCTGATAAATTTCGCCTTCTTTGGATTTTAAAAAGTAAGACTATTGACCCCAGAACCTGTAAAGCCTCATAGACTAAACAAGCTTCAACTTTGGACACCTAATTCAAGTGTTAAATGCCTCCCTTTAAAAAATATTTACCGTTGAACAAAATAACAGGGCAATGAAGGCATGTTTGGAGATCCATTGACGTATATGGCAAGTAAGAGGCTTGTAATGTTCTGCTAACGAGTCTGGACACTTCAACTCCTTGTTCCTAGATAAACAAATGGGTGTTATTCCACACATACACAGAGAGAAAGAGACAGAAAGAACAGCTGTTAAATCACAGAAAAAAGGAGACCTCAAAATTTTCACTCAATCGCAGTATTAAAGAAGCATGAATACGTACCCAAGTGAATTTAATTTCAACTCCATTAATCTACCAATAGTTTCTGTAACCTTTTTCTTGGTAAGCAAGTAAATCCAGCTGTCAGAATCGAAGTTTTGCATCAATTCATGCCCACCTAAAGCATTCCATATCTCTTTTTCAGGTACCTGAAAGTGAATACAGGTAATTAATAGACATTCGCAACATAATATAAATCAGCTCAGTTGTTGGTAAGTAGCAATTGACATACCCAAACTGTTCCTTTACCATAGCACAAAAACTGAGAATAAGACTCACAGATATGATCTTCAACCCACTCTGACTGCAGTATAGTACAAAGATAGAGAAGTTAAGAAGAAAATACAGGAATTCCAGGACCAAGAAGGTCTACCAGAATGATTAAGATTCTTAGAACAGACAAGTTTTTTAGCTCTTTCATCGATATCTCCATCTTCTATGCAAATGTTCCCGTGCTTTCTGTAACCTTGAGAACATTCCAACTTGCCTTGATAACACTCTCCATTTCTTGGGCAACGCTCACAAAATTCTGAAACAGTATGTCAGAAGACAACTTAGTATAGACCATATTCATCATATTGAGAGTAACAACTGAAGACTGATAATAATGGCGAGCAAAATTATTGATTTAATACTCCAGAAAATAACAGTTGATAGTATATAAATGGTAAGTGCTAGATTTTTTTTTTGTTTTAAGGAGGAGGAAAGGTCTATAAATAAGTAGTCCATATCTTAACACAAAATCTTAAGGTATTAGGTTATAGATCCTTTCTTATATACAAACCACACTACAATCCTTTGTTCATTTCCGAAATAGAAATGACATCGAGCCTTTTAACACTCCCCCTTCACCCTGTCCCCATTGGACATTCTTACTCTTCACTTTATTGAAACTATCTGAACACCATTCTACAAATTGAACCTCTCACTTGACTAAATCTTCAATCCGACTACATACTCAAATCCTACTTGAACATTTTGCTCAAGTAAATTCTCATACTACTTGTAAACACATCTTTAATTTGAATCCAACTATAGACTCATATGCTACTTGCATCTACTGGTATATTTACTCGATTATCTTACCCAAGTCAATTTTATTTACTAAACGTTAGATATTGAAAAGGGAAAAAGAAAAAAGATTGCACCAAAAACCTTTTAAAATGAAGACAAAATACTCTCTAAAAAATAAAAAAGCGAAATAGTGGTAAAGAAATGCTTAACATGAAATTAAATAAAAAATAAATGCAAAAATTTCAAGAGATGTTCACCCATCAGTCCTTAATTACTAGTTAAGCTTAAAGAGTTCTAACATATTGTTCATTTGAACAAGGCACGAATCATGCAGTCTACCTAAAATTCACTTAATTAAAGTTTAATTCAATGCCAATAAAAGCTTGTTCATTTCCACTAGCAAAACCCTTCAATTAACTCAACCATGGTCTGACCTATTCTCAAATATGGGAATGGAATATAAGCAGTGTTACAGTCCCTCTATTAGAGTAAAAGAAAACATTTAACCTCCTTTTAATTTGGAAAACGGATCAAATAAACCCCTCAGGTTTAATATATAGCACAATTTATCCCTTAAAACTTTAAAAGTCTAATTAGACCCTAAAACCAATTTTGTCGCTTTACCGGTCAGATGGTAAACTGGTAAACATAAAACTATAGAGAGAATATTGTATTTAAAAAAAAGAGTTCGTTCAACCAATTTTAAGATGATATGTCTTTTAATTGGACCCACATTGTGTTGATTAATCTACCGAAGTTAGCTTCCAAGATGAAATCTATGAATTCAAATGAATTACCAAGCGATTTTGTACAAATAATGATTTTTAAAACTTGTTTATTATCTTATTACGCATACACACAAACACACACACATATGAGTTAACGGTTTATCAAACTAAGAATTAAGTTATTCAGCCATTAACATTAGCACTTATTTAATTTAATAATCAGTAGGCGTTTTAATGAAAGGAAAAAAAAAACGAGTTAAAATTATCAGCAAGTGTCAACATTAATTGTTAATTTCGCTCTCTTGCCATTTAATTTAACACCTGCAGTTTTATACAATCGTACATCCCAGCAAACAACCACAAAAGCAATGAAGGAAAAATGCATCAGACGAAGAAAACTTTACGAAGCCAAAGTAATAATGGACTGCCCATGTTGGCACAAAGTATTACACACCTGAGATAGAGTCGAGCGAGTCGGTATGAGTATCACAAAAGGGCATCGTGGAGGGATACATATAACCGGCAATCAAGTGACAGGTGAAGGCTACAGAGGAAGCGATCGCAACCACTGTCAGAAGTGGGAAGAACCCATCTTTAGTTGGAAACAAATTGTGCGGTGGCTCCATCATCGACGAATAAGATGAACTGCTATCAGTTTGGGACTGAGGCCTTCTGAAGCCGGGTTTTAGGCGCTTCTTGATTGTGGATGACATGAGTTTTGGGTTTGATTCACTCGTACGAAGAAGAATTGGAAGCTAAAGCACGTAGAAATGTAAACAGCTTTCACAAGCGGTAGGCACCGAGCCCTGACTTCGCTGACATCTGTGTTTGTTTTGGGGTTTGGAATTTGCAAAAAACAAAATTGTATTTAAAAACTTGTAGATTTTTTAAGTTTTTTAGTAATTAATATTAAATAATTCAATATTATATATAAGCTATAATAAAATAAGATTATAAAAATAAAAACAACAGTATAATATTAGTTTTTATAAATTGAAAGTGAAATCAAACAATTTAAGCTTTTATTAAAAGTTTTAATATAATTTTTAAAATTGCTAAAATAAAACTTAAATAATGTTAAAATTTTAAAAGGCTAAAGACACGACAACCTTATTTAATTGATGCCAGAAAAAAAGCCATTTATATTTTGAAGGCATGTATCATTACATAGGCAGGGAAATTTTGTTTAACTAAATAGCCATATCACTAGGGAGTTTATTATGAATTAGCAAAAATATATAAACAGGATGTGTTAAATGTTTTATTAATTATTAACAATACTAGTTTATCAGATTTTATTAATAATTATTAATTTAATTTAATAATAATTTAGAACATTCATCGAACTTTTGCTTACTTTGTAATAACGTTAATAAATAAGATGCTTAATTCTTTTTTTATTTATTATCTAGCAATATTAATAAGATACTTAATTTCTAATTTTATTATAATTTTTTATTTTGATAAATAAAATTATTTCAAATATATCATTTAATAATTAATATCACATGAAAATTAATCATTGATTAATTATTAACAATAAAAGCATCTCTTTATAAAATATTGTATAAAATTAATCCTCTTATTATTATATTATAAAATGATAAATTAGATTTAAAAACCTAATTTATTTTAATATAAAACCAATAAATATATTATCTTTTAACATAATATGATAAATTAAAAGTTATCATTTATTAACATGTTCTTTGTGCAGGATTATAAGTACAAAGAAAGTTCACCACGTAATAAGATTTTTAACAGAGAAATTTAATAAAAGGAAGTACGTGTCTTTCTAAAATAACTATATGTTTTTCTTTAAGAATTTTAAAATATAAGAAATTTTTATCAAATCAGAAGAATCATAAGTCTTTTTGTCTTTTACCTTTTTAAAAAAAATAAATGCCAAAATGACAATAGTTTGTAAGAAATTTTTAATTTGTAACTTTAGGTCAAGTATTGAAATAAGTTCAAATTATTTTTTAATTAAGCGAAAATATATTAATGAATGAAGGTTATGAATGAGATACAGCTTGATGCTAAAGCTTCTAGAGGGTAGCTATTTAATTGCATGCAACTGATAAGAACATGATTCGAGCATAATGCAGATAAAAGTAATTAAGATGATCTAATATATGAGCATGACAGAGAAGCATTTAGCAACTTTGATGATTATAGTTCATCTGAACTTTATTACATATTTTGTGAGTTGGTCAGTGAAGACACTAACAAAGAAGTTAACAAGTTTTTTTTTTCTTTTATGGTGGTGCATAAAGTATCCTAACAAATAATACTACAAAAATGTAGACAAGTTCATCGTATGAAGATTTAGGTGAACTTATGATCATAGATGATAGTTGTGATGAAGAAGGGTTGAGTTTGACTAGGTTCTCAAAATTTAGAATTAATAGTTATATGATGAAACCAGTTGAATTAAATGTTGGTACACTACTTGATTTAGTTAATGCATTTAGACAAGCTCTAATCCAATATGATTTTAGGAGAGGATTGATTATTTGTATATGAATAATGAGAAAACTATAGTCACTACTTTTGCAAAAGGGTTAGGGATGGAGAATATATGTTTCTCCAACACATATGGTATTACTTTTCAAATCAAGATTTATTAGTCCATCCATAAGTATGGTCAAGAATACCATAATATAAAATGTGGAATTTTGGATTATAAAGCAATATCTCTCATTTTCTAGACAAAACCCTTCGTAGGATATTAGTAGGTTTGAAGATGCACTTTTATTCGACTCCTAGTTGTGTATATTTTTCAAATCATACTACAAATTATTAGATAAATGCACCTATCATTTTTAAAGTATAGTCTAGTGAATAAGAGTATTGTTCCTATAAGAATTATAATTACTAGTAATTGTGGGTCATTCAGAAACAATCTCTCTAATACTTAAGGATAAAGTTGCGTATACTGAACCTTTCCAAACTCAATGCTTAGTAGTATTTTTATTTAATCGTTGTTATTATTATTGTAGCAGTAATAACTGTCTTCTATTATCTAATTTAACAAAATAAAAGATTGAAGTAAAAAAGGAATAATTATCTAAATTGAATTTAATAATATAAAATAGCAAACCAACCTAATTGATTATGATATTTTAAATTCAAAACTCAAAATAATGTTAAAATAAAATCATTAAGACAAGTACATTTATCATTCTTATAGTATAATTTAGTGAGTTTAAGTGTCAATTTTAAGAGAACTACAACTACTAGTACTAACGGTCTTTCTATTATCTAATTAAAAAATTAATTAATTTTAAAAAGAAAAAATGAATTAAAATAAGTAAAGATTCATTCCACCTTTATCGATTCTAATTTAGTTCACGAAAAAGTAAAGAAAAGCAAGGCAAGTTACTAGCTTGTTGTCCCTTTAACTATCCAAAAATAATGATATTCCTTCTCTCTGTCAACTTGTCCCTTCTCTTTTGTAACTATAGCCTTATGCACTTTAACCATTATGCTCCCCTTTTCCTTTTTCTACTTCATTAATCCTTCCTTTACTCAATTACCAATCAGTTTGCTCCTCTCCCCATTAACCTCTTGCTTTACCTTCTTAATACCTTAGGTAGTTCTTTGCTACTTACTATTGTTTTAGAAAATAAATGAAATTTCATTTAATAAAGCTAAACTTATACATCAATACAAAGGCTCAATCTTAACATCTACAATTGAAAAGAGCTAAGTAAATAAGATCATAAGAATATTATGAGCTTATAAGTATGTCATGCTTAGGAATATTAATCCCCTATAGATTCCATGAGATCCTCATCATAGGACTAGATCTTAATTAGTTACCATGTGTTATGAGTATTTTCCTTATCCAATCGTTTACTTTTTCATTTATGACATGCTTTTCATATGGAGTTTCTTTCCCTATATATAATGTATATGGAGCAAATGAAAATAGTTTTAAAGATAACACTATCTTACTTTAAGGAGCAAGCTGTTTTAGTAGCCTATTCTACTATGTTTTCCTAGTCCCTAGCTTAGTAGTAGACTTGTATCTTATGGCAAAATCTAGCCTAAATAGTTTAAGAAAAATTACACTGGAAAAACAAATGACAAATAGTTTCGATGCAAGCTTTACATAATAAACAAAGAGGATCAATACTGCCAAACCATCTCTCAATTGTTTTGAGCCTTTGTTTAACCACTAGCCAATTGATAAGTGAAGCTTAGGGAATAAATATTTTGCTCCATTTTAGATTAAACTACGAGGTCTTAATTGAGTGAGGTATGAACATTTGAAAGCAGGATGAGTTAGTGAATTTTTGTGAGAAGTCCCCCATCTAACCGATCTTATCTTCCTTTTGAGATTGGTTATACTGTGATAGAGGATTAATAATATTGTTAGAGCTCACCTTGTCCTTTGACATAATTCTAGTAGTAAGGTCAATCAACTTATTACTTTTGAACAATTTATTGGAATTAATCCAATTGTCAGACTAAAACCAATTTTTTTGTCCTTCCTAATATGGTACTTGAATAAGGGATAAAGTTGCTCTCTCATCCTTAACATTTGAATGAGACTCAATGAATGTTCCCTATTGATGCTTAGATACGAGAAGCTTGTTTTCCTTAAGTAATACTCATTGCGATTGATGTGATTGACCCTTTATCACAGGAAGTTTTTACGCAAAAAGTATAGAGATAAATTGGAAGAAGTTATAACTATAGAGAAGACTAAAGTTGCCCATGACAAGATGATTTCGTAAAAAAGCTCTATTGTTGGCTAAAAAGTGCTTTTCTATTATTCTAGACTTAAACTATTTCCAGATAAATTACATATCTCATTGGGCCGATCAATTTATGGTTTCCAGTGTTTTTCTCTATTGTGCAATAAAGATTCAGAGATTGAAAGCAGGAAAGATACTTAAAGTGAATGGTCATCCCCTAAAGCCAATTCATGAAGAATTTCGTGTGGAGAAAGTAGAAGTGGTGACACATAAAGACCAAAATTTTATCACATGACAAAGAAAACATAGAGTCTAGCTAACAATAATAAACAAAGATGCTACTTGGGAGGCAACCCAAGGGGAGTATTTTTGCAAGTTTTATTTTTTTGAATGCTCTACCTCTTATTTGTATCTTTTTTAAAATCTCTTATATGTAATGTTACATTGGCGATAATGTAATTTTAAGTGTGGGAGAAGGGAACTTGTTTATTATGCATGTGTTTTAAGTTTGTTTCTTATGTGTGTTTAAGTTCTTTTTACATGATAAAAAATATTCTCTCTTTTTCTCTATTACTTCTAGGATTATATAGTTATAAATAGAAAGTAGAATTAACCAAAAAAAATCATGAAAACTTGGGCATATATTTTAGCCAGTGAGATTTAGAGCCTTTTAGACTAACACATATATATCAATATTATTGTCTTTTGTTCATATGTGACCTTCATGACGTGTACATCCTAAATTTTTCTTGATTTTCTATTTGAGACCACTTTTTTATCTCATGCATTAATATCGAAATAATATAGGCATTATTTTTTTAAAAAAGCTACATTGGTCAAATAACCTACCTAATAACAAGATTTATCATATTTTTAAGCCCCTTGAGCTTTATTAGCAACAATATTACTAGCCTTTAACTTAACAAAATGTCTTACCCAAGCCTTAAAGTTAGAGGAGCATTTGTGATTGTTGATATTTGTGGATATATAAGAGAATAAGTATAGGAGTGTTTATATATGCAGGTTAGTTATAATTTATGGCATTTGATTTTTATTTCCTATCAATAAGTTCCATCATTGATGTAGTTTCTCTCAATTTTTGTTTTTAATAAAAAAAGGAAAAGAAAAGAAAGAAAAAGGATAAAAGAAAAAGAAGTTATAAGGGAGGAAAATCATTTATTGTGCAAGTAATTCATGTTAATTTTTTCCCCTAAAGTTGTATGGAATAGGTAACTTGATTATAATGTAAATAAAGGTGAAGTTGTTGGAAAGGTTCACTCCTTATAGTTATAGTGGATTTTTCATCATTATTATTATGAGTGGTTTCTTTTAATTCTTTATGCTTCATATGGTTTATGATGTGAAGGCTTCATGATTGTAATGATAACTCTCACTAATGTCGCTACATGGCCTGAATATTGGTTAAGCCTCATAAAACATATGAGAACACCTCACTCTCCCATATAGTGGTGTTGTAGATCACGAAGACATATTCTGACTCCCATAAAAGTTTCGTATGCTCCATCCTTCCATTGTGAGATATGGATATGACAATAAATTGTAATTCCTACAATAAACCACAATTTCAAGATCAAGTATATAAATTTAAAAGATAATTAAATTAATAAGCCTAAAATATAATAAAATAAAGGAAAGAAAAGAAATAAAAGGAAGTAAATACAAAAGCAAAATTAAAATTAAAATAAAATAAAATAAAGATAAAGATAAAACAAAATGAAAATGGCTAAAGTAATAGCATTCAGACTTTCCTAATATCAAAGTCCTTAGCAACGATGATAAAAACTTGATTGACCTATCAAAAAATCCATGATTATCCTTTGCCACTTCCACTCAAGAATGGACAACAACCTTAACTTGCCTAAAGGTGCCTAGTGTTTAGCCTTGACTTGCTGACACACTAGACACTTGCTTGCATATTCTGCTACATCATTCTTTATACCTTTCCACTAGAAATGTTCTTTCAAATCTTTGTATATCCTGGTGCTACCTGGGTGCATGACATAAGGCGCATTATGTACCTTGTCGATTATCTCATCCCTTACTTCCTTGATATTCGGAATACAAAGTCTATTTCCTACAACCATAAGTCCATCATCCCTCACTACCACTTTAGATTTCTTGCCATTCTTAATTTCTTCTTAGAGCTTGTTCAAATATATATCTTGTGCTTGTACCTCCTTAACTTTCTCCCTAAGTATTAGTTTCACTATGAAATTAGCTATAATGCAATTAGGTTGCTTCTGTTCAAGCTTATTCTAAGCTTAGCCATCTCTTTCAACAACGACAGATAAATTGTCTGAACATGGGCTATGGAGGATTTCTTACTCAAGGCATCTGCCACTACATTTGCCTTTCTTGGATGGTACTCAATCAACAAGTCATAATCTTTAAGTAACTCTATCCACCTTCTCTATCTCAAATTTAACTCTTTTTGACTCAATAAGTACTTGAGACTTTTATGATTTGTAAAAATCCTCGTTTGAACTCCATACAAATAATGTCTTTAAATTTTTAAGGCAAAAATTATCATTGCTAACTCTAGATCATGAGTCGGGTAATTCAGTTCATAAGGCTTTAGTTATCGCGAGGCATAAGCTATTACCTTGTCTCCTTGCTTAACACATAACCCAAACCCTTTCTTGAAGCATCACTATAAACTGTATAACCCTCATCTCCCATAGGCAAAGTCAAAATTGGAGCACTTGTCAATTTGTGCTTAAGCTCTTCAAAGCTCTTCTAACATTCATCACTCCAGATAAGCTTATGATTTTTTTTTCTTAATAACTTGGTTATCGGAGCAGCTATCATAGCGAATCCTTCAATAAACCTCCTATAATATCCTGCCAGACCCAAAAACTTGTCACTTCTACCACTATCTTTGGTGCATGTCATTTCACTACTACTTTAACTTTCCTTGGATCAAAATGTATCATATCCTTCGAAATTACGTGCCCAAGGAATATCACCTTGTGAAGTCAAAATTCACTCTTGCTGAATTTAGTATAAAGCTCCTTCTCCTTTAGCATCTGTAAAACTGTCCAGAGGTGTTTCTTATGCTCCTCTTCACTATTGGAATAAACCAAAATGTTATCTATAAACACTATGATAAATTGATCTAGATACTCCTTGAAACCCTATTTATAAGATCCATAAATGCAGCTGGAGTATTGGTCAATCCGAATGGCATGACTAGGAACTCATAATGCCTATAACGTGTCCTAAAGGTTGTCTTATTTACATTAGATTTCCTGATTCTCAGATGATGATAGACTGACCTGATATCAATTTTGGAAAAGACCCTTGCTCCCTGTAGCTGATCAAACAGATCATCGATTCGTGGCAGAGGATACTTGTTTTTAATGGTCACTTTGTTGAGTCTCCTATAGTCAACGAACATACGCCATGTTCCATCCTTCTTTTTAACAACAAAACTGGCACTCCCTATGGTGGCGAACTTGGCCTTATATACCCCTTCTCTAACAGTTCTTCCAACTGTTCCTTAAGCTCCTTCAGTTCAGTTGGAGCCATTCTATATGGCGGTATGGAGATAAGTGCAGTATCTTGAATCAGATCGATGGCAAACTCAGTTTCCCTCACTGGTGGCAAACCAGGTAAGTCTTCTAGAAACACATCTGAAAATTCCTTCACAATCGAAAAATCTTCTAACTTCCCTTCATTCACATCGGTGTCCACAACGTGTGCGAAGCAGGCTTCACACCCTTTACTCATCATCCTGTCAGCTAGCAAAGATGAAATAATTCTTAGTGATGGTGTTCTTCTGTCTCCTCTAAAAATCACCTTCTCACCCTCACTAAGACCAAATTCTTCCTCCTTGAGGCTACAATCTAACTTTGCATCATATTTTTCCATGGTATCCATTCCAAGTATAACATCTAGGCCTTTTAAATCTAAAGGCAGTAAGTCCACTACTAGTCTAGCACCATCAATAAAAAGTTCATAATCTCTATATGCTTGACTTATTATCACCTTCCTCCCTAAAGGAGTACTAACAATCAATAGACTATCCAGTGGCCAAATCAACACCATGTAATGTCATTCTTGCAGAAACAAAAGAATGTGTGGAACTAGAATCAATCAGTAAGTATACTTCATAATTAAATAACTGAGCCATGCCCGTAACAACTTCAGGTGCAACTGTAACTTCATCTCTAGTCATGGCAAATACCCTTGCCTATGCTTGACTCTTGGCCTTCCTAAAGGAATAACCTTTCTTGCTGCTCCAGAACTTCCCACCTTAGTGGCTAGCATGGTTCCTATCGTTTCAACTCTCTTCGGGGCTTGCAACTAAGATCTCTCTTGCCTTGGCGTTTGGGGACAATCCTTGACCATGTGTCCTTTCTCTTCGCATCGAAAACATACTCCAGGTAACTTGAAGCACTCTCCTCTGTGAACCTTCCCATAATGTTCACATTAGGTATTCGTGTACCTACTCCTCTCTATCCCTCTATGCCTCCCACAATTGAGACTTGCATTGAAGCTGCCCTTGCTTGCTTGTTCTTAGTAAAGACACTATTTCCCACTTCACTCTATGTGTGGAAGCTCCTCATACTCCTCTCAGGCATTGGGGCACTTATTCCCTTCTTGGAAGACTGCTCCCAGTTCTTCCTATTCCTTTTTACCTCAGACTTTATGTTCTCCTGTTTCTTAGCTTAGAGTGCAGCATCTACCAACAGTTAGTAGTCACAGAAGTTGTGGATCAGCACTTTCTCCTTGATCCCCAAGTGAAGTCCTCCCTTAAACTTATGACACTTTTCCTTCTCATTTGCAACAATATTGGCCACATAACGTGAAAGCTAGGTGAATTTCAACTCATATTCACTCATAGTCATGTCCTTCTATGTGAGATTCAAGAATTCTTTAGCCTTCTTGTTGGACCCCAAACTTTCGGTGGAAATTAGAAATATTAAAATGAATTCAATGAGTGTTTTCGGATATGAATTGTGTTATAGATGTTATTGTGCTTAAAGGAGATTGATGAGAAATGAAGTGATTGGTTTTGATGACTTTGAAATTTGAGTAGAGTTGT
>JANIJH010000005.1:21725303-21737841 GCA_024520975.1 Erythroxylum areolatum | reverse complement strand
ATCTTATATCTAAGCCATATTTTTCATTTCATCTCAAATTCATGAATTCTCCTTTCTTTATACATGAATAATCATGAACAACTTCTCATTTAATAATCCTCACTTCCAAGAAAGGTTCGGGGCCCAACAGAAGGAGTGAAATGCCACCTCGTAGAAAAACACGAGGAATATTGCAAGGATCGATTTTACTTGACTCTCCGTCAAGAGAGGAGAGAGAAATGTGAGAAGCCTTGGAGAAAGGAGAAAAAACGTGATAGAAAGAGGAGAAGAAGGATAAAATCGTGGGAAAAGTTAGGAAAGGGAGAAAAGAAGAAGAAAAGAAGGGAAATCATCTTGTCAAGGTACGTTTATCTTCTTCTTCTTGCTTTGTTAGAGAAATAGTTAGAGAGAGAAAGAGTTTTGTGTAAAGAATGGGTGTTGTATTGGAAGAAAATGATTTAAGGGAACCCATTGATTTTAGGGTTTCTAAGCTAGGTGTTGGTCTTTTTAGTTTAGATGGACCATGGGTAGGTTAGTGCTAAGCTCAATTTAGCAATTATTTCATTTTTTTGATTCTGAAGCTTTTGAATTTTATAAAAAATTGGATTGAGCGGGAAATTTGGTTTATTTAGGAAATCAAGGAAACCCAATCCAAGAGCAAGAGGTAGGCAAGCTTGACTTGAATTTTGCAAGCTAATTAGGTGGGTAATTTATTTATAGTTATTGTGTAATGAGCAAAATACCTTGTGTGTGTATTGTGTGCTAAAATGACTTGCTTTGAAATGTTGTGATGTGGACATTGCATTATGATGTATGGCATTTGATAAAATTGAATTGTGAGTATGATTATGCTATGTCTTGGAATTGTATCATAGCATTTTGATTAAATGGAAAGAAGAAAAAGCATGAGAATATGAATTAGTGATTGATTAAATTGAGCATGAGAATTGATTTTGTTTGGGCAAGAGTGGAACCGTTTTGTAGTCACGTGCACGTCGACATAAAGCCTTCTCCCGGCTGCCCGCTTGTGACACAAGAGATCCGAAAAGTTGACTCGTTTCATTCATGGTGTAAACTTTGGTTTCTCTGTTTTGTTCCACGAAACCCTCGAGCTATTTGTTTGTGCATTTGCATTTTGATGTGTTAAGTTATGTTGAAGTTGAGTATTATGTTTTGATGATAAATTACATCCAATATGCTTTATGCGATGATGTATTGAACTATGAGTTGTGAATGTTGAACTTACATTGTTGGATCAAGATAAGATGAGTATGCTTATATGAATAGATGCATATATGTTTGATTGTGTAGCTCATCACCAATGGCTATAAATATATTACCCACTGAGCTGTGTAGCTTAACCCATCATTTTTCCTCCTCAGGTGCAGAACGAGAAGGTTAGCAATCCTTGCAAGGCAATTGGACAAATTCCGAGATAGTTAGCTTTTACACTAAGCTAGTTCAAACACTTTTGTATAGCTTATTAAGCATGCCAAACATTGAGCATTCATTTGTATTTGTGTTAATTTAGTGATGTGTATGTTAATATGTAAGTAAAGCTTGTTCAAATATTATTTTGTTTAATAATAAGAATGAGAATTTGAGGAGTTCTTTTTGTGTATGATTATGTCATTTTGTAGGTTGAGTATGATGGTTGTGGAAGTGGAATGTCTGTATGCATATGCTTCTTTGTTGAGATTGCAAATTGTTGTTTGTTTTAGAATAATATGTTAGAAAGGTTTTATGGGATAAATCATTTGAAGTGGGATTCAAGAGTTTAGTGAAAAGTATTTAGTAGTTGAATTAATATGAATAGATATTGCATTAAAGTTTATAGGTGTGGAAATTGTGTTATGAACTCAAGGGAAAAACTGTATCGATTAAGGTAGAATTAGTCAAAATTGTCTTCATAAAAGTCGTAGCTTACCTTTCTAGCTTTCCAACGATATGAAGTACGAAATTTTTAGATATCAGAGCTAAGAGATACGATCAATATAAGTGATGATGCTGCATAGGATGCATATAGGATAGCTAGAGTAAGTTTTGAGAATTGGTTGGATGTGATGAGTAATTTGAGTTGAGATTTGGGAGTTTAATGTAACCAAATTGGTAATTGAATGTTTAAGGAGTGATATTGCATTAGAAGGAATGAGTTTGGGATGATTATGAGTGAAAGGGATGTTAGAGTGGATGTAGGAACCATTGGAGAGGCTTTAGAGGGAGTTTTATGCCACATATATCCATTAGATGGACTTTAGGTCTATTAAACGGTCCTTTTTGGGTGTAAAAACACCCCCAACCTAGTGAATGTCCGTTAAACGGACCTTCTCGGGTGTAAAGCCTCCCCCAAGCCCAACAATGTTCATTAGACAGGCATGTATGTCCGTTTACATGGTACAGCTACAGTAAATCAGTGATTTTGACCTTCTAAATGGCAAAATCTTGCTTTGTAGTCTTCATGAAAGTTGTAGATCTAGAAGTCCTCTTTTAAACCATTTAAGAATGAGCTCAATCAGAGGTTTATAGAGAAAGTTATACTAATTGTACCAAGATAGGTATAATATGATTGAGCATATAAACATGTTTGTTTCTTTTGGACATAACTTCATCCTCCGACCTCAAAATGAAGTGATTCTTGAAACAATAGAATCCTCACATATTTGTCTACCTCTCCATAAACATTGGTATCCATTGGTGTTGATTTGCAAAAGATTAATGGAGAGAAATTGAGGGAATTGATTGGAAGAGTATGAATTGGTTGTTTACTAAACATCCTTCGATATTTTAATCATAACTTGATCTATATAACTCCGAATGAGATGATTATTGTTTCAAAATAAACTAAATATATGGAGCTACAATTATTCTGAAAGCTTCAAGTGGTTATTCGGGTGTTTGATTGGTGTGAGCTCGCCCTTGTTGTTTGAGATGTTATGAGAATGATGACTAAGGAGATTTCATCGAGATAACCCTACAGAGAAATACGCTCACATTTTATGATATTCAGAACGATTGCTGGCCTTTGGAAACGGGGTCCAGCAACACTAATTCTTGATATTGATTATTTTCTAAGTGATTTTCTTTGTTCTCTTTTCGTTATTGGTTCTTATTTCATTTTATCTATTTAAGTATTATTTTTAGTTAAAAAACCTCCAACACTCAATTTGTAGATTAGATAATAAGATAATGGCAATTACTAGTAATCATTATCTTTGTGGGATCGACTCATAGTTGCCTGTGCTAGCCATAACTATATCGTGCATTTACGATTAATTCAACATTGAAAAATTTAAAATCAGTCAATCACCTAACTATCAATATCTTATATGTATCACATTAAAAAAAATACAAATTGGCTTTGCTCCAATCTGGCTTCAGACATTCGCCATAAAAATGAATTGGTTTATGCCCCTATTTGGAGCTAGGCATTGGCTCCAATCACTAGTCAATATCTGCATTGACCTAACCATCCATAACTCACCATATACATCATATAAAATATAACTCACCTAAGCCACACATTAATTACCATATGCATCCGGAGAAAAAAAATCATACCCAAGGCACCAACTTTATGACATAAAATTGTATATAATCCATCATATACTATATGTCTGTGACACCCTAACCACAAATCACTTAAAACATAACTACATATGAATTATCATACACAATCATACTCACAATTTTAATTTAAAACTCTCAAACATATTAGTTTTACAAAAATCTAACTATTATATCCCTTATATAGATTTATACCATTATTTCCTAATTTTAATAAATAAAAGCTTGAAAATATTTGTGAAATATATGATATGACAATCAATAACAAATACTTAATCAAACACACAATCTTACAAACCTAATTGACATAATGTCACCTAATACTCATAGTAATGGACATGAAAGTCCTTTTTTTGAAGTGAAAACTTGACCAAATATTACCTAATTTCTTATGGATATTGATTGATCACACTAAAATCTCCCTTTTCTCATTTTTAGATTGGCTTTTCTTGCGTCCTTCTGTCTATCTTATTATTCCCATTTATTTATATTATGTTAAAACAAACCTAAAGACTTCAAAATTGTTTTCAGAAAAGTAGTTTTGAAATATATTGATTGACCAGTAGTTGACATTGTCAACTATTTTCACCTTCTCTAACCTATATTAGTCCATCGATATGATACATTGGTTGACGGATAAGCCAAAATTAATTCTGAGTTTCTTCTTGAGAATTATAAAAAGTTGTCTTAACTTTTCATATACTTTTGAATCACTTGAATTGGATGTTTATATTGTAGTATATCTTCAAGATACTAAATAGTGTTCAATTTGACAACATATTGAACCGACAGGCTTTTCTATCAAAAATTTTCTTTTTCATTTAATTGACATTACCTTAATTAATCAATGATTCACCTTCTAAGTATTCAATATCAAATTCTCTTAATTCCAATTAAAATCACAATGTGGAAATTCTAGGATCTCACAACTTGCAAGGAATTTTGATGCTTTCTAACAAGCGGAAGGAAAGAACAAGGCTTATTATTTACATGTACAAAAACGAGAGAAAAGACTTGAATAAGATTAAAAAAAAAAGTTGTAGTCTTTGTTCCTATTCCTATATAGTTGTGTTATAGGTAGTGATGCAGATATTAAAAATTTAATTATATTTTTAACTTCCAACAAAATTAGTGATTTACTTTTAAAAAGTATTTTGATAAAGTAGTCGAAGGCCTTAAAAATATACAAAGAATAGTTGGAAGATGACGTCCATTAAACGTTATAAAAAGAGGATAAAAGGGAATTTTGAGTAAACATAAAGACTTCAAAAAATTTCATATCCTAAAGAAATGTGATATAGATAGCCTAAGTATATATGTTAGGAATAATTATTATTTAATAATTCTTAATAAGAAAAATATTAACATTACTATTATAAATAATAAAATATTAACAATCACTTAAATAATTTTTATTTAATAAAAATAATTATTGATAATCGCTAAATATCATCAGTTCATTTTTATGGTAATGGTTGCTTTTTTTAAATTAAGTTGTGTTCGTGTTTCTTTTCTTTTTCCCTTCTAGTTGCATCCTCAGTGTCACCCTCCTACAGTCCTCCGTTTGCTCTTCCTTTTCAAGCCCTAAGTTTGCTCTAGGCATGTAGACTAGAGAGTTTCATTCCTTGAAATATTGCCTATCGTCTCGGAATCCAACTTTTATGTTTCCACAATTTCACCAAAATTTCCTTTTTAATCCTCCCAATCCAAATTTACCCACACTTCTGCTCTCTTATGAAGTAATTCTTTTTCTTTAGTCTAAACTCGGATGGTAAAGCTCCCACGCTTTAGCTCCACAACCCTTGTTTGTTTCACTTCTCATCTCTCTTATGGCTTCTTCTTATCCTCAGATATTTGACATTAGCTCCGATGAGGAGCCAGTCTTCGACAATCCCGGAGTCGGCGATGATGATTACAATTGGTTTACTGAGATACTTCAGACTGTTGACAAGAAAACGGACGACTTTGATGAAGTTATGATCGTGGGGGAGACTAATACCTCTAATTCCAAGTCAAAATCGATGTCGTCGAAACTTGTAGAAGTTAATGCTGATGATGATTGCGTGGTTTTGGACGGCGATCCCGATATTCCGGTGCCCATCGTCAAGGACGCCGATAATGACGGTGATGACATCCTTGTTGTTGGACAAAAAGGGCAGGTGTGAATTTACTTGTTTGTGCACATGACTTTTTGAAAGCTTCCTTTTTAATGCTTGACGGTGAATCGGGTGCTTGTTTTGAATGGATTGACTATACGGTAATATGAAACTCCAAGTCTTGTTTGTTCTGCTTGCTAAGGATAGATAGATAGAGATGCTTCGTCAAAACGAGAATTTGAGAACTTAGGCTAATTTTGGGTATAGAAGAAAACCCATTCAATGAAAAACATTACATAATATATGAATTTCAAATTCACCTGACATCACATATTTAAAGCTATACAACTAAGAGGTACAAGTGTAACAAAATGATAAAAGATTAACACGAAACAGTTTAGATAAGATGAAGATAAAGCACGGCAATAATTGGTCTAATGCTACTCAAATTTTTTAGATTCTTGAAATTGCATATGAAATCAGGACTTTAAGGTTTTGCATGATTTGGTTCTTTCTTCTTTTTTCCCTTGGGCATCTATTCCTAAATATCACAGCCTCTGTGCATGATCTAGCATCGCGCTAAATTCCATCTTTTTTCTTTGTGGGTTGCAAGATGCTGATCCATTCCAGTGATTATAATGATAGTTATGTTTTATCTTGTACAGATTGCTTGCAGAGACTACCCTCATTCTCGCCATCTTTGTGCTAAATTTCCTTTTAATTCTACACCTCACGAGAGACACTGTATTCTGGTATGGACATTTTTCTAAACTCCTGTGCTTTTACTCTTACATTCTGTTGGCTGAATTATATCATTTTCATGTTGCACTTTAGTGTCACTGTTATGTTTGTGACTCGCGTGCACCATGTGTGCACTGGGGTACAGGCGTTTCCAGGATCGGCCATTGTCATGCCACTGATAAACATGAGATATGGAAAATTCAACGGGAAAAGTTCAGGCTGAAAAAGAAAAAGGAAGCTCGATTATTGACTTCGAACTGTCCATACCCTCCTTGTCCTGTTGAAGTACCTCAGGTTAATCAAGTTGTAGCACTTGATAATATACAGCTTGGAACAAATTCAATCTCAATTAACCAGTTCCCCAGACCGACAGAAATTCGTGCTTGCACATCTTCCATATTAAGCACACCAGGTATCGTAGGTCAGAGTGAAGTCACGCAACCAATAACTGTTCAGGGACGGAATGGAATTCTTCTTCGTGGAGTTGCAAAGCATGCTCTTGGCGTGCGGAGTAGAAGGTCTACCGTTGGCAATTTTGGGCCACCGTTTGTCCCAACTAATGCCATGTTTAAAAGGCCAGGACCTATCCGAGGTGCTTTGACATCAAATCATCATTTCTGTGGTTCATCAAATAGCAGTAGTTCTCCTCCAACATACCCTACTAGCAATTCTACCTCAATAACAACATCAAGAAACCAAATTTTTGCAGGCCAACAGAATCATTTTCCAAATATGAGCTTAGGTTTATCTATGCCTCAGAGCTTGTCCCAATCCAATATGGAGACTGGCGCTGCAAGTCTGATGCCAATTCTACCTCAAGTTTCCAATCAACATATTCCCCCATCAAATGATAGTCACAATATGTCAATCTTTAGAAATGAAAGTCAAAATATCTGGGATCCAAGGTTAACTGATTTTGACTACAGTTGGGATGATGACTTAAATCAGAGCAATCAGCAATCACTTTTTGAAGCTGAACTTGCAAACAATGTGCCAACAACTGTCAATCAGCATAGCTCCCTGTCTGGTGGAGGCATTCAGGTTCCATACAAGGTTAAAGAAAATGATGACTGGTTTCTAGAGCAATCTCTTCCACTGGTTTTAGAAGGTTCAAATCTGAAAGCCATTTCTCCGGGACCTCCAGCATTTGATGTAGGTATGCTGTATTTTGATTTTGAAACTTCTTGGAATAGCCTGGCACATGCGTAGAGGTAGCCCCAGTCAGTGCCTAATCAAAAAGTGTAATATATTATTGTTTCCAGTGTTTTTCAAAATCAAATATAATTGCCAATTTGTTTAAGAATAGCTATAGGAGCTTTGTTTATATGAGGGCCAGCCTCAAGTGAGAACCTTGGTGTACAGCTGCTGGGTGCTGCTTAATCTTGTATTTTTGATTCCAAATGCTCGATCATATGAAAAATTGCTTTAATTTATACACTTGTGTCTGGAGGCACCTTGTCATCGTTTGACATTGTCCCTATTTAAGACCGGAATTTGTGTTGTAATAGAAATATAGAAGATACTTAAATCTCTGAATTATACAAGTAACTGTGATGGCCTTCAATTTGAGTTTGATGTTCACTATTAATTGGAGCAAGAGCTGCTTTCCAGCTGCCATCCACAGTTCCCCGCCACAGCGTTCGAGCCTACCAGCTCTTGAGCCAATAACCAAGGATTGTCTATTATCAATTGTTGTTTTATACGGTATCCTAACAATAAAGAAAATGGCCCAGCTTCAGTAATATATTCAGTTTGGAACATGAAGTAACCAACCAAGTTCCAAAAAATATGCAGCAGAAAGCAAGATTTAAATTCAAACTTTAGTCGTGAATTTTGGTGGATTACGCGAAGAATAAGTGACTCTGTTTTCCACCACGTATCTTCATTGATGGGAGTTCTGTTACATTTTTAATTTTAAGCAATCATTTGAAGTTATTAGCTTGCATCAATTTGGTTTGAGTTGAGATGGAGCTTAAACGTGGGGTTCAGGTTCGGTGGAACTACGGAAAGTTGAGTTCTAGCAACTTGGCTCTATTCGGACAATTGTTAGTAAAGTCTCATTGGACTGTGTACGAAGAGATCAGTGTGTCATTATTAATCTAACAAATACTATATTAGATAGATAGACCTATGGATATGAATATCTGATTTTGGAACGGTACATCTGCATTGAAAGATTTGGAAAGGTACGGAAAAATATTATTGGGACAAAATTATTAGAGGGAACTGTACAGAGGCCCAAAAGACGGGGCCTAAAACCCCAAATGTTTTAGGGTTCCGTTTCCGTCCTCTGGGACTGGGGGGTATTCGTAAGCATGACCACCATGACTAGTGAGGTCCAACCCAGCCATCTCCTCCTCATGAGTTATTCTCAAGAGATTCAAGTGACGCAGTAAGTAAAACAAAGGTCCCATTGTGACACTGACCCACCCAAGAATCACCAATATCTGCACCAAATGAGCGGCTAAAAGCTTACCTCCACCGCCCATAAACAGCCCAAAAGGCCGTCCACTATATCCCGGATACACTTCATTAACGTACTCCTTCTTAGCAAACAATGCAGTGAATATGATTCCCCAAGACCCACAACCACCGTGAAGTTGTGCAGCTTCTAAAGGATCGTCATATTTGAATTTCTCAGCCAACTTGTTGAAGCCAATGAGTACCCAAGCTGAAACAAACCCGCATAAAATAGCCGCCCACGGGTCCACCACAGAGGCTCCTCCTGTTATCGCTGCGAACCCACCGAGCAAACCGTTACAAACGTCAGTGACATTCCAGTGACCCACTAACAACCTCTTACCAAAGAGTGTGGTCAACGCTGCGGTTGACCCCGCCAGAGTCGTAGTAACAGCGGTCCGACCAACAGCACTCCATTGCCCATAATAAGAACCACTTTTGCCATAGGTCTTAAGAATGTTGAAAAAAGAACCTGGGTTGAACCCATACCAACCGAACCACAATAGAAATGTACCCAACACAACTAGCGTTGCACTATGTCCCCTAAGAGGCGCCGGCCGACCGTTGTGTTCGAACCGGCCCATTCGAGGACCTTCAATGAACGCACCCCAAAACCCAGCAATTCCTCCGACGAGATGGACAACGCCAGATCCAGCGAAATCAATTACCCCGGAACCAAACAGCAGGTTGTCCGTTCTTCCGGGGCTAGCCCACCCGTCGGCGGACCAGAACCAATGAGAAGTGATAGGGTAAACGAAACCTGTCAAGAATGCGGAGTAAACCAGGTAAGAAACGAACTGCGTTCTCTCAGCTATGGAACCGCTGGTGATCCCAGCTGCTGCTATGGCAAAAGCCCACTGGTACAAGAAGTATCCATAGTCGAATGAAAGCGACGGAAACCTACTTAAGCCAAAGAATTGCTGACCAATGAAACCATTCGACGGGGTGCCAAATGCCATAGCGAAACCGAATAGATAGTAGAAAACAGCGCCTGTTGCAGCGTCGAGGACGTTGGTGAGCATGATGTTCATGGTGTTCTTTGCGCGTACAGAGCCAGCACAGAGCATGGCGAAACCAAGTTGCATGGAGAAGACTAAATACGTAGAGAAGAGAAGGTATGTGTTATCCACTGCATAGCCTGTATCGATGAACTTGTTGGACACCGCATTAAACTGGCTGCATATGTAGTCTGCGGCGGCAGTGGAGTTGGCAGCGGAGCCAAGGAGAGGGCCAAGGAAGGCAGGGGAGCAAGAGAGTGACATTGTTTTGGCGAGGAGGAGTTGGCGGAAGAAAGTGTTTGAAATAGGACTTTCAGTAAGTTGATGAATGGGATTCAAAGAGGTGGTAGTAGTGGGAGAAGAAATCCAACTTATACTCCATAAAGTGATACAGAAACGTCATAGGTAGATTCATTCGCCAACATTTTAGGTGAGAAAGTATCTTTTCAAAACAAGATTTAGATTTAGATTGGCTGCCACAATTGGATCCGACCAATAGGGGCAATTCGTTAAATTCCAGTGGAATCATATTTAGAAATACTGCCGTTGCAACCAAATTAGATTCCTAGCTTGGAATTACTTCCGTAGGACTAGGAGGGTGACACAAAGACACATCCTACGCCACCGAGTATGTTAACCTAAAACCAACTCCTGGTTGAACCAAAAGTATTTTTTTCTGCAAATCTTACTCATCAAAACCCAACATGCAAATTTGGCTATTGTCCATCATCAGTAGCGATGGCAACCCCTCGCGCATCAAATTATGGGTTATGTGCGCATCCACCCTAATTCCTGCGCGATAGTCTCTATCTCGTTAAAAACACAAGATTTACTGGGAAATAGTGGATGAAAACAAAATAGAAAAACAAAACATAGTACACCACCTTATCTTTTTAATGTACTTTTCCACAATCCAACTTTCCAAGGGAGTACTGCGGGGCCGATCAGATCTTCAGTCTTAATTATCCTCTTCTTAACTTTGTTGGAATAGGATATTTGAGATAGAGGATATAATGAAAAGAAATGTACCAATATCAAACTTTTTACTGTCAGTGTCAGTGTCAATTAGTCGCTCGCAATGCATCAGAGCAGCTTTTGCATCATCTAAAACTGTCAGATTTTGTCAATTAACTTGGGTCAAATTTCAGCCTGTGAGTAGCATGACTCAATTATTTTCTCCTCTTCCTACACAAATAGAAACATATGCAAATGCTAAAAGGCTTTACTGCAAGCCCAACTGTTCCAAGGCCTAAAACTGCTACAATGGACCCTGCTGCTACTTTTGCTATGTTCCGAACTGCTCCAAGACCTGAAAGATAAGAGATTCATGTCCAGGGTAAATAAGTGCAAAATTCAAAGCTTAAAATAACAAGACAAGGAAGTACGGGACAATATTAGAGAAAATGAAAGATTCTGTTAGAAAGAACTCCAAGTCAAAGGCCCATTTGGACGTCTTCCTCATAACAACCATGAGAACCAAGGACCTTATGCATATTCTCATCATTTCTTTACATCAACAAATTAAACAAACATAGGATTCACTCAATAAATGATCACCTTGGCTACCCAGACTCAACAAAAAAGTTCAAGCCGAAGAATAGCAGTTCACCAGAAGATAGAAACAAAATTTCAACTAAACCAAATGAATTCTCTTGGATAATTATTTAAAAAGTAAAAGAACAATAAAGTTACCGATATCAACAGTGCTCTGTTAAACAATAACAAAAGAAGGGTGTGCCTATAGGTGCAAGAGTACCGCATACTGTACCGGATATGCTCAAGTATCATTACCAGTTGGGACACCACAACCAAGAAGGCACACTTTCTCCGAAGGACCTACTCGGTTAATTTTTGCCAACACTAACATCAACCACAACTGTGTACTGACTGAAAGTTGATGTCCCCGCGAAATGATAGAAGGGTTTTCCATTGATTCAAAAACCACTTTCTTTTTGTTTTTGTCATTCATCGTAATCCCAACTGCAGTATCTGCAAGAAGTTGCAACAAAGATTTGTCTTCCCTGATTTGCAAAACTTGCACTCTCTGCATTCTGCCTGATAACAAGGAATAACATAGTCACCAGGTTGAACCTCTGTCACGCCTTCACCAACACTTTATTCAATCCTCTGTCAGAAAAAAATCAACCACATCTCCCTTTCCAGCAAAGACAATAAATATTGAATATCTGCCATCCATGCAAGAGACAGGACAGTGCATACCCGGCAGCTTCATGGCCAAGAATACAGGGGATGAGACCCTCAGGATCCTACCATAACTTGCCACTCCAAGTTTAAGCATCAGTGTGGCAAAGCGCGGTAAAGCGAATCTTAACTAGAGCCTCGCCGGCCTGAGGTGGAGCCACCTGTATATCCTCTATTACCAGCGGCTTCTTGGCCTCCCAAGCCACAATAGCTTCTCACTAATCATTGCCCACTGCCCAGTCACGTAAATCATAAAAAATATATCCATCTCTACAGTCTACACAAATATTTAGAAAAATAAGCAGACCGTTTTTATTAAGATGTCCGATGGATAAAGTTCAAAACAACGTTATTTTTGGACATTGAACAACAGAGTTGAAAAGTCTAAAGAAAGTTTTGGAGGAAAAACGATATCCCTTCTCATTCCTCTTCCGTCATATATACAGAAAAAACATCCTAAATAGGAGCCCCTAAAGATGGGAAAACTCCTATAAATCT
>JANIJH010000005.1:21659108-21669521 GCA_024520975.1 Erythroxylum areolatum | reverse complement strand
TAAAGAGACCTGAAGAGGCTCAGAAGAAAAGAATACTTGTAAAGTTGTTGAGAGATAGTGAAATCTCAGAAAGACATTTGAGGACTGGACGTAGCCTACGGTTTGGGGTGAACCAGTATAAAAATTACTTCGTCAACTTCTCACCACCTTTATCTCTCTTATCGTTCAAAGTTTCGATTTTACTTAGTTTTCAAACAAGTTTTTCGAAGAATACGGTTAACTTTAATTTGCAGTAGTTCTTGTGAAAAGAACGAGTTTTTCTTTTGACAAAACGTTTTTGAAGGTTTTTCAAAAAGGAGAAATACACAATTCAATCTCCCTTCTTGTGCATTTATACATTGTATAATAAGCATTGTAATAAAGTGTGATTCACTTCATAAATCACATTACATAAACGACATACATATATATATAAAAGAAATACCTCATAATATATTATTAACAAGTTATAATATTAATACATGAATCACAACTATCCATTGGCCTAGGGCACACTACTAACAGTGACGTCATATTGTCTGGTGAACTGTTCATCTGATCCTATCATTTGGTCCCACTTTTGACCCTGCAAATTATAGAATTTGTCTTCAAGGTCTCCATAGAGGTTGTAGATCTTGAAGTTTTCTTTCAAACTAACTAACGAACACCCAAATCCGATATCTCTAGAGAAAGTTATGCTAATTGCAAGATATCTTCTGTGTATTATTTTTAACCTTTATCTGGTCATTGTTCATAATGTATCGTCTAGTCCAATGCTGACCCTTTGGACGACAAAATCTCACTTCAATGTCTGCATGAAAGATGTAGATATTGAAGTCCTCTTTCGATCGCTTCAAGAATGACCTTGATCTGATATCCCTAGAGCAAGTTATGCCATTGTCTCAAAACAGGTTCATTATGATTGAGGATGGAACCTTGTTTGATACCTTCGACCCAATCTTTGTTATCCAACCTCTAAACGAAGTGATCCTTGAGACAATAGATTCCTTACACATTGTGCTATCTCTCTACAAAAATTGGAAGCATTTCGAATTAATTGGAAAAAAGTTTTGATTGAAGGAAAGTGAAGGAATCTGTTGGAATAATATGAACTGGTGTTATTTTACTAAACATGCTCAGGCATTTTGAATATATCTGGATGGAATTTGAGCAAAGAATATTTGCTTCAATATAAGAGTGATTCAGAAAATAGGGCCCGACACTTACGGTATCAAAGAATGAAGATGAACCAAGGATGATTAATGAGGGTTAATTTTAAGAGTGATTCGAAAAATAGGGCCCGACTCTTACGATATCAGAGAATGAAGATGAACCGAGGATGACTAATGAGGGTTAATTGGAATAACCATGTTTGTTAATAAGCACAAGCAAACATTTTAGGACATCCCAGTTGGACTTTGGAATTGGGGTTCAACACCCAAGAAGAATTAAGGGAGCTAAATTGGAATGATATGACCTTGGTAAATTAGGATACGAGTGGAGGACCCTCCATAGAGAGATCCTTGTCTTTTGAACCTTTTTCTTTGATTCTTGTTTCTTTTAATTAGTCTAAACATTTTTATATGTAGCACTTATTCTTTTAGATATTTTATTTATTTGTATTTGTATTTTTCTTTTTTAATTGCTTGTTTGTTTTATTTACTTATTTGTTTTTGCTTGTTTGTTTGTTTACTTATTAGCTTACTTTTATCTTTATTTGATTATTAATTATTAATTATTTATTATTTATTTATACAATTATTTGTTTATTGTTTTCTTCCAACTGTTTTAAAAAATCTTCCTTTTCTATGGATCTATCATAAATAGCTTCTCTATTAAGTAAGAGTAATGATGCATATTTTTGAACCTCTCCAAATCTTGCATCTCAACAAAATCCTACTAAGATGTTTTTGTTATTGTTTTTAATTTGAAGTAATTCTTTCTAACTTTTAACTTCAATTTTACAAATAAGTTAATTTATCGTTTACTAATCAATGATCATGTTGAAAATAACTTCGTAATGCAGTAATGATTGTGTTTAAATCATTTACGAATACTGAAATTTTACATAGAAGCTAATAATATATATATAACATACTATACAAATATTATACTAATTATGAAAGAATATAGTTTTTTTTTTTCCTTTTTGATGATCTTCTTCGGTTATGAAATAATAATAAAAAGTCAATTACACCAAAGCTTACTATCATTGTTTTCTAAATTTTTTTCCCATAATTTGAGTCTAATTGAGCTTTGATAATTCCTAACTAGAACATCTATAAACAATTTACTCTATAATTTTAGTAATTATATAACAAGAAAAGAATTCGACATTTTCCAATAATATAAAAACTTCTATTAGTTATTAAATGATTTTAATTTATAAAATTAAAATTAAAATTTTGATGTCAACAAGCATCAATGGATCTTAACATAATTAACCTTAGAGACTCTTCCAACTTTTAACCGAGAACTTACTAATAAAAAAAGTGTTAAAAGTTCAGATTAAGAGCAATTTTATATCTTGTTACGAATTGGTGTTGCACAAGCATTTTTTATAAATGCGGATGTCTTTCACTTTATTCAAAACAATTACGAGTTCTTAGTGGGAAAAGATGTCTTATGCGTAAGTTTCTAACATCATTGAATATCTACGATGCTATTAACAAATTGACGACATTGTGAACCTCATGTTTGAGCCAAAAAAGAACAAGATACAAGAAGCAGAAAGGGACAACCAGATGGGCATTTGATTTTGAAAATAAATTTCAATATTTATGGGGGCGTTGGGGATATTCACTTGGAAAAGATGTTTAGAAAGAAGAATTTCATATTTTAGGAGGTCCAATAGCAACTCCACTCTGCTGCCTCTCTCCTGTATTTATGTGGGGTCAATCCTACAACCAAAGCCAAAAGCTGTAGGTCAAGAAAAGGCAAGACTTTGTACTCAAAAGGGGAAAGCTTTTCTGAGCTTTGTAAGTTCCTAAAGGCATGTGTGCAAGTTGCATGTAGTTGATGGATGTCTTCTTGTTTCCCTTGTTTGGAGAAAGAGTAAGTGTATTTTCTCATGACCTTGTTATTAATGTGCATGCATGTACTGAGGTCTTAATTTTTGGTTGTCTCAGAGTTTTATGAATTTCCCAGTTCCGCATCTACTTTTCCATCTTCATCTTCCATTTTCTTCCCTAATGTTTTGAATTTTTTTCTCCTTTCCTGTCTATTTTGTGAGGATTTCTTTTGGGTTTTTGTCTATTTGTTGATTCATTCAAACCAGCTGGAGCAAGGGAGACATTTTATTTTTGAATAAGTTTTTCCTCGCTGCCAAGCTGATGTAATAATATACTTAATACTCATGGTTCAGGATCATCAACTCGGCATCTTCTCTAAAATTTTGAACTTGTTTCCAACTGGGTCTTTTGTGATTTTTAATTAGATTAGCTGATTTAATAGTATGCTGGAGGAAGACTCAACTTGTATTACATGCCAACAAGGATAAGTCCGTGTTAAATAGGGTGTTCTTGTGAACAAACTTTTATGGACTGGTCAATGGTTTGGTTTTTTTTGTTTGAATTTTATGATTTTAGAAGGTGCCTTCATCAGGCTGATCTTGTTCAACTTAATGTCCAACTTACACAAAGTATACGAGCAAATTAGTGTTTTTTTTCCCCTGCGCCTTTAAATGTTACCTTTTACGATTTGAATCAGCAAATAAGGCATCAGATGAAGTATTCGTGAGTTTTGATATGAATTAATGTTCTGAAGACTTGGATTGGATGCTGACAAGGAGTGATCACCAAAACTTGTCGGCAGCCTGAGAAACGATGCCAAACCAGCTATGGTTTGCACTGCTAATGATTTATCAGCATGGAAGGATTTCCCAAAAGGCCTCAGGGTCCTTATTCTTGATGAGAACAGCACGTCTGCTGCTGACATAAAGTCTAAACTCGAAGCAATGGACTATATTGGTTAGAGTTTTGATTCCCCGTTTCTGTGATTGGTTATGTGGATACAACTTCTCTTTCAAGAAGTAGAAATTCTGGTGACATTTTAAAGTTTATTTCATCCAACTTTTCTGCTTTATTAGTCCCCATTCTTTCCCCATAAGGGCATCCTTATTCTCCCTTTTCTTTACCATGTGTTTGGTTCTTTTTGCTTTTATTTCTGAAGCTTGTTGCATGGAGCTTACAACTGATAGTGATAGAACTTAGAAGCCTACTTCCTTCTTTGGGGGTACATATAGTGATGATAGATGCTTAAAAATGGAGCATGTCTGTCCAAAAACTCTTGGAATATAAGAATGCCATTTTAGATGATAAACAAAAGTGACAAAAGAATATGCTCTATCAGAAATGGTGACTATTTATGATGAAAAAATTTATAAAATTTTCTTGTTTTTGTACAATTTCCTGTAGTGATTTATAGCTTGATTTGGTCCCAGTGTGAAATGGAAAGCAAAGGGCATTTCAATTATTGATTTACTTGTTTCTCAAAATGATTTCATTCTTAGTTGCAGACTTGAACATTTACTTCCATTCTTCAATTCTGTTATCAATGTTTTTAAATTGAAAATTTGTAGATTATAAGGGAAGATAAGATGACTTTGTCCTACATAATTTATATTTTGGAATTTCAGTTCCCTTTGTACTATTATGATAATCTCTTGTATTTCTTCTAAGAAATAGTGGTCACTCTCGTTAAAGACTTCCTCTGTTTGTACAATAACCTTGCAATTTCGTTGTATCAGTTTCCACTTTCTGCAATGAGAATGAAGCAATGTCAGCAATTTCAAGCAAATCTGAAAGCTTCCACGTTGCCATAGTTGAGGTAGTGACCTCATTATAGACCTCAAAATGATTTGTTGCTTTATCAATATGTTGTAATGCCCTATTTTTTATTTGCATCATAATTTGCAGTGATATCAAGATTTGCTTTCGTCCAACTGTATTCTTTTAAATATCTTACTTGGTGAGCCGAATATGACTTGGATTATTTGACTGGAAAATGCCATTCCAATGATCTGATTGGTCTCAGGTGACTTCAAGTGATAGCAGTGGGATTTTCAAGTTTCTAGAAAATGCTAAGGACTTGCCAACTATTAGTAAGTTTAAAGCCAAAATACTTATGTATTCCAATCTGTACATATTACATCATGGCAGAAACTGGATTTTAGTGAGAGCAATTTATCTCATATTTTCATTTATATTATATACATTACTCTTTCATTTACCTTGGATTGTGAAGTTAATTAATTTTAAGAAGTCACATAAAAATTATACTTGAAAAAGGTTCTCTTCCATATAAAACTAAACTTACAGCTTCTAATACTGTACAAACTCTGTTTTCTCCCAGTGACGTCAAATATTCAATGCCTGAGCACCATGATGAAGTGCCTAGCTGTAAGTTTTGTGCATGTAGATTCACGTGCATAAAGCATGCCATTAGAGCATATTGACTTTCTTTTTTTTGTTTCCTCCCATCTAATAATGTACTCTTGAGCTTCTGTTTTTGCTGGTCGTTGATTAAAATTGTATTTCCGTTTGTTGCACAAATTATTGAATTTTATTTGAACTTGATGCTCGGATTATATTTTTCTTAGGATAGCTAACGAATTCCATCTGACAATTTATTCAGCTCGGCGCAGTTGAGTTCCTTAAAAAACCAATCTCGGAAGACAAACTGAGGAATATATGGCAACATGTGGTTCATAAGGTCCCCAAATTGGTTGGTTTACTTCATGTAGGCTGTTAGGGTTGAAAGGTAAAAATAGGAAACCATTAACTTAGTTAGTTCTGAGCAGGCATTTAATGCAGGAGGCGCTGTGGTCCCCAAATCACTTAGGCCTATTAAAGAATCTGCAGTTTCCATGCTGCAGCTCAAAGTGGAGAACGAAGAGTTAGCTAATGAAAATTCAGAGACACAGAACAATGTGTCTTTGGCTACTGAAAATGACCATGAAAAATCACCGGGTACTTATAAGTATCCTGCTCCTTCAACCCCACAACTAAAACAAGGAGGCAGGTTACTTGATGATGGGGATTGTCAAGATCATACTAATTGCTCATCAGAAAAAGAGTTAGTGGGAAAAGAAGAAGAATCTAAATCTGTGGAAAATATTTGTACGATTATTGAAGGATCTCCACAGGTGGAGCATCTGGAAAGTTTGGAAGAGACTGTGGTCAAAAAGGAGGATGACTTGGCTGATGGGACCAATAACAGAAACAAAATATGCCAATATGTCAAAAATAAAGACATTCTCAGCAATTCCAGTGGTAGTGAAAATGGATTCAAATTTTCCGTTCATCACAGTGCTACTCGAGTAAATCGAAAGAAGATGAAGGTGATTAAACTTACATGGTTTTGGAAATCCTTTCTGAAGATTTTCCTATTTACTCCCAAGTTCTGATTGTTTACACACTCCACATTGCTCTACATTTATGGAGTTATCATTTTTAACAAATTTCAGAATATGGAATCGCCACTTTGTATTATAGAATTTTGCTAATTCCTTAGGTTCTTTTGTTTATCATATAATTTTTGTTTATCATATAATTTTCCAAACAACACCATCTTGTTCCTTTCATTCCTTTGTTCCTATTTTCTCCTGTAATACCATTATTTTTTAATATCTTTATATATTACATCCTTGTTCTTCCAGATATTCATTTCATCTTTTATCATTTTCAGGTAGACTGGACAGCAGAGCTGCATAAAGAGTTTGTACAGGCAGTGGATCAATTAGGTATAGATCAGGCTATTCCCTCTCGAATACTGGAGCTCATGAAAGTAGAAGGCTTAACTAGGCATAATGTGGCTAGTCACCTCCAGGTATGTTAGCTTGCTTTTGTTGTGTTAGATGATGCTCCTGTGGATTTATTTCCATTGCAGGACAGTGTCTTTTTCCAATATTTGATGTGCCCCTCCTTTCTCTCTTTGATAACATAACCCTTCACTTCTTACAAACTCTTTTGTGATATCAAATCTGCTGGTATCAAATCATCGGATTGGCTTTATTGTAGGGTATTCAATAGTTAGGCTTCAGTGTATTGTACGTTTGTGAGATGGAGCTAGCCCAAGCCTTGAACATGTATTAGTTCTCTTACTATTAGTATCCTACTTATTATTATTATTATTCTTATTATATTTTATTTTAAATTTTATTTTATTATTATTATTATTTAATTTGCATTTTTTTTATTTACATTTTGCATTTTATTTTGTATTTTGTATTTTGTATTTATTTTTCATCACTATTATCCTGTCATATATGCATGTGGGTCTACTGAAAATAGTCTCTCTACAATATAGGGGTAAGGTTGCGTACTATCAGGCCCCCCTAGATCTTGCTTCGTTGCGGGACTTCGGGGTATGATGATGATGATTGATGATGATGATGATAATTTTGTGACAGTTGCTTCCTTTGCACGCATTCTTCTAGTTTAAAAGTTCATCAAATGATAGAGAAATCTAGTCTCGAGGTTAACAATCTGTGTTTCAAGTTCGTTTCTCCTTGGTTGTGAACTGCTCTGCTTTCATGCTATTTCCCATTCACTTAATTTTTTTGGATCACCCTAAAAGAATGATTCTTTGAACTTGTTCATCTTATTTGTACAGAACACCTAATATTATGCTGCTAGCTAACAACAGTTATCTTTCTGAGCAGAAGTATCGATTGAATAGAAGACATATTCTTCCTAAGGAACATGACAGAAGATGGCAGCGGCAAGGAGATCAATTACAACGGAGTTATTATCTGCAGAAACCAATCACGGCCTACCCTCCATATCATTCCAATCACAGCCTTCCTCCAAGTCCATTCTTCCCTATGTGGGGAACTGCTACTAGTCACCCAGCTGGTGTTCAAATGTGGGGTCCATCTGGGTATCCTCTATGGCCACCAGCAGATGCTTGGCATTGGAGGCCTTATCCCGGGGTAAATTCTCATTTTCCAACATTGTGATTGATATATTTGAATAGCTGTACACATGGCATGTATCACATCTTCATGTTTCAGATGCATGCAGATGGTTGGGGTTGCCCTGTGATGCCTGCACATCAGATTCCTTATTTACCTCGAGTAAGAATTCAGTTATAAAGTTTGATCATGATTACAGGCAAAGTGAAACATATACAGGCAGTGGACATATCTAGAATTAGAGACATGCTACTAAGATGACTAAAAGTTTCATTTTTGTTTGTGGGAAATGCAGAATGCTTCAGATTTTCACCGTACTCCTGCAATTAACAGCAGTACAATGCCGCCAAATTCTGCTGACCTATATCCAGTAAGATAATGCCTTACTCAGTATGTTCTTCTAATTTCTCTGGGACCTTAAAATTATTATATAATGTTAATCAAGTCTGTAAATTCTAAAAGTTCAGGAGTTGATACTAATTTTGTTCTAAGGTTCAGTAAATCAAGTGCGTATTTCACTTTGCTACATCTTTTCCAGTTCTTAAGAATGAACCTAAGAATTCATAGGAAAATTACACTCTTCGAACATCAAATATTAGGAATGATGTACTACTCATCCTATATTGCCAATTATATGATAGAAAATTTCTATATTAATCTTATATTGCCATATGCCATATGATATGAAATTTCTTCTACTAGACATGATCCTGCAAATACATGTCAAAGTCTCAAGGACATGCACTTAAGTTCTGATCTTGAACCTTATTTTGTACTAAATAAAACTAAGGATGCCTTTGATAATTGTTTTGGGATATGTTGAACTTTTGCAGGCGGATGAGCTAATTGACAAGGTAATGAAAGAGGCAATCAGCAAGCCATGGCTACCATTGCCCTTAGGCCTTAGGCCTCCATCAACTGATAGTGTGCTATCCGAGCTCTCCAGGCAAGGCATTTCTACCATTCCACCCCACATCAATGGCTGTAATTCTTTGTGAAGTGTCCACCAGATCATGCTTGATAAGGGTTCACCTTTCCGATCACCAAAAGTTAAGACAGTTTCAGCTAACCATGTTTATGATCCATCAGGCAATTTCTTAACCAGCACTTCTGGCACATAACATGCAACCTTCATTGGTTTAGAACATATAGAAAATGGAAAAATTAAATCCACCTATGTCTGTTCATTCCCTTTCGTGAATTTTACTTGTGCAATCTGCCATTTCTAAGTGATAGTCAGGCATGGGGTGATTGTCTAGTGTCATCTATCTTAATCGGGCAGTTATCGTGCCAATTACGGTTTGTATAACATGAAGTGTCCACAAAGGCGATTTATTTAAGTTCAATCCCCACAGTAGTTTGTCAGGTACGACCATTTTCAAGTAGGCAACGTGAATGGCTAGGCAAGGGCCAAGTAAGTGCATTGAGAAACCCATGTGAAGCTCGTGGTTGCAAATAGATTATAGCAAGACGCAGCATGTCAGCTGAATGTTGTTGGCCTTGTAGGTGTTCTTAATTTTTGTTGATATTCGTATTGAACAGCTTGTATATGGGCAACATTGGTGGTGGGATCATATTCTCTTGGAGTTGGTATGGGCCGGGGCTTATGCCTACTTTGAATTGTTGTGTAATAATGGAAAACCGGTGGGGTTGAAGACAATATTCTGGTGCCATAGGACTCTCTGGATAAGGTTGACATGGAACCTTAATGGATGCTGACTTGTGATTTATTTATCAGTTTAATCATTTAATAATGCAAGAGTTCAATAGTAACTTGGTTTTTCTTTGATGGTTTTATGTTATTAGGATGATCAGTTTCCTTCCTATGACCCACAAAGCTTTAAGGTTCATTTTGCATTTTCAATGTAGTCGTTGTAGAAGGTATATTCAGCCGTCGACAACGCAAAAGCAATAACTAAAGTTAACAATGCATCAAAAAAATATAATCCTATTTGGGATCTATTGTTAGGGAATTGGGATGGGGTTCTATTGTCAAGTAATGGATTTGATCTTGCTCACAGGAAGAATTATAAAACTTTTTAGTATTTAATTTTTTAAAACTAAGTTTAATACATAAAAATTAAGAATGATAATTTATACCTTATTTTAAAATTTGATCATATTATTTTCATATTCCTCAAACTATATCTATACATCTTAAATACCGTAGTCGCATAAGTGTTTGATCTTTAATGATATTTATAGAATAAGTTAAGAAAACTCTGCAATTATAGCTTAGGTAGAGAGAACATATTCCAATGCCTCAATCGACCTCTAAATACCTTCAACATTGTGAAATTTTGGAAGTGGTAGAATCGAAACAATTCAAGTTAGATATGGTTTCCTATCATTTGACACAAGTCATTTATGCCTAGCTACTCCGTTCTTCTATGACGTACTGTGCTAAATAAGCTAAGCACAATGGACATATTGCACTATATTTGTAACATCCCCTCTCCTATAGGAAAGGGTATTTTGGTAATTAGGACGGGTTCGGGATATTAATTTATATCTCGGCA
>JANIJH010000005.1:21647665-21659008 GCA_024520975.1 Erythroxylum areolatum | reverse complement strand
GGTCTCTTGTCGTGGGATATTTATCGGAATGACCTACGGGCGTTCCGGTGGATACCCTATGGTAAGGGGGCGCTACAATATTACTTCCAATTCTATTTTTGTTCGCTGTGAGACAGAAAAGAATTAAGGAATCACCTTTTTTTCCCTGCTCCTTTGCCTAGTTTATATGGGAAAAGATTCCGGGGTTGTATCTTAGTTCTAAAGTAGGTACAACCTTTATGGAAGCTCTTGATTGGTTGCTGAAGCTGAATCATACTCTTAGCTACAGCAAACAGATTTATGTCATCTTTTTCGCCTCCTCGATCAAGGAGATTTAGCGAGAAAGAAACATTAAACTTTTTTAGAATATTGCACGTTCCAGAAATGAGGTTCTATACTCTCTAATTGTTGGAATCAGAGAGAAACTCCTATATACTAATAGGTTAGAAAGAATTTGCCTTAATCTAACCTCATCGTGGAGAATCAATTAATATGCAGAAGGGCCTAACTATCTCTTTAAAGAGTAGATCGATAAACTTTGCAAGTAAGTACTTGGAAAAAATGAGTTCTTCTCCTTTTGATGTGTAACGCATGTCTGCAGGCTTTGAATACTTCAACCAACATAAGTACAGCTTCAAATCCACAAGTAAAGAGGATGTTCAAGAGGTTACTCTAGAAATCATCCGTTGACTGAAGTACCTCATTCGGAGCTCAACGATTGCTAGTCACCCAATCCCTAATTTGGTTGTTATTTTCAAATGCCCCGTATGTTATTTGTGTTTAATCATTGTCGTTGCTCTATCTAAACATATTGATGTATGCTTAAACGTTGTTGTTGCCTTTTATTTGCTTGTTTGTTCACGTGTTCATGTGTGGACATCTTATTATTAATAAAATTCTTTACTTAAAAAAAAAAGCTATAGTAGAGAGGATTAAACAAGGAGTGCTAGTTCCTTTGTAGCTTAACCTATTTATAATATATTTTGGATTTTAGTAATTTAATTGAAAGTAAACTCTAATTTTAATATTTAATTAAAATTAAATCCTAATTTTAATTAATCTTTAATTAGAATTATAAAATAATTCTAATTAAATACTAATTATGCTCTAATAAGATCCAATATCTTATATTAAAATTTATTTATTAAATACTTTATATTTAATAATAACATTTATCAAATTTTACAATCAAGTCTAACTTGATTAAAATATCTTTTCTCTCCTTAACCCATTCTTTATATGACCTATTAGGTTTCCAATATGTCAGCAATAGATACAAATTTTAATCATAAATCATATTTAAGATCAATAAATTAACTTCTTTAATTTATTTTTAATTCTCTAATTAAACAATTTATATCTATAGATCAAGATTGACATTTATAACACATCCTGACCAATCAAATATTTAGGAATGTCAAAATAATTTTCACTAACCTTTTTATGCATGTTTTTTTCATATAATTTAATTATTTCATTCATATAATATTTTGATTAGACATAAATCATAGAGTTAACGTCTACTCTATTTTGAGTATAATCATATTAATTCTTCCCCATTAGTTTTTAATTCAATTAATGAAATTTATAAACTATTTATAAAATATCATTGAACCTTTGCAAAGGATTTCCTAGATCAATATTAATCGAAGAAATGAAACATTCGCCTGATTACTTTTGGGTGATGAATTCTTTCTTAATCATTCAACTACCTCTATATAGTTTATACTACATCCAATGACTATCGACTAACCTATTTTTGATAGAATATGTCACAAGTAGTATCAAAACATAGTAATCCTATATAAGATGAATTTGGAAATCTCAAGTCAAAGGAACACTTATATAATCATTAGAATGAAAATTTTCACAGACATACAAGTAATATTCCAAATAGATTCTCGTATAGGGTTAGTTCAATAAATTTGGTCTTTAACAAATACCCACATGTTTGTTTAAATATCTCCAAATTTTAGTTTATAAGATCAACTTTTTTCTTTATATGAAAAACATAACATATTCTAATCTTTTTACATTTTATTATTGTCCAATTTTAATAGAACAATGATCAAGAACAATTTAGAGATAATACATAAATGCAATATAATTATCATAATTATAATCTTATTGTAATTTTATTTGCAATGTATATTTATCTCATAAACTTTATCATATACATTTAAGTATGTATAAGATAAAGATTGACTTCAAATTATTTTATCACTAGACTATAATTAGTTGATTAGTTGTAACAAATAAATCAACAATCTCCCATTTGTACTAAGCTAATCATTTAAGTATTTTATACCATATCGATCACGCCACCATTGGGATAGTGGGTTAATGAGATAAGTCTATAGAATTCTTTATTGTCACGACCCAAATCTACATTCGGCACATGATAACCGTCGCATACTCAGGCTAAGGATACTTATGGTACCTTTAACCTGACTATGCAAGGTTAACTGAATATCCTTTGAAAACATTTGGACTACACAATGACTGTATTTTGAAAATCTCAAAACTCAATTAAAATACCTGTAAATCAGTTTTAAACGCATTTCTATATTTACACTTAAAACTCTACCACAACTTCTGGACTTTTAAGTCCACTCAAGAGCAATCTTAACAACAATACAAAAGAATCATACATGAGGTCATTTACAAACCACAAGACAGTCAAAAGTTAATTTACTAAATCATAAAACATATTAACATAATCAACTTAATAAAAAATAGTTCATGAGTCACTATATAACAAAAGTACAAAACAGAGATTACCCACGTACGGTAATGCCTAGAAAATGTCAAAAGACCGCACGATCTGCTCAGAGCTTCAAGCTCACCAAATTAACCTTTATGATTGGAAAGCGAAGGGGGTGAGTACACTATGTACTCAGTGAGTAGGAAAAATATATATCGCAAACAGAACCCGATACACATCAAGACGGTCTAGACAACCTAAAGATGGGGTTTTCATGCACCTAGCATACACATAACCACTTATGAAGTGAACATATATGACACAGAAGCACATAGGCTTAGCCTATGACTCAACATATACTAGTTAGGAACAACATAGGCCTAGCCTTTTAATCACTCATTCAATGAGCATATGTTCCAATTCCAGTTTACAAGAGCAAAAAAGCATCATATATACAAATCAAATCTCGTTGGGAGGCCAAAATAGTTATGTGTGTCACCACCAGTTGGCGAAACTAGTGTGCACACTTACCAATTCCTAGTGTTAGCTCGACTTTCATCTGTGGTGAGTCTAGATTACGATCGACAAGAGCGTCATGACTCTAGGTGATGACCTTGTCGGTGACCAGACCTCTAGGTGCGCAATCACCCACAAGTCCCGTAGAAAGGTGTCGATATAAGGACTCAACTTTTATGTACCAATGTTAAAGGTACGAGGGTCGCGTAATATGTTGTGCCTAGCACACTAATGACCAATCTTTACCTCAACAATCATAAAAATCATATACAAATATTAAGTACTAAAATCAAGTAAGGCATTATACCTTTATTTATCAATTCAACCAATAAAATGGAACCTTGACATGGCTCTAAGCCAAAAGCGAACACACACATGCAGCATACTTGACTCGGTTATGCATATGAAATTCCAAAACATTATTTCATGCAATAGAAGTCATCTTTTGTACTCCAATTGCAAAGTTGTTCAAAAATGTAGTTTCAAAAAATAAAACATTGTCTTTTGCACTTCAAATGCAAGTTTGTTGAAAACAATATCATTTCTCAAAATACGTAGTAAAAATATCAATTGCACTCTAAGTATAAAGAGTTATTCAAAACAATGTTGTTTATTAAATACACAAGTGCACTAGCATCTATTTGAGATTCAATTCTACTATGCATTACCTAGGTTCAAAATTCACATACAAGTCATCATGCATATCTTGGGATGTCCTACTCCCATTTGAGAGATATGGTTTCCCCAACTCACCTCAAAAGAAGGTGCTCACTCCCTTGACTTGAACAATCCTTGGTATGAGCTCCTGAGCCTTTATACATATAAATATACAATGTATTTACTACTCAAACATGTATCTCATATTCATACACTACCACATAAGTGTATAAAACACAATATCACTATCTTTAAGCTATAGGATTTGGCCATTAGGCTTCTCATATGGTTATTTCCCTTATTATTCACATAAGCTTTCTTTTGCATTTTCCAATTTAAGGCCTTTGATCCAATACTTACACATTTCAAAGCATAATTAAGCACATTTTTATCTAAGCACATTAGGCCACTAGTCATCAATCTAAGTAAACATTCCAGTTTGTTCTAAGTAAACATGAAAGCCTCTTTCCAATGCACACCATTACAATCCTTAAATCTTAAGCCAAGTTCACTTAGGCACATTTTATCAAACACCTAATGTGCATGACTTTAAAGTCATATTTTCAAGACTTTATTATAGTAAGTCATGCTCCTATCTTGTTATGTAACAAGAACTTCCAAACAATAACACATTTTACTACTCCATTCAATCCAATTCCCTTCATTTAAGCCATATTTATCATAATTTTACTAAATATCTCCATAACTAAATTCCTCTTTACATAAAATCATACTTTTATGAATTTAGTTATGGAGATATGTAGTAAAATTAGGATAAATATGACTTAAATGAAGGGAATTGGATTGAATGGAGTAGTAAAATGTGTTGTGGAATTTAGTTATGGAGATATTTAGTAAAATTATGATAAATATGGATTAAATGAAGGGAATTGGATTGAATGGATTGGTAAAATGTGTTGTTGTTTGGAAGTGATTGTTACATAACAAAATAGGAGCATGACTTACTATAATAAAGTCTTGAAAATATGACTTGAAAGTCATGCACATTAGGTATTTGATAAAATGCCTAAGTGAACTTGGCTTAAGATTTAAGAATTGTAATGGTGTGCATTGGAAAGAGGCTTTCATGTTTACATAGAATAAACTTGAATTTTTACTTAGATTGATGAGTAGTGGCATTTAGTTATGGAGATATTTAGTAAAGAACCTCATTCCTTATAGATAACCAAAAAATTTAAAACTCTGCACATCGATCTCATCGAAGTGCTTTAGCATTCTCAAATCTTAATTTCTACTTAGATTTAAACTATTTGAAAATTTCAAAATATTTGAATTAATATTTCATTTAATGCATATGATTATATCATATAAAGTCATTAGTACTCTAGTGATATACTAGTATCATCCTTTTATAAATTGTTATTCCATCCAATACATCATATGTATATATTTAACAATTCAATACCATCATCATTCTTTCACCAAAGGTTGATTTTGTTATTATTCAACTTAATAAGTTTTATGAGTTTCACAAAATTCATAATCAAAGGATACATATATCCTTGTATGTAACTTTATGATTCTCGTCATGTTGATTTAATCAATATGGCATAAAAGGATAACCTCTATTATCTAACTTTGTATTCTTGCTACTTATGTTAAATATAAGTCTCCTTTGATCAAAAAACATATAAATTATTTACAAAAAATTTGATCAACTACTTTTACTCAATAATCTATTTCTTATCATGCATTGAACATTATATTAATCTTAAATCTGAATTCAGTATCATATACTCATAAGCATGAATAGAAATATATTTGATATTTATCATAAAAACAATGCAATTATTTTTATTTTAATGACAACTATTATCATATTATATCAAATGCCTTTAATTGTATTCTATTTTTATGCTTTTAGTAGGCTAAATTGAGTGAAACAAATTTCATCAAGGTACTATAGCTTTCAACTCTACCTTATGTAACCTCTTACATCTTGCTATCATGGTGTTAACATACATCTTACATGTTGTCATCAAAGTTTATGAGATATTAGTTAGCTTAAAATGTCAATACATTTTGTCATCCGTATGATTTTGACATATCGTTAAAACTTTAATACCAAATCCTCAACAGGAATTAATAACAATATTACATATTGGACATACAACTTTTCTATAAAATTTTGAGATCTCTTCTCAAACTTTATCTATGTCTAAGAAATTGAATTAACTTAGTATCACTATGCTAAACAAGGTAAATTCCACTCATAACAAAATATAAAAGTAAGAAAAGCAAATAATTGATTATATGTTATAATTGCCAAATATATTAAGATTTCAATCATTTATTTGATTACTCTCACTATCTTATTTGAAATAATAGCCCTCATTTCTATTCAGAAAGATTATTCTAATCTTTCTAATGGGCTAGGATCTTATTCAAATTTATTTAATCTTGAGTTTGTTCAATAAACTAACAAAACTTAAATTTGGTAGATAACGACTTTATCAATCACATCTCATATGACTCATGGATCTGTTAGGTGATATCTCTTCCCAAAACATATTTTGTATGTTATAAGCCTACCTCTAAAATCATGTGATCATGAGTTTACTCATTCAAATCACACAAATTTTGTTAAGTAGAATCTACTATCATAAGACTAAATTTAGTAAAGTACCACTAAACCTTCTCACTTATTATAAATACTTATATGGTGTAAATTAGGGGCAATATACAACTTTAAATGTGGGGAAAGGATTAATGATTTTTAATGATTTCTTTAAGGTTATTATAATCATGGTTATACAATTTTATGAACTGATGTCTTGAATTAATTAAAAATTGTCCATCAATACTTTATTTTATTATTGAATATTGATTTGCATTAGTAGGCAAAAGGATGAGAGCTATAAAAAATTGCTTTTATAAGTTATGTTTTAATCAATCATTGAGATAGTTAAATTGAATGGAAATTGCATACTATTTACACACATTAACCCATCTTTTTTATTAGTTTTTAAGCCTAAGAGCAAAATTTCAAAAATTTTAAAACTCTTTTATTTGTTTCATGTGTATTATCATACATAGTGGAATAATTCTAGTATTTGCTTTCATCATACATATTGAGATCATATTTATTAAATTAAAAGCATTGAAGTGATAAAGACACTTAGATTCAACAATTTGTTTTAACCTATTTCTTTGATAATTACCTTACCCATAAATTACCCTTAAGGAATAACCAAGTTGAGCCTTAACCTTTTTTGATTGATCATACCTAATAATTAACCTTTCTCTTATTTTTCTTTGAAGCCTTTTTGTTATTTTATAACCTAAAGGTTATTTACATTACGTGATTGTTTGAAACTTGAAAATCTTGAAAGCTTCATTATTCCTTTAACTGTGGTACTGAATGCTTCAAATTATGTTTTGATTGAAAAAAAGGCAAAAAGGGACTTAAGAAAAATTGTGTATAAGTATATGGTACCAATGGAGTTACAATAAAAGGAACAATGTATATTTGTAAACAAGTTTCTTGTAATTTCTCTTTAGTAAATTTCCATGTTCTACTATGCATTGATTGAGAGTTTTTATATTTTCACTCTAAATGTTAGGCACCGATTCTGAAGCCCAACTCTTCCTTTGATATCATAACATGTTGGACCTCGATTTTAGGGCCCAACTATCTTAAGCATCCTAAGACGTGTGCAAATTATCCTCTAGGGTTATTTTAAAGAACCCTCATTAGCCATCATCCCATAAGGGTGGCGTGCCCACACCAGTCAAACATCAAGGACAAACTCATTTCTCCTATTTCAGATAGATTTTGGGAAACCCTAAACTAGAATTACAATTTAACTTCTTCAAAACATTTTTTCCCCATTGTCTTAAGTTTCTAATGATACCAAAATCATTCAATTTAGTTCAGAAATCTGAAAGTTAGGGTCCAAACATTTTCAGACTGTTATTAAACTAAAATAGTACACTATACCTAACTTCCATCGAGAAATTAAAAGTCTTAAAGACTGAATTGAAATTAAATTCATTCAGATAATTTGTAGCTATATGTCTCTAGTTTATTTTGAAATAAGAACCAAATCATTCAGAGCTCTACAGTTCAAGATATCATCAAGAAGCTGAAGTATGTTAAGTAACATATCCAATTCATACTCTTCCAACCAATACCCTTACTTTGATTCAATCAATCTTTTTCAAATCAACACCAAAGGCTATCAATTTTTATGGAGAGATAGAAAAATGTGTTAGGAATTTATTAGTCTAAGAATCACTTCAGTTGGAGGTCGGATGCTGAAGGTATGACCAAATGAATCAAACATGCATTTGTCCTCAATCATATTGGATCTGTTTTGGAAAAATTGGCAACTTTCTCTAGAGATATCGGATTAAGGCCATTCTTGGACGGTTTGAAAGAGGACTTCTAGACTTACAACTTTCATGAAGAACCAAAGTAATATTTTTTCATCTAGAGGCTCAAAATTGAACCAGACGAAGGTTAGACGAAATCAGACGAGGGTCAGACGAAAGGCTTAGTCTCAGACTGAGTCAGACGAAGGGAATCAGTCTAAGACCTATTTTGGGACAATTCACATAACTTTTACTAGAGATATCGGATTAAGGTCATTATTAGACGGTTTGAAATAGGACTTCTAGATATACAACTTTCATGAAGACACTGAAGAGATATTTTGTCACCTAGATGGTTAAAATCAAACCAGACGAAGGTCAAACGAAGGGGCAGACGAAGGGCTTTAGTCCAATAATCAGATGAAGGGATTCAGTCTAAGACCTATTTTGGGACAATTGGTATAAATTTCTTTAGAGATGTCAGATTAAGGTCATCTTTAGATGGTTTCAAAGAGGACTTCTACATCTGAAACTTTCATGAAGACACTGAAGAGAGATTTTTTCATCTAGTGGGTCATTATTGAGTCAGACGAAGGCCAGAAGAAGGGTCATGTGAAAGGTCAGATGAAAGGCTTCAGTCTAAGACTAAGCCAGACGATTCAGTCTAAGATGCTTCAGATGATTCAGTCTAAAATGCTTCAGATGATTCAGTCTAAGATGAATCAGACGAAGGGATTTCTACTGGGTCTTCCTCACAACATCAAAAGTTCTAAATCACTAACTACACTCTCCAGAGCATCTCCACTTATAAAGATCATAACTTTAGACTCCGATATCTAAAAATTTCGTACTATATATCATTGAAAAGACAAGCTACAACTTTCTAGAAGAAAACTTTATCTAATTCAATCTAGATTAGTATAGATGTAGCACCCCACTCTCGTGATGACCGGAACCTGACATCGATGATGATATCCGAATCCGTGCCCCGCAAAGGTGGCGTGCTAAAGCGCTTAATCATTCAAAATTCCACACAATTATTTTTGAAATCAATAACACAATATGCAAAAATCGATACTCAAATTGGGCCCACATTCATTCATAAACATGTACCGGAATGACCTGCGGGCGCCTCGATGTGTACCCTGCAATAAGGGGTGCTACATTTAGGTGGTATCAGAGCATGGTTTGGCATCTGTTGGGACTAGTAGATTGTTTAGGCATGAATTATTTTGAGAAATGAGGAAATTGATCAAAATTCTTGTTTGTTATAGGTCATCCGTCTTAGGTGATCAAGTTGATCAACCAGCTGACCAAGGATCAGTCGGAGCTAGTAGGGAGCCTCGGTGCCTCGATTTGAGGAGTTGCCTCCTAGAGTTTCCGAGAGACGGGAGAGGAGGTATGATAGGCTGCGCAAGCAGGGAGCCGTTGATTTTTATGGCAGTATAGACCCTACTGAGGTTCAGGGATGGCTTGAGAGGATTGAGAGAGTCTTCGATCAGATGGATTGTGAACCTGATGAGAGGTTCGATTATGCAGTGTCTCTCTTGCAGGGCCCAGCTTACCAGTGGTGGAAGACTGTCCCGGGCAGTACCACCAGGCCTTGTCAGTTGAAGTGGGAGGATTTTCTGAGGGCTTTCAAGGATAATTACATTCCCAAGATTTATCTTGATATGAAGATGCAGGAATTTCTAGAGTTGAAATAGGGCAGGATGTCAGTGGCTGAGTATGAGGTGAGATTCAATGAGCTCATGGGCTATGCTACTGTTTTGATTCCTACTGAGGCAGATAAGTGCCGGAGGTTCGAGAATAGCCTGAATATGGAGATCCGTACCAGGCTGGCCCGATCAGATATGGGCACTTTTATTGAGCTTAGAGCTGCTGCAGTACGGATTGAGCAGCTGATGAGGGTGACTCAGGCTGAGTCTGGACAGGGATCTAGAGGAAAGAGACCAAGTGACAATCAGGGCGGTTCTGGCAGGAGTTTCAGTAAACGCCAGAGTAGAGCCTTCAGATCAGCAGGTGGATCTAGGCAGTTTGGATTTAGGCAGAGACAGAGGTTTGCACAGACTGGTAGTAGCAGTGGAAGAGGTTCAGGACAGACCCAGCCTCCAGTTTGTGAGCACTGCGAGAAGAGGCACAGTGGGGAGTGTTGGTGCCTGACTGGAGCTTGCCTTAAATACGGCTCCATGGACCACCAGATCAGGGATTACCTGGCTACTATGGGAGCTCAGTCTGCTGTCAGTGGGCGATCTGGGAGTAACATCATAGTCCAGCAGAGTCGAGGTGGTGGATCCGGGCAGAGGAGCCAAGGCAGAGCTGAGGGTTCTTTTGTGAGGACTGAGGGACGGGGCAGCCGACCGTAGTCTCAGGCCAAGGTTTATGCCATGACTAGGTAGGAGGCCCAAGATTCCCCAGATGTGGTAGCAGGTGTGCTTCTTATCTCTAGTTTTGAAGCATTTGCACTGCTAGATCCAGGATCCACACACTCTTTTATCGCATCGCATTTGGCATATATACTGCATGGTGATAGAGAGTTATTACAGTACGGGCTAGAGATGAGTATACCTCTAGGGAGTACTACTGCCTTAGGAGAGGTCTACAAGGGGTGCTCGATCTAGATTGATCAAGCAGAGTTGAAGGCAGACCTGATAGTCTTACAGTTGTGAGAGATTGAAGTGATTTTAGGCATGGACTGGCTCACTGCCCATAGGGCCATTATGAACTGCTACACCAAGGAGGTCGTATTAGAATCTCCTGGTCAGCCTAGAGCAGTGTTCAGAGGAGTTAGTCAGGTAGTGCCAGCACGGATGATCTCATTCTTGAGTGCACTGAGGTTGATGCAGGGAGGATGTGAGGCTTATCTGGCCGACGTCATTGACACTAGAGTTGAGCAGAGGCTTCAAGACATTCCCGTGGTTAGGGAATTTCCAGATGTGTTTCCTGATGAGTTACCGGGTTTACCACCGGATCGGGAAATAGAGTTCACCATTGACCTAGTTCCAGGAGCTGCTCCTATATCTATTCTTCTATATAGGATGGCACCTGTGGAACTAAAGGAGTTGAAGACTCAGTTGCAGGAGTTACTAGAGAAGGGTTTTATTAGGCCCAGTGTTTCACCTTGGGGAGCTCCTGTGTTGTTTGTGAAGAAG
>JANIJH010000005.1:21603390-21613733 GCA_024520975.1 Erythroxylum areolatum | reverse complement strand
TACTCAAAAATCGGGGTCCAACATTTCTCCCCCTCTTAAAAGAATTTCGTTCTCGAAATTCATACTTGATTTTACACCAAGTAACACATTCTTACGTATAATTTCTTTCTAAATAAAGATAATCAAGCACTTTCTTACTAATTTCTTCAATTACTCCATTTGTATGTTTCCGTTCGATTAATTACTTTTGTTATTCGTTTTGTTATTCGCATCCCGCTTTGATTTTGTTTTGCCTTCGGTTTGTATCCGTTTTAGTCCGTATTCGATTTGTATTCGATTTGCTTCCGCTTCCACTTTGTTCAACCTTATGCATTCGTTTCATTTTTTGTCTCCGCTCTCCTTTATTTCGGTTGGGATCTGATTCTCGGATCGAGTTCCAACAACTGGTCTAGCCAGGGTGCTCTCATCAACTTAACGAGCTTGCAAAGGAATTCTCTCAAGCTCCTACTTAATGCTAGATTAGACTCCTTCATCATAGGATGCAAATGGAACTTCCCTATAGCCTTCGCCACTTGCAACCCCATTATCCTCCCAATCCACTTACTCAAGATACTTTCTTTTGGCATAATCGACTTACTCATCATCCGTCAAATGGAATCATAAAAAACGTCTTAGGGATGAAGAAACCAACAGTGGATTGGCATCATATTACCTAGCACAAACGATTCCTTCCCAAGACTTCATTTCTTTTATGGCTTGCCATTCAGAACTATCTCAACATTGCAAATCGTCTCAAATTTTTAAACATTAACATGTCTTGACCTTTTTGTTTAGTGGTCGATGAAACAAGGGATTATCTCTTCTTTATATATGAGACAACCAATCATATCTAGGTATCAATCAAGCTACACTGCATATGGAACTCTCAAGCTCATACACTTTCTAATGCTATCCAACGACTATCATCTCATATATTTCTTCCCAAGTTCATCCCATATAGCAGTTGTTTGTATTACCGTACACACCATATGGAAAGAAAGGAATGTTCGAAGGTTCAACTCCAAACAAAATGCAACCTCAACCCTCGTTTCGGAAGCGATGGCACGAATCCGAGAATTTGTAATGTTAGAAGGTGTAACTTGAAATTCCATCTTTGCTTTTCTACTTCACTTTCAATGCTTTTAAACCTTTATCTTGAGTAGACAAACTCTTAAACGTCTCATATGTTGAAGGGTACCCTCCTGTGTTATATATTTCTATTCTTTATTAACGAATTTTATCCTTTTTATTTTCAAAAAAATATTTAAATGTTAATTAACTATATTTTTTAAAAAAATTATTATTATATTTATTAGTTCAATATGATAGAAATTTAATATCTCATTAGATTATACAATAATAATTAAGACGATCAATTTATTAATTTATTTATCAGTTATATTTTACAGATAACTAATATTAATTAATTAATTTTTATTAATATCATTACTTATATAAAAGTGTAAACAAATATTTAATGTTAATTAATATTAATAATATATTAATAATTAATATTATATTAATTAGTTTAACATAATAATAAATTAAATATTTTAATAAATAATTTATTTATTTATGATTTTCTAAGTTGAATAGTCATTTTTAATTAATAAAGACTTAATTAAAATTTTTTAAAATTTTAATGTATTAATTCAGTAATAGTTTTCAATAAATAAATTTATTTTGCTTATTAAATAATTATTTGTTTGATATATAAATAAATTGAAAATAAGTTCTAGAATTTTATTTCATTAACTATAAAAATAAAATTAATCGTTTTATTTAATAATATTAATATATAATAATTAAATATTTTATATATAAAAACAATATTAATATTTGAATATAATAACTCAATTAAATACATGAGACTCTTTTTTTTGGAAAAAAATGCATGGAACTCTTATGGTTTGGTATTTTTAGCCACTTTTATGATATGGCCATCACTCAAAATTAATGAAAATTAAATATTTTACAAATTTTTTTTGTTAGAATTAATAAAATGACACGGGAGGTTGCGTCTTTTATCCTTTTGTTTCTTTATATACATTACTTAAAAGTAAAGCATTAAGCATTTGTACTTATGGAAATTCACCTGGATGTTGTAAGCTATTGACATTTGGATAAGGGGGAGGCGCCGACTTATGCTCACTCCTCAATTACAACATTACCCTATCCATGTCTATCATAAACTTATTTAAACTGTTGTTATCAATGTACGTTTGAATTAGTTCAGTAATAGAATTTTAAGAAATATGGCAAATAAAGATCTTGATCAATACCTTCTTTTAATTGCACAAGAGATAGAAAATATTGATATAATTACAAAAATAAATGTATACACTCAAACAGCCAAGAAATACGAGTTGCACAGCGCATCCATCTGGCAGCAGGCAGGGAACAAGTAAACAACCCACCTCACAAAAGAGAAGACAAATTTAAGGAAAAGCAAGGAGTCTTCAAACTCTCTCTCTCTCACTCTCGCTCTCGCACACACACATCAAATACGTAAGTTGCTTCGATTTCATTCAAGTATCCAAAATTTTCTGTTTTCTGTTTTCTTATTCTTTTTCTGATTTTTCTTTTTGGCTATTATTTTTGATTGGTTGGTGAGTAAACTCGGACGAGATTGAGGTGATAACAGTTTGATTTTTAGGTTCAAGTTTTTTGGTATTTTGGGTTTGGAAAGCTTTATGCTTGAATTCTCCGTTTGCCTGCTCTGAAATTCAGTGTAAGACTGTTGGAAATTACGTTTTCATTTTTTAGTTTTGTTATAATGAAATTATCTTTTCTTTCTTGGTGTTCAAAGCAATTTATTGTTTTCCCTGCTGAAGTTGCTTGCTTGAGCTCGTTAATTTCTTTGAAGAAAAGTAATTTGGACCCATGTTTGAATCTAGATCCTGATTGATTAAAAATTCCTGTAATTTTATTTTACATTATTAGAAAACGTGAAAATTGCCCATCTTTGATTATTAGAGGAAGAAGTGTAACTTCTGATGGTTGGCATTGCGATTGTTTTGATGTGGGCACCTCCGATGAATGCAGGAGTCAAGTTTGTTGATACACAAGTGACAGTTGGAGGGATCTGAGATATTTCAAAGGAGGACATGGCTTGTAGAGGATGTTTGGAGTGGGTACTGAAGCTCCTCAACTTTTTGCTCACCCTTGCAGGTCTTACTATGGTTGGTTATGGGATCTACTTGTTTGTTAAGTATATAAGAGCAGCAGGTGACACGCCCCTGGCACCTGTCAGTTATGATCCAAATTTGATGCAGCTTGGTCGCCCCATGCTTATAACAGTGTCTTCCTCGGAAAGTATCTTTCAAAAGCTTCCAAAAGCTTGGTATGACCCTTTGCCCCCTTTAATTCTTTTCCTCTTGTTTATTTGTGGTTGAGGGTAGCTGGGTTGAGGGACTTAGTCTGGACTTTTGAGTCGCTGCTAGTCATTTTTTGTTATAGGTTTGTAGTTTTAAGAAACATTCTATGTTGGTCTAGATTTCAAAATTATAGTGTATACATATTTTTAGTGATTCCTAGTTTGGATAGCATACATTGTGTTTTTATGCTCAATTTCAAAGTTAATGTTGGCATTTGTAATGTAGTGGGGCAAGTGAGATAAAATTTGAAGTGATTACGGTAGGTCGTCAAGTTGAGCAATGCTTAATTCTTCTTCCTGCAGAACTAATCAGTGTGCCTTTGTCTTTTCTTAAGTTATCTCATTTACATCTATCATCTAAAGTTTGGTGGTTGTGAGTTTGTTTTGCATTTATCATGTATGAAATATAGAAGCATTGGTCATGTGCGCTGTAAATTGGAATTTTAGCATCCTGGTAAGAGAAAGGTGTTATATATAGGTTGGAAACGCCACTCATTTATAGTAGAATATCCTGTGAATGCCCTCATTAAATTTATCTATTAAAAGGCCTTTTCACTTAGATCTGGCACAAGAACGTGGCATTTTATTTGTTGAAGGTGCTGGAATATTTGCACCTTTTATTTGGTTAGATGAATGTTGAGTTGTTTCCAATGGTTTGTACATAATATACCTTTTTAGCGTTTTATATCCTCCTTGTGTGCACTCCCATTTCTATCTTTAATGATAAGAAGGCTTTAAAACTATAGTTTTGGAGGTTGAGATTGACTTAACCTTCCCCCTTTTTCTCACTTAGGCTATTTCCATGTCCTGAACTAGTGCTTATGTGTCCTTTCGTATGTAATTGACTTTTTATCCCATGATGAAGTTTCTAAGTGTGAGTTGTGGTTTGAGATTTTATGTATGATTTTTAATTTCTTACCTATAAAGAGAGAAGAGACATAACATGAGTAGCGCTCATGACTCTCTTCATTGGATGAGTTGGTATTTGTTATATAGTGTGATGGACATCCTAATTTTTATTCCTTTCTATGCAGGTTCCTATACTTATTTATTGGTGTAGGAGTGGTTCTTTTTGTCATCTCTTGTGTTGGATGTGTTGGGGCTGTAACACGGAACGGATGCTGCCTCAGTTGTGTATCCTAACAAAAATTTCAGTCTTAAAATGTTCAACTTGTGAATTAGTAGAGTATTGTTCACAACATAATCTTGTTATATAACTTGTTTCTCCTGAAATAGTGTAGCATCACATGCCATATTTACATTTAAAGCTCCCCTTTCTGCTCATGTGATCTTCACATTTTAGTGGATGAATGTGTAGATGCACTGTTGAACAGCCTGAGCATAAAAGTACTTGCTATTGGACCTCAGTTTTACTTAGATTTTAACACTTCTTCATCTTTCTTCTGCATCTCTGAACTAAGGTTAAAAAAAAAAATCCCTAACATGTTATAGCGTATTTCAGGTAACTTTTTCTGAGACAGAAAGTAGTTGATAACTATATGAATTGGTTACCGCTTTGTCTATATAGTGTGATTAATTTCCTTAATCCAACTTAGTATTCAGTATTGATCATCTTGTTAATATTGTTGGAGTTGGGATGTGCAGCTTTTATTTTCTTCGACAAGAGCTGGAAAAAAGTTAGTGCTGTTTATTTTACTCTTTTCTTCTCTGTGTAATTTATATGTTTTAGCCAATACTCAACAATTTTGGCATGTGCCTTTTGTTCACTCTTGTGCTCTAGGAACTTCCGGTCGACAAAACTGGAGATTTTGACATGATATTTAATTTTCTGAGAGAAAATTGGAAAATTGTGAAATGGGTTGCTCTTGGAATAGTCATTTTGGAGGTAAGCATTATTAGATGATAAGTCTTTTAATTGCTTTGATGAGGGTCAATGTTTCCAATGGCACACACTATCAGTAGTTGCGTACCATATCTGACTGCACAGTTTACAAAGTCAGTCATATATTGCTGACACTTGTAGATTTGGTCTTAGATAGACCAAAGGTAGAAGCTTCTGAATAGAGAATAATAAACTGAAGACAGATTGTCCAGGAGGTATTGCTTCTTCGTTTTTACTTACTAAGTGATGACTATGAAACAACTATTGGATTTGTCATATTAGACTTTATTTTGTAAAATGATAGAAAATCTGTACAACTATTGCATTTGTCATATTAGCCTTTATTTTACTACCTTTCATTTTAATATTTTCAAAATATTACCGATGTGGTTTTAAAAAGATTTCTTTAGACATTGACCAAAGATGCGATTTATACCTCTTAACATTTTACAAAAGGTTCAAGTAAGTTCCTACCGTTATTTCTGGTATTAATTTTACTCCTTATTTAGGATGCAATGAGCACTGTTTTAATAATGTTAAGTGCAAAGTGGTATCAAAGATAACAATAGGAGTTTACTTAAATCTTTTGCAAAAGGTTGAGGTGGAAATCGCACCTTTAGTCTTTTTTCTATGATATGATTCTATTTCTTTAGACCTGATCCTTAAGTAAAAGAGTCAGCATGATAATTATTTATCTACTTACCGAGAAGATTGATGGATTGCCTGTCTTGACCATAGCCTCATCTTTAAATGCTTACTTTCTTAGAGGAAACATGGTGAAGTCCTTGTAAAGCTTTAGCAGAATCATACGCAGCCCTTTTTTTTTCATATTAAACCAATATGTTCTTTAAATTATTCCAAACTTAATAATAAACCACTAATGGCATGGACATGAGTAACAACTGATGTAGTTCTTTAACGTCTGTGATAATCTGACTTTATCTTCTTAAACTTTTTCCAGTTTAGTTGCTTTAAATGTGCTTCAAAGCTTAGGTTTGCTTGCTCTTCTCTATATTGCTTCTTGAGTTGTCCTGATCCCATTAATCATTCAAACTACTGTCAGCACCCAAGTTCCTTTTGAATCCAACCCATACAAATATCAGTACTCTCAACTCACATACCCCTTTGTAAATGCTATATAATAATCCAGACCGCAAACTATACATTTCAGATTAGCCATATGATCACAATTACTCTTTATGCAATGTTCAAGGGAAGTTTTGACTACTTATTGTGTTAGAACAGGATCGAGTTTGTGGTTTGTTGATCGGTGTCAAACTAATTTTCTTTGATCTGCCTATTTTTCCAGCTCGAAGGGACTTGGGACCTTTGTTTTTAAGAGAAACTCAGAGATGGAAATTTTTTGAATGAATCCCAAAGTCTGTACAATGCTGGCTTCTATAGCCTTAGGGAAATAACTGTCCAATTCCACTACTGCATAAAATAAGGAACTATAACTTGACAACTTTCAGCACAAACAAAACTTAAAAATAAAAAATAAGAACTAAACTCAACAGCTTCATATGTGGCTTTGTTATGTCTTCTTCGTGAACTTCCCATGAGTGAACCGTTTGTAGCTTTTGTACAGCTTTGGTCTCATAACATATTGCTAACATAGGAGAGTCTATCTACTTTGATGTGGATTTCACTCTGTTCCTTCAGCTATTTTATAGACTGTGCTGGTTATCATCTCGTGAATATGATGAGGATAAGTCCAAATGTTGCAGGCTCTGATCTTCTTGCTAGCACTTTTGGTTAGGGCAGCTAATAAGCCAGTAGATTATGATAGTGATGATGAGCTTATTGCTCCAAGGCAACAAATCAGGCAACCTTTGCTTCACAGGCCAGCTGGGCCAGCGACAGGTTTACCTGTTACTGGCACCCTTGATCAGCGGCCTAGTAGAAATGACGCATGGAGTACACGAATGAGGGAAAAGGTTTGTCTTTGCTTTCAATTAATACAGTGTGTGTTGCTTCTTTGGAATATCTGGCACACTTTAGTAGTTTTTTTGACAATGGGTCAAAATGGGAAAGCATTGAAAGTTTAAAGAAACTTATATACAATGAGCCTTGTCTATGTTTTGAGGTTAAGTCCACAAAATTTTGTTGCCTTCCCAATATGAGGTCATGAAGCTGTCAGTTTTCGGCAAACAAAATTGAAGATACTTTATTTATCAAAAAAAAAAAATGAAGATACTTTGAACATTCTTATACGATAATTTTATAATATGGCCTATATTCAGTTGTCTATTGTTTCGGTCATCATGTTAGAGTTTTATCTCAGTTTATTACCTATGCAGAAGCACTTTATCCTTGGTGTTTCCAGCTCCATTCTTACATTTCTTTATTCTCTTTTTATCGTTTGATTGGATGGGAACCAGTATGGACTCGACACTTCTGAGTTTACATACAACCCAACAGAGTCTCACAGGTTCCAGCAAGTGTCTACCCAGCCTGCCGAAGAGAGAAGTCGATGTACCATCATGTAATGGTTTTGGTAAGTTTTGCTGAGTTGGCCCCTTAGACAGGGGTTCGAGAGTTTTGTTGTTGTTTTTATGTGCAGTAGATATTGTTAAGGGGTTCAGATCCCTACCCTTAGAAGTCTTTGATATCTTCTGAAAAGCAACCTTCTTTGTGATGAACAAAAAGAAAATTGGCTTATGTATGATTGCAATTAATATTATCGGAAGGCATCTTTTATTCTGGATATTTCTGTTTTTCTGACTGTTCCCTGCCCTATTTTCCTTTGGTGCTTCTAATATTGCATTTATATGAAGATACTGGACTGCTTGACTGCGGGCAACACCGGACATTTCTGGTTTGAATAATATGCATTATGCAATAGGACAGTTCAATTTTAGAACCAAGATATCCAAATTCATTAATGATTCCTATATGACATATGGATGAAGTGGAGCTCGTTTAACCCTTTTTTGCTCATACTTCCCATAACAATTTGCTTCAAAGAACGAATATTGCTGTTCAAACATTTTTTCAAATTGTCCATGTTTTTGTGGCTTGTTCGATTTTTAATTTTTGTTTCTAGTTTTGACCTAGTTATGGCTTTATGCTCTCAACCCGCAAAAGTCAAATTGGTTCAGCCCATATTGACTTTTTGATTATTACGGTGGCTTCTACAGCCCGGCCAAATTTATGTTAAATTTAAAAGTCTATAAAATTAAAGAGTTACTAATCTCTTGATGTAGTTTTGTCAATTCCATTGAAGCATCCTATACTTTAAAAATTTTGTGATATATTTAGTGAAAAATTCAAATTTCTTCTATGAAATTGTACAATTAACTTCGATTTGTGTGGATGATTGACAATTAATAAGTTACAAGAATAACATGTATCAAATAAATAAATCAATTTATTTATTTATCATATTTATATATAAAAATAAGAAATTATTATATTTATTAATTTTTAATAATATATTCAATAGTTTAATATGGTCGTAAAAATAATTAAAATTTTAAAATAATTAATTATTAATTTGATTGAAAAATTATATTGTTATTTATATAATTACATATCATTATTTACATTGAAGAGTATAGATAAATATTTGATAGTTAATATAAATTTATTTTTAATTACTATATATTAATTTAATATTTTATAATAAATTAATCAATTTAAATAATAGTAAATTAAGTATTTAATTAAATTTTATGTTTTTAAAAGTTAAAGAATATATTGATTACAAAGAACAAATCCTTGGGAAGTTGTAAACACGGCATATGCCGAAAGAAAACTAAAGAGAATATTCAGGCAATCCTTCTAAGAATAAAAGAAAATGAGAGAGAACTAAATTAGGGTTGTCCTGGTGCCTAAAAAAGATCAAGCAAGCTTTAAGGCACTTTGAGCTTGAGATTGTCTTTAGTCTTATCGAATTTTTAAGGACTAATAAGTTACTACACCTATATTGCTTAAAAGTCAAATATTCCATCTTTTACATTCTCGGGATGAAGTGAATATCCTAGCATTTGATTGTAACCATTTCCTTTATCTAGAAAATGTTTCTTTGACTGATTCTTGAAGATTTTGTTATTATGTTCTCTTCAAATTGAGTATACGATGCATCTAAAGGCTATTTTGAATAGTATACAATCTTCTTGAGGGAGGTGATTTAGGGAAGCAACCTAATGATATAAGTCTTCCCAATCATTATGGTGGCATAAATGGCTGCAAAGGAGCTGAGTGAAATTCCGTAAGGCATTAGAAAATAAGTAGCTTAAAAGGAGACAATTGACAATTTCCATTCCATAATTACAAAGTCTGCACACAAGAGTAAGAATACTAGAGCTCCTTAATATGTCAATTGTGCTAAGCTTATCAAAGCTAGCCATAAAATAAAGGATACTTTTGAAGGTATGTATTTGACCATGCCATTTAATGCCAAGTGACTTTGGGTGTATGAACTCTCAAGAGATCTCTACAAAATTGACTTGTGAATGTACCAAAGGAGTGTTTACACCAAGTTATTTTGTCTTTCCTTAAGGAGCAAGGATTGTAAGAAGGAATACCAACATTAAGAGAGAAGGATCTACTTGCCTTAGTGACCCATTCATTCCCTCTCACCTAAGAATCTAACTTTCATAGGGTACATATATCTGACCTGTTGATAGTTTTTCTTATTGTAGAGATGACCTTGGTCACTCTAATTGTCATATTAAAGCCATATGTCGTTGTCATCTTTTACTTTGGCTTTAATTTTATATAGCCAAGATGACATATGGAGAGTCCTAGTTGAAACTATAGATGAATCTTGTCCCTATTTATTAATAAACTTGAAACTTTGCTACAAATATTTAGAGAATTGATGAGAAATGCAATATAATTATGCTTAGCACCACAAAAATGTATCAAAACATTCATAGATGAAAAATTAGAAATCCCAACTTACCATATTTATTATAAAACTTGTAGCTCTTTTCCATATATTGTTATGATTCATGCAATAGATATAGTAAACAAATATGGGGGGACAGTGTCTCCCTACCGGATGCCTTTGGCACCTTGAATGAGATGAGTGGCTTCTTTATTGGTTAATATGCTGTAAACTAGTAATGTGATACATTGTTCTAATTATTCTTTTGAAAATAAAAAAAAATACATTGTTCAATTTATTATATGAATTGT
>JANIJH010000005.1:21582401-21603290 GCA_024520975.1 Erythroxylum areolatum | reverse complement strand
GGGGGGAGGAGGGGAAACAAATACTTGCAAAGAGTGAATGATAAACATCTAACTAACTAAATCAATTTGTGGAGCATTCTTGTTATAACAATCCTTGAAAATTTTTTGAGCTAGTATGATGTTATCACTTATAGATATCCTATTAATGAGAGCACCCTGAGTATTATTGATAAATTCTAGAAAGACTAACTTCAATCTTGTAGCCAACAACTTGGCATTGATTTTATAAAAAATATTTCAATAAGCTAGTGGTCAGTAATCTCTAAGAGAAGAGTGATTATAGCTTTTAAGAACTAGACTAATATGAGTTCTACTCCACACCTTTAGAAAATTTTCAATTGAAAAAAATTCTTAGGTTACACTAACCACCTGAGGTTTAAAAGAGCTCTATGATTTCTAAGAAAAGAAAGCATTAATACCATCAGGGTATATTGCTTTGTTAAGGATTGAGATTGAAAATAGCTTTCTTAATGTCCTCTTTTGTGGAAGGCCTAGTTAGCAATTCAACATGTTCTCTAGTGATTACATAAGGTAAGAAGAAGCGAGCACGCATTAGAAGATTTTGCCAAATAATTCATAAAGTACTTTGTAAATACCTCTTTAAGATCATCTTTATTGTGAATTATTCTTCCTTCTTTAATGGTTAGTGAGATGATGTTGTTCATGTTCCTTCTTGTAAGTAGAGACCTAAGGAGGTATTTCGTATTGGAATCATCATCCTTTTGTCATTGAATTCTTAATTTTTTCTTGAGCAAAGAGTAATGATCTTTAATGGCCTTAACATAGATCCTAAATCCTTCTTTCTCTTTTACTTGTTTGTCTTGCTTAGTTGACCTTGTGTAAAGTTCATTTTGTCCAAGATTAAGGAATTTCCTTGCATTCTTAAGAGCTAACTTGGTGTTATATAATGGTTTTTTTTTTATAAGCTTCTTCAATTGCGCTTTAATTTCCATAAGCTTCTTAAAGCATTTAAAAGATTCGCAACCGATCTCCTTAGTGTTCAAACCTCTATTGGTTGCATTTTGGAAACTCTCCAAGTTTGAGAGGTGGTTAGGGAATTGAAAAGGTATGTGACTCTTTTTTAAGTAACCAAGATATTATTTATTTTATAGGAGAGTGGTTATAGCAAAGGTGGTTGCTAAAAATTACTTTACTAGATTGAAATTTGTCAAGCCAGTGATAATTAACTAAATCCCTATCAAGTTGTTTTCTTAGGAAGCAATCCTTTTTTTATTATTCTAAATATGTTAATTCCCTTTAAATTTTACATTAATATCACCAATTTATGTAAGAAAATCTCTAAATTCCCTAGAAGGAGCTCCCAATCTAAGTCTATCTTCAGATTCAGTACCATTTAATATGTAATAGAAATCTTTTAGTAATAACCAAGGAATATTTATATTGTAATGCATGGCTATAAGGTTGTTCAAAAGCATAGATATCTAATACGTATAATTTGAGGTATAAACAAAATAAATCCATGCTATATTAGCTCTACTAATGTTAACTAACAGATAAATTATTTGATCTATAATGGAGGGGTTTAAGATCTTAGCTCCATAAGTATCATATCCAATGAAAATTCCTCCATAGTAATGATCAGAATGATTGGTAATAGTTTGCTACTTACTATTGAAGAACCATAAACTGCTATAATGAGATCTCTAAGTTTTGTTTCTAAAAGGCCTACCATCACAAACTCTATTAAAAGAATGTAATCATAAAAATTTTGTTGTTTTTACCCTTAATATTATAAGCGACTATAATCATAAGCAAGGGTTAAGAGCTACATTTGCCCTTTTGGTTTTGGATTTTCTTTGTGATCTCCTTCTCCGTACGGAAGAGAATTCTTGAGCTAATGATATAGATTTGTTCATTATTTTGAGGTTCCTTTGAAGGAGAAGCATCATAATTACTAGTAAGAGCTTTCCTTAAGCTTTGGGAAAATCTTTATAATGGCATTATCTTTACAAATCTTCAAAGTTTAATCATTAATATTAGTGATTATACTTAATTTTAGAGAATTGTGGCTTATTTGATCTTAATGAAGAGGAGCTGAGGGGTTAGATTGAGGGGGATCTTGGTTAGGTGAAGCAACTTGAGCATCTATAGAGGACCACCGATTACCATATGGAATTTTAAGAGTTGTTTGCGTCATAATCTATTCATCCCTATCAGTTCCCATTAAATCAACCTATTCTTTAGTAGATAATTTCTTGCCACTTGGGGTCTAGACTTTCTTAAAGTACCTGGGGGAGGCCTCCACTAATAGCTTATATAACATTGTCTTTTATCATCCCTTTGTTTTCATTTAGCCTTGCTAGGGGTTATAAAATCTAGGAGCTCCTAGTCCACTTGAACTTCTATATAAATTCTCGCTTGCCCAATACATTTTATAGATGCAATTGCCTCATCCATACATATAGGTCTACCAATAAAACTTGAAAGGTAGCTCAAACCAATAATTTATCAATATTGTAGTGGAATATTGTAAATGTTAATCCAAAGTGAAACATATTTACTTAAGTTTTTCCATTAAGATATATGGCCTCCCATTTTACAAGAAGAGGCTCTTCTCACTAATATATCAAGGTCCCATCTCCACAGTTTTTCTACTTTAATTGTAGAAAAGAATTAGAAGATGTATATGCCTTATTCATAAATAATACTTCATCAACCTATGATTTCTCTAATGTCACCTGGCCCAAGCATCACGATAATAAATGCTAGTCTTTTGCCAACAAAAAACTTATTAAATAAGCAAATCACTTATATGCACCAAGTTTGAGGATCTCAAAGGGGGTAGGGGAAGAGAGGAGGGTAAACTAAATCAGTCCACTACTTCAATCAATCCTCATGGTTCACTATCCTCTTAAGCTGCCGAATCCAAATTCATGCATACATCTCACTACTGTGACATAATCGTATGGTCAAATTCATGAAATTCAAGTTCAATTTTTTTTAAAAAAAATTGGAACCTAAGTTAGCTACCAAAAGAGTCGCAACCATTCAAGTATGTATCTCTCAACATCAACATCAATATCATAAACATCAATATGCGCATAATCTCAATCCCCCCACACTTAATATGAAAATTGTTCCCAATGTTTAAGTAGTCAACAATCAAACACAAAGAGGGGAAAGAGGAAGAAGAAACTTCTCTGAAAAAGAATCAACCAAGAACTCTTTACCAATAATCGCGCAAACCCTAAAGAAAACTCAAAACAACTTTAAAAAATGTATTAAACTAGACAGCAACGTAAAGGAAACAACGACAAAAGAAGATAAAGAAAACTACAGTCCTAATGAAAGGCATGCACTGCGATCAAGGAGGCGAAGTGTCATGAAGAGACAATTGCTCCTCAGAATTATCCATAAACCTAGGCATATACAATTTAACTTGTTATCCATTTACCTTGAAGGGGTTTTCATTTTCTCATTTTACCTTAAGGACCTCAAAAGGAAGGACTTGGATCACCTTGAATGGACCATACCACGTTGACTTAAGCTTCCCTAGAAAAAGATTAAGACGAGAGTTGTAGATCAATACCTAGTCGCCTACCTTAAAGTCTCAGTGGAGGATCTTCTTGTCATGCCACTTCTTCACACGCTTCGTATACAACTTTGAATTGTTATAAGCATCTAAATAGAACTCTTCAAGCTCGTGAAGCTGTATAAGTCTCTTAACACCTGTAGAAGACAAATCAAAGTTAAGAAATTTGGTAGCCCAATATGCACGATGCTCTACCTTAACTGGAAGATGACAAGACTTGCCATTCACTATCCTTAATGGTGACATGTCTTAAATGTGGTCCTATATGCCCAAAGTACATCATCTAGCTTTAAATACTAGTCCTGCCTAAAAGGATTAACAGTTTTCTCTAGTATTTTCTTTAATTCCTTGTTTAGGACTTCAACTTGCCTATTAAAATAGGGGTGGTATGGAGTAACAACCTTATGGGTCACCCCATACTTAGCTAATAATGAATCAAAAATTTTATTGCAAAAATGTGACCCCCATCACTAATGGTATCCTTATGTGTGCTAAATTGTGTACAAATATTCTTCTTCAAAAACTTAACAACACCTCTAGCCTCATTTGTAGGCAATGCCTTTGCTTCCATTCGTTTGCTAACATAATCAATAACAACCAATATATATTGATTGGAGAAAGACTCAAGGAATGGTCCTATGAAATCTATGCCCTAAACATCAAAAACCTCGCAAACAAGAATGTTAGTCAATGGCATGTCATGTCTCCTACTAATGTTCCCGCCCCCTTTAGCACCTATCACAAGATTTGACAAATGCAAATGCATCCTTAAATAAGGTGGGCCAATAAAAACTACAATCTAAAATATTATGAGCTATCTTAGAAGCACCATACTATCCTCCAGCCTTTCTAAAATGACAATGATATAACACAGAGGACATTTCCTCTTCATGAATGTAACGCCTAACAATACCATCCACATAAATCTTGTAAAGCAAAGATCATCCCAAAGATAGTATCTTACTTCAGACAAAAAAACTTTCTTTAGAGCATAAAAATCAGGGGATAGATATTACCAGCAAGGTAGTTTACATAGTCTACAAACCAAAGAGTAATTATCATAACCATCAGATGCTCATCAGCAAAAGTCTTATGAATGTCCTTCTTTGTTGCACTCTCTATGGCAACTCCATTTAACCTTGACAGGTGATCAGCTGTAAAATTCTCGGCTCTCTTTTTATCCCTAAGCTCAATGTCAAACTTCTACAAGAGTGACACCCAACAAATTAGTCTTAGTTTAACATCGGGTTTTGTCATCAAATATTTCAAGGCTACATGGTCAGTATACACAATCACTTTAAACAAATCCAAATATGAGTGAAACTTCCCAAAAGCAAACACAACTGCCAACATCTCTTTTTCTGTGGTAGTATAATGGCGTTGTGCACTGTTCAGTGTCCTACTTGCATAAAAAAGGGATGAAAAGTCTTACCTTGTCTTTGGCCTAAAACAACACCCACTACATAATCATTTACATCATACGTTAATTCAAAAAGAAGAGACCAGTTATGAGATATAAGAATAGGTGCAGTCACAAGCATATCCTTTAACAATTGAAAAGATGTCAAACATTTATTATTGAAAGCAAACACATCATCATCTTTTTCAAGCAACTCAGTCAAAGGTCTAGCAATCTTAGAAAAATCCTTAATGAACCTACGGTAAAAACTAGCATGACCTAAAAAACTTCTAATGGATCTAACATTATTTGGTGGTGGAAGTTTCATAATGACATTAATTTTTGTTGGGTCTATCTCTATACCCTTGCTAGAAATCTTGTGACCTAAAACAATGCACTTCTAGACCATGAAATGACATTTTTTTCAATTAAGCACTAAATGGGTCTCTTCACACCTAATCAAGACTTTCTCTAAGTTATCCAAGCATGCATCAAATGAAGTACTAAACACAGAGAAGTCATCCATGGAAATTTTAATGCAAGATTCAAGCATGTTAGAATAAATAGCCATCGTGCATCTTTGAAATGTAGCTGGAGCATTACATAACCCAAATAGCATATGTCTGTATGCAAATGTACCATAAGGACATGTAAAAGTTGTTTTCTCCTGATCTTCCGGGGCTATTGGAATCTACAAATATCCACTATATCAATCCAAGGCATAATAAAAGTCATGTCTAGCTAATTTCTCAATTATCTGATCAATGAAAGGTAAAAGAAAATGATCTTTCCTGGTGGCGTCATTCAACTTCCTATAATCTATGCACATTCTCCACCCAATTACCTTCCTAGTGGCTATTAATTCATTTTCCTCACTTTCAACCACAACGATGCCTCCTTTCTTTGACACTACCTGCATAAGACTAACCTAACTAGAATCAGAAATAAGGTAGATAGTACTTGTATTTAGAAGGTTTACTACCTTCTCTTTCACTATCTCCTTCATGTGTGGGTCAAGTCTCCTAAGGGGGCTGCACCATCGCCTTGCTTCCATCCTCCATGAAAATGTTGTGCATGTAAAAGGAAGGGTTTATATGCTTGATATTCATAATGAACCACCCAATGGTCTTCTTGTGGTCTTACAATACCCTCAACAGCTGCTTCTCTATTGTACCTAACAAACAAGAAGAAATAATAACTAATAACTGCTCAGGTGGGTTAAGATAAGCATACTTCAAATAACTCGGAAGAGGTTTAAGGTCAAGATAAGGAGACTCTTCAATTAAAGGCTTCAAAAATAGCTTGGTTGGACATTAGAAAGGCTTGTATGCTTTATAATGCGTCTAACATGCCTGCTCTAACTTAACTCCAATATCCTCTAACTCTTTTTGCAATTATTCCCTTAAATCTTCAATCATTCCTTGCACTCCTCCTTCCAACAAACCTACACAAACAATAGAAGAATTATTAGGATCAGAAGAATAAATATCAATAAAATGGCAAGAGCAAAGAGTAGAAGGATGCTTCATAGTATCGAACACATCAAACACTAGTTCTTCATCTTGAAGTCTTAAGATGAGCTTTCCACGCTGCACATCGATGATGATCTGTGTAGTGGCCATGAAAGTTCTCCCAAGAATGATAGGGATGTCTCTATCCCCCTCCATATCAAGGACTAAGAAATCTACTGGGAAGATGAACTTCTCGACCTTGTCCAATACATCCTTCATGACTCCCCTCGGATAAGTGATAGACCTATCTGCCAACTAAAGCGAAATAGTAGTGGGTTTGGGCTCTGTCAATCCTAACTTCCTGAAAACAGAAAGAGGTATTAAGTTAATGCTCGCACCTAAATCCATTAAAGCTCTATCTATATGCAATTCACCAATAACATAAGGAATAGTAAAACTTCCTGGATTCTTAAGCTTCGATGGCAACTTTTTCGACAATATGGCTAAACAATTCTCGTTTAGCTTCACCGTGGCATACCCTCAAGCCTCCTCTTATTAGACAAAATTTCTTTCAAAAACTTAGCATAAGAATGCATCTGCATTATGGCCTCAATAAAAGGAATGTTTATATGCAACTTTTTAAATATCTCTAGAAAATGACAAAATTGCTTATTTAATTGCGTACCTTTCAACCCTTGGGGAGATGTACTTCGAGAGTAGCTCATTGAGATTAGATTTCTCTAGTGGCACAAGATTAGGAGCCTTGAAACCTGGAGGTGGTTGTCTCTGAACATTGGATGACTATGGTTATACCATTTGATCGTTCCGTCAAAAGAAGTTTGGATGATTCCTCTACCCTGGGTTGTAGGTGTTAGAATATGGATCCCCTCTCTGTCTGTTATAATTGTCCACATAATAGGCCTCTTCTGTCTCTTGAGCAAAAGAATTCCCAATTTAACACTCAGAAGATGTATGGCAATCTCCACCACAATCCTCGCATATAGTATAACTCCTCAATAAAGAACTAACTCCTCTCATATTGTGCATCAAATTATCCAACTTCTTTGTCAAAACATCCATCTGAGCTAATAAAGCCACTGTATTGTCTACTACTCGAGCTCCTATAGGTTGTCTAAGATGCTTATCTGTATGATACTGAAAGCTGCTAGTGGCTATCTCATCAATCAACCTGTAAGCCTGATCTGGCGTCTTTCTTATTAAACTACCTCCTGTTGCAGCATCTATGGTGCTCCTGGTCGATGAGGTCATTCCTGTATAAAAAGTATTAACCTGCAACCATGTGGAGAACCCATGATTAGGACACTATGTCAATATATCTCGAAATTGCTCTCATGCTTCATATAGACTTTCATTTTCACATTGGGTGAAGGAAGTGATCTCATTCTTCATCTTTGCAACCTTGGCATGAGGAAAAAATTTAGCCATAAATAATCTCATCATCTCATACCATGTAGTAATCAATCCTGACTGCAAACTAGCCAACTATGCTCTGGCCTTATCTCTTAAAGAAAATGGGAATAACCTTAATCTCACCGCATCATCCAACATTCTATTTTGTTTGAACAAATCACAAACATCCAGAAAGGTCTCCAAATGGGTGTTCAGATCCTCCAAAGTGAGATGCTCTCACTATGGATGTAATGCTGTGAGGAATCTCAAAACTTGCAACTGTGATCGTCGGTCTTTTAATGGGAGGCATGGGTCTGTTGTTGTGGCCTATAGTCAAATCCATCATAGTCAACTCCCTTCTCTCTTTAGGATGTGGCATGAACCCCTCCTCATGTTGTTCCATCTCTACAAACTACTCTTCTCTAATCCCTTCTTCTACGTTACTATTCCAGGCCAATCTGGTTTCCTTGCACAACCTACGAGAGTTTTTCAATCTCAATATCTAGTAGAAAATTCCCGGGCTTTTGATCATAAGTGAGCATAAGCAAAATGGAACAAATAAAAAGAAAATAATAATAGAACTAAGAATGGAAAATAAAACACACCGAAGTAAAGCAATCAAGCAAACAAATAAAATATGCAAATAAAAAACAAAGTAAGAATTAAATCTGAGACAATTAATACCGTCTAACCTAATGACTCACAATAAGGAAATTCCTTGGAAATGGCACTAAAAACCTGTTGTGGTCTAACAAAGAAATATAAATTAAATTCTATCTAGACCAAACTAGAGGCAAGCGTACCCGTCGATAAGTAATATAAAGTGGTAAGAACCAGATATTGTATCCAAGGAATTCTAACATGCAAGACAATTAAAATAAACAATGCAAAATTACTTAAACAATCAAGAATTGATTGATTTGAAAATAAAATAAATTAAGGAAATTACGGAAATATGCAAGATGCAAAATATGAATTAAAAATGACTAAACTTAATCAATGATAGAAATTAGCTAAGGTATCAGATTTCAATTGGATTAGACACTAAACTTGTAACGGTATATTGATTTAGGATTTACTTCACTTAAGCAAGTTGAACCCAATGTTCATAGGAATTCCTTTCCCTTCTAAATCCGAGTTACCTACTTGGTTCATAGATAATTTGGAATAAAAGGCATTCAATACAAGAAGCCTAAAATTAAGTTCGTTAATCCTAGGTATCCTCACACAAAATCCTAAGGCCGGTCTACGTTTTAGTCTCAAGTATGTTGCTTGATTAATTTTTTGACAAATTAAATCCTACTGATTATGACATTCAATCATCTAAGGCCTTAATATAGGTGATCAGGCTAAAATATGCATTTAATCAAGTAAAAACTAATAATACAAAAATTGTCCTAATTCAATATCAATACTAACCTTTAAAAAAATTGCTTATACGTATTCATCAATATAACACAAATCATAGTCATAATATCTATTTGTATTGACTAAATCTACAAAAATTACAACAAATAAGGAATAGAAACAAATTAAGAACACCTAATATATAGTCTTCAAGAGAGACGATTGCTGTTGTCCAAGAAATTCTCTTCTATCGCTGCTCTATTTTCTCTACTACTAACATCTATCATGCTGCTTTATTTTCTCTCCTCACTCCTTGCTATTGTAGCTAATGTGATGAATAAGTTGTTAGTCTACCGTCCTACTCATGCCCTCTCTCCTAGACACAGATCTCTCGTTCATTCCTTTTCATTGACGTGAAAAATAAATGGTTGGTCCACCCTCCTATTCACACCCTCTCTCCTAGCAGTAGCTCTCTCCTTCATTCCTCTGCTTTCTCACGTCTTGGCCAATGTTCACATCCCTCTCATTACCACCATCTCTGTTGGACCTCATTTTCGGAGTTCAAATATTGCTCTAATATCATAAATATTGGACCCTATTTTCGGAGCCCAACTCCAAAATCGTAAAATGTGAGTGTATTTTCTTGTAGGGTTATTTCAATGAAATCTCCTTTACCATCATCAATTCATCTTCATGCTCTGATACCATAAGTATTGGGCACCTCACTCTCGCGAGACTTATGCCTAACATCCTAAGTGACATCTAAACATGCATCCCACAAGGGAGGAGCCCACACCAATCAGACAGTGAAAATTTAAAATGACTTCTTCAGAACAATTGTAGCCCTATGTCTCTAGTTTATTTTGCAATAAGAGTCATCTCATTTGGAGCTCTATAGCTCAAGATATGATCAAAACACCAAAGTATGTTCATAACCAATTCATGCTCTTCCAACTCATTCCCTTAATTTCTTTCCATCAATCTTTTCAAATTAACTCCAAAAGCTATTAATTTTTATGGGAAGATAGAGGAATATGTTAGGAATCCCATGCTTAAAGAATTAAGTCATTTGGAAGTCAGATGATAAAGTTATGGCCAAAAAGTCCGAGTGCGATCCCACCAGACACTCTTGCGATCGCACCAGTGAGGTGCTGCTTTTCCTTCAATCCGTAGCTTCTGTCGCGCTCGCACCTTGTTTCTCATGATCGCACCTTATACATATTTATGCATAACTTTCAATAGAGAGGTCGGATTAAGGTCATTCTTAGACCATTTTGAAGAAGACTTCTAGACTTACATCTTTCAGGAAAACTTAAAAAGGGATTTTGCCTCCAAAAGGGTCAAAATCACAATTTACTGTAGCTGTCTCGTGTATGTACATCCCAAGCAACATTACTAACTTATAATAATCATATCTCTCAACTCCGATATCCAAAAATTTCATACTTTATATCATTGGAAAGCTAGAAAGATACTCTGCAATTTCTAAGAAGACAAATTTGTCTAATTCAGCCTAGATGAATGCAATTTTTTCCCTGAATTCAGAACACACATTTTACCCTTATGAAAGCTTGAAAAATGCAATATACCAACTTTGAGAATCACGAGAAAAACAGAATCATATTTCATAATCACCATATCAAATGAACTTCTTCAATACTCAATCCATTGCTAAAACAAAATAGTGTTTGAACGCAGCTTTAGTTACAAATCAACATCTACATTAATAACTTAACACAAAATACCAAAATACATTGGATGCTCATATTCGATATGCTGCTAAACTACTCAAAAGTTATCAAACTAACTTAATCACCAAATGTAGCTATCTCAAAGTTTCCAAATACCTTGCAAGGATCAACGATCTTCTTGTTTTGTACCTAAGGAGAAAATAGTGGGTTGAGCTACAAAGCTCAGTAGCTAATATGTTTATAGCTATTGGCAACAAGCCACACAGTCAAACATATATACATATTTTTATCCATATATATCTATATCTCATTTTGGCTAGCAAATCCATCATTCACAATTCTAATTCACAACTCATAGTTCAAAATGTTATCACATAGAACATATCATAATCATCAAAGCATGACACTCAATCTTGCATCATAACTTGACAAATCAAAATGCAAATGTACAAATAAATGACAAATCTTGCATCATAACATAACTTGACAAATCAAAATGCAAATGCAAATGTACAAATACTTAATACCTCAATAATTTCAATTTATGTCACACTTTACATGATCAAATTATTCTTTATAATAAAACTCAATGAAATAAGAGGCATATTCGTTTACTCTTATATATTGGTATGTACCATCAAGATCATTACATATTATATACAAAAGTAATTTTGACAGGTCACCAATTTATATCTCATGCTAATGACACATCAATCGCAATTGATTTTGAACAACCTCTAAATATTCTATGACTATAAAAGAAATTACTCCTCCATACTAGTTACCTTTTCAACATAATCACCTATACCATACTTCTATTGCGTTACTCTGATTTATCTCACAATTTTAACTATAGGAATCATAGATTACCTCTTATACCATATCCAAATATAGATCTCATATGTACTCAATCACATTAATCACCAATATAACCATATTATCGGATATGTACTTATAATAACTGGTCGACACAACCTTAAGAACTTCTATAAATATCACTATCAGTTGTTTCATTTGCCATATGTACGTTCTTAATCAATTTAGAATTATAGATGCATAGCTATTTTAAAATTTTGATCTCAAATTCACTAGAACGGTTTTATACCAGATTATAACTCTTATCACATTAATTAAACAATCATTTTAAATTCCAAGTTCAACTTTTCAATTCCACTTTGCTTGTATACCTTAAATCTTGTCATTTCCATCTATATCTCTATTTCTTTCTCAATCAATTCATGAAAATATTTTTCATCCATATCAATTCAAGTACATATCCACAACAAAATTCCATTACCATATTCGCTGACATAACCACAAATACTAAATCTATGTCTAACATATCGGACTACATAATATTTCTAATTTCTAAATATCCAAAAACTTTCCTTATCTTACACTCTGACAAAACACCATTCTTCTCATGGTTTCTAATAGTCCAAACTTTTAATGAAAGTTCATACATGTGACTCAAGCGGTTGTATACCTAGGATTTTGTACTCATCGGAACCTTTTTCTAATCTTGAGGAATCAAGTGCAGCAAATTTTTGCAAAACTCCTCGTGTTCTTCTACAAGGTGCCATCGTACTGCTTCAATTTAAACACTAATGATTAATTTATGCTTCATTTTAATCTCATTTCCTACATGTATGCATGATATGCATATCACTTAATGCAATAAATCAATTCAGCAATGCAAACAATTAATCACATATCATACTAATTTATACTACTACGTATTCTAAGCCTAGGAATCCTAAAAAATCCTAAGCTCTAATACCACAAGATGTTAGACCTTGTTTTCGAAGTCCAACTATCGCTCTGATACCATAAGTGTTGGAACCCGTTTCTGCAGCCCAACTCTGGAATCATAAAACGTGAGTGTATTTTCCAGTAAGGTTATTTCATTGAAATCTTCTTAACCATCATCGGTTCATCTTCATACTCTGATATCATAAGTGTTGGGCACCCCACCCTCACGAGACTTATGCCCGACGTCCTAAGTGATATCTGAACACACATCCCACAAGGGGGAGCTCACACCAGTCAAACAGTAGAAATTTAAATTGACTTCCTCAGAATAATTGTAACCCTACATCTTTAGTTTACTTTGCCATAAGAATCATCTCATTCGGAGCTCTATAGACCAAGATATGATCAAAAATTCAAAGTATGTTAATAACTAATTCATGCTCTTCCAACTCATTCCCTCACTTTCTTTCCATCAATCTTTTCCAAATCAACTCCAAAGGCTACTGATTTTTATGGACAAATAGATGAATGTGCTAAGAATCCAATGCTTTAAGAATCAATTCATTTGGAGGTCATACGAAAAATTTATGGCCAAAAATCCCAAATGCGATCTCATTAGATGCTATCGCGATCGCTATCGCGATCGCACTAGTGAGGTGTTGTTTCTCCTTCAATCTGCAGCTTCTGTAGCGCTCGCACCTTGTTCCTCGCGATCATACCTTATACATATTTATGCATAACTTCCAATAGAGAGGTCGGATTAAGGTCATTCTTAGACCATTTCGAAGAAGACATCTAGACCTACAACTTTCATGAAGAACCTGAAAAGGCATTTTGCCTCCAAAAGGGTCAAAATTGAAATTTGCTATAGTTATCCCGTGTATGTACATCCCATGCAACATTACTAACTTATAATGATCATATCTCTCAACTCAGATATCAAAAAAATTCATACTTTATATCATTAGAAATCTAAAAAGATAATCTATAACTTCTAAGAAGACAACTTTGACTAATTCAACCTAGATTAACATAGTTCTCCCTAAGAAGTCAGAACACACATTTTACCCTTATGAAAGCTTAAAAAATGCAATATACCAACTTTGAGAATCACGAACAAAACACAATCATATTTCATAATCATCATAACAAAAGAACTTCAATACTCAATCTCATTGCTAAAACAAAATAGTGTTTGAACGCAGCTTTAGTTACAAACAACATCTACATCAATGAATTAACACAAAATACAAAAATACATTGGATGCTCATATTTGATATGCTGCTAAGCTACTCAAAAGTTATCAAACTAACTTAATCACTACATGTAGCTATCTCGGAGTTTCCAAATGCCTTGCAAAGATTAATGATCTTCTTGTTCTGCACCTGAGGAGAAAATAGTGGGTTAAGCTACAAAGCTCAGTGGCTAATATGTTTATAGCCATTGGCAATAAGCCATACAATCAAACATATATACATATTTTTATCCATATACATCTATATCTCATTTTGGCTAGCAAATCTATCATTCACAATTCTAATTCACAACTCATAGTTTAAAATGTCATCACATAGAACATATCATAATTATCAAAGCATGACACTCAATCTTGCATCATAACTTGACAAATCAAAATGTAAAAGTACAAATAAATGGCTCGAGAGTTCTGTGGAACGAAATGGAGAAATCGAAGTTTTCACCATGAATGAGCCCATTTTTCAGATCTCATATGCCACAAGAGGGTAGCCGGGAGAAGCTTTAGGTCAACGTGCATGTGAGTAACGAAACGGTTTCTCTCTTGCCCAAACACAAGCAATTCTATGCTCAATTCAATTAATCACATATTTATATTCTCATGCTTCTTATACTCTTTCTTCTTTCGATTATATCAAAACATCATAAATTTTCCCAGGCATGACATAAAACACATCATAATGCATTTTCCACATTCATCACAATTTAAATCCAGTCAATTAAGTATATACACACACATATAAACAAATTGCCCATTTACACAACAACTATAAGCACATTACCCACCTAATTAGCTTGCAAAATCCAAGTTCAATAGTGCCTTTCCTCTTACCCTTGGGTGAGGTTTTCTTGGTTTCCTAAAACAAACCAAGTTCTCATTCAAACAATATTCCATAAAATTCATGAAGCTTCAATAATCACAAAAATGATATAATCAAGCTTAAACTAACCTACCCATAGCTTATCTAGGTTAGAAAGATCAAAACTTAGTTTAGAAACCCTAGAAATCAAATAGGTCTCTTGAATCATCTTCTTTTTCCCTTCATTCCCAACACAAAACCCATTCTCTTCCTAACTCCTTTTGTTTTTCTAACAAGGCAAGAAGAAAAATGAAGCTTACCTTGAACAATTCTTCTTCCCATGATTTTTTTCCTCTTCCTTCCCTAGCTTCCACGATTTTCCTCTCTTCTTTCTTTATTCTCTCATGTTTTTCTTCTCTTCTTTCTCTTCTTCCATTATGTCTTCTCTTCTTCTTTTAATTCATGACAACATTATTGTTGTCTTTCCAATTTTACCCCTCATCAATTAATGAAATGCCCATTTTCCCCTTATGTTGTCTTTATCTATTAACTCCTTTAATCTTCTTAAACACCATACCATACTTTAATTTAATCCTAATATTTCCATTCTAATTTCTAATTTCAACTTACGCTCACTAATTAATGGAGTCAATTCTAAGAAAATAAATAAACAAACAAACAAATTAGAAATAAATAATTAAACAAGTAATGAATAATTTAAAAATTCGAGGTCTAACAAGCTCTCTTCCTCTTCCTATTCATTGACCTGATAAATAAGTTTTTGGTCCACCTCCTATTCACGCCAAAAGAACAGTGTAGCTGTTGGGATAAAATGTTTTATACCCTCTGTCTCTGCCGCTGCCAACTTCTTTTTTCTTTCCTATGTATTGATGTGACAATTAACTTTTTGGTCCACTTGTTATTCACGCACAGCCCTCCTTATTCATGCACAACCCTCTCTTTTGTCTTGGCCAAAATGTTAACATTTTTAGGTGATGTGGGTCTTCCTTTGAGAAGCTTTTCTTGCTTTATGCTTTTAAACATTCCCAATCAAATATGTGCATAAAATTAAAACAAATAACTCTTAATTAATGCAATTTAAATATTAAATGGACAAGAGTTTAGCAAATTATCTATCTAAAATCAATATAAAATGCCCATTAACAATCATCCGAATTCCATTCAAAAGTGTCACCCTAAATCCTTAAAGCACATTTCAGGGATTTTAAAGCTTGTTAGACTATTCCGTAGCTTTTTAGAGTTTTCTGAAATTTTTGAAGAAACTTTCGGTCGAGTCTAGAACCATTTATGGTATATCTGTGATCTCCGTTATAACCTTAATAATATGTTTAAACTCTTAAATTACTCTAGTACACCATAAATAGAGCATACTCTATAAAATGTATGTACAAAACATTACATAGTATAATTATCGAACTAGGATATGACACATTGGCTCGTATTACATTGTTAAGTAGTATAGATAACAATATGATGTGTGAGTTCTAAAAATATGAAATTGTTAAGGACATATGATCTACTTTAGTTGCACCTTTTGGAGGTACCTCTATAACCAAAGTAAGATCACTCACCATCAAGTTTGAAACATAATGCAAAAGTATTTGATGCATGTGTTAAACATGAGAAATTAGTTGTGGAATGTTAGTCATAAGTTATCATATGAGAAGAAAGTGCAAGTTGTGATCCATTCTCTACCCTAGAGTTGGGAGCATATGAAGATTTATCTAACTCACAATGAGGGCATCAAGACAATGGAAGATGCTATAAGGCATCTCATACTATAAAAAGAACATTTTGAAGTCTAAGATGTCCTTTAAGATATGTGTAGTTGATTCTAGCCTACATGAGCTATGAACATAAAGTGTAAGCATCATAAAGAGACCTAAATGAAAAAAGGGTAAGGAAAATACTCATTACACTCAAGATTATAAAAAGGCAAAGTTGAATTAACATGACAAAGGAAATTTTCCTTTCAAAATGCAGAACCTGAATAGAGGCAAGTGTCTTAATTATAATAATAAGGGTCACTATGGTCATGAATGTAGCGAGCCTAAAAATGTATATATTATTGCACAAGCATCTGTTCTATAATTTTCTCTTGTTCTATGTTTCTAAATAAATCACATCCTTATGGATTGTAGGCTTAGGAACAACTAACCATGTAGTGAAGGATAGGGATGCCTTTATAGAATTCTAAAATATTTCATAGGGAATACGATGAATTTATGTAAGAGACAACTTAAGAGCCACTATAAAACATATTGGAACATACAAATTAAACATGTGTCATGTTCAATCCTTAATCCTACATAAAGTGTTATTTGCTCCAAAGATTTGATTGAATCTTATTTATATTTTGAAATTGATTAACTTTGGTTTTTATGTAAATTTCTACAATGGTGGCATGAATTCTTAGAACCATTTATTATGGTCATGGATTTATGCTAGATATTTTATTGATTTGAATGTTGTTTATCCAAATAATAACATAAGTTATTCTATGCTTGTATCATCTAAAAAGTCTAATAATGATGCAATTTTGTGACATGTTATACTATGACACATTGGTCAAAATAAAAAAAAGTTATTAGCTAAAGAAAACCTTTTAGGTGATTTACATTAAGTAGATTGCCTATTTTTGAACATTCTCTGGCTAGTAAAATAGTAAGAAAGTCATTTAGAAAAAGAATATGAGCTTCCTATCCATTATAGTTAATTCATTATAACATCTATGGTCTAATCGTAAGGAAAAGATATGGGACAATATATTTCTTCACCTTCATAAATGATTATTCTTGATATGGTCATGTCTATTTTATTTCTTGAAAATAAAAAATTAAATTATTTCATAAAGTATATAAATTTGTTAGAGAATCAATTAGATAAGAAATAAAAAAATTAAAAATAATCAAGGATACTTATTTGGTAATTTCAAGGTATTATGTGAAGAAAAAAACATAAAGATAGTTAACTATTTCTAAAAGCCCACAACAAAATAGTGTTGTAGAAAGACGAAATACAATGTTAAGAGAAATGTTTAAATTTATAACGGCATAAGCAAAACTTATCAATAAGCTATTAGAGTGATGCATTGCTTACAATCACTTATATACTTAATTGAGTGCCCATAAAATTATTTATAAGTATTTCATATGAATTATAGATAGGTAGAAAACTTGATATGAAAAGTCTAAGACCATATAAAGTGTTGCTTACGTTTATAACCTCTCTCACAAATATGGAAAACTAAATTAAAGATGAGAGAAAAGTATCTTTGTTAGATACTCTAAATAATCAAAAGGATATGTATAATAACTGAATTTGAATCAAGAAATGTCATTTTTTTAGTAAATGACTTTCCAAAAGTAGGGTGAAATAAGAAAAGTCCTATTTATATAGGAGACTCTTGATCAAAATGATTTGATTACAAGTAATCATAACAAAGAACTTTATCTAAGTAGGTGTAATCTAGAACTTGAAGAATCAACTCAAGGTCAATTCATGTTATAAACCATTGAAAATTTACCTATTGTATCTAATATGAGTGGAAGTAATAAGAAGATTCATGATTTTTTTTTCATGAACCTCATTTATGTCAAAGCAATCATGGAATAAATTCCTAACATCCTTTTGAAATAAAAGGAGAAATTCACTTAATTATCACATAAGAAGAGGATTAGCCAAGAGGTTGTTACTTTTCTGGCTTAAGAAGAATGGATGCCTTCTTTAGCTTTTAGTAAAAAAATTCCTACATTTTACAGTAATCTGTTGTGAATTCACTATTCTAGTTTTGTTAGTCGTACAAATGGAACAACAAACAAATGCAGCTCCGAATTTTGATCCCAATCAGTTAAAGCAAGTTTTAAATCATCAATCAGCAACAATGGATAAAAATAAGAACACAATTATAAGTGATTTTAATAATTATGTTCAATATATGAATATGTTGATAATGAGACTTTTTTTTTTCAAATACGATGCACTTCATCAACAAATCATATGACAGTCTTAGACATGTAATTCCACTTGAAATCCACAGAAAAGAGCTAAAAATGATGTATTCCTAGTAAAGCTTAACGAATATAGTAATTCCAGTGACTTTTAATTTAACTAGGTTCTTATACAAGCAGGCAAAAAAAGAGCTTACTTGAGGAACCAGCGTACTTGACCTTCCCAACAACTTCAAGGCCTCTCTTTTGGTCTCCCATAAATGACAACGATTTGTTAGAGATGGCTTGGGTGGTGATGATTTCAGAACTAATGATGATAGCATTCCAAAATTTGTCAAAGCATTTGCAGTGAAGCTTTCCCATTAGGATCTGGTTGACTTGCATCAAGAACATTATTTATTTCCTCTCGTGTGCATAGTCTAAAGCAAGTAAACATTCTTTCACCGATCTGATTAGGTGGTCCACGGGGGCCAAGAAAAATTTATTATTTTAATTTTTAAAAATTTTAATTATTTTTTGTTATGTCATGAGTTTCACAGATTATAAATAAGCACTACTTAGGAGCCACTTAATTTTTTTCTTAATAACACTATAACAACTATTTTCAAAGATTTAGCTTCAAATACCAAAAATCTTCATTTCCTAATGTCATTATATATATGAAATAGGAAAACAGTCAAACTTTCATTTTATTTTAATTTTGTTGGAATAAATTCTGAATAACATTAAAATTTGATCTTTAAATGCATTTTTAAAATTTTTATTGAGTAAAAAAGACATATTCATATAATTATATCCATAAAATATAATTCTAATCGAAATACATGTGTGTCATAAAATATTGAGACTATAAGAAGAAATGTATTTTACAACTTAATGAGATTATAATTAAAGATTCGTTTTTACGAAACTTCCTATAAAATTAGAAAATACATTGTTTTTTAGTATGGATTGATCTATTAATTTATATAATTAGAAGTAACTAATTAAGTTTACAATGAAATTGTAGAAATTAATCATTAATCCAATATGAATACTTTTACAATATATATTTCAATAGAAGACAATAATTGATTGAGTTCAACAAATCTTCATATAAAATTGTTAACTTTAAAGACATAATAATAGAGACAATTGTTTCAAACGCTAACAAAATCAAAAGTGCTCTTTATTCTATTGTTTATCTTTAACTAAATTACAAAAAAAAAAGTTATTGATCAAAATTGTGAATATTGTATCGGATTTAGTGTTGATTTTAATTTTAGTATGGTAAAGTATTAATATTGGTCAATATTAAATATTATGTTAGATTTTTTTTTAAATTATAAAGTACTTCTTTAATTTTATATTTTTAAATTTTAATCTACCTAAACTTTTATTTATTTGAAGTCATTATCTCAAAAAATTATAATGATACAAAATGAGTATCCACTCTTTATTCTTATTATCTTAACTCTTTCACTAATTCCTACCTCTCATTTACCGTTATCTAAACTCATTCAATAATACATGGTGATGGAAACAAGTTATGTCATTCTTGTACCATAGTTACCCATTGCGTACAATTTTTCTAAACAGTGTGAGACAAAAGTAAAATGTTATAGTTTCCTCTTTATTAACCTAGTTTAGCTTATGTTTCCAAGGCTTAGCAATTAGGCTCAAAAGTGACTTAATTCAAACTAAAATCAACAAGTTTGATATGAATTAATTTAGTTTTTAGTTGAGTTTGGAGTTGAACTTTTTTTTAAAAAAATTGACTTTAGATAGAGTTCAGACTCGAACTATATGAATAAGACTTGATTAAATTTTAACCTTTATTAAGCTACTGACCCTTATATCTTAATTCTCAAGACCTACTTTCTTCCCTTTGCTATTTTCTATACAACTTTAAAAACCTAAGCACAAGTACAATCTCACACTCTTCCAAAATTAGATTAAAACTACAACTTGTTCTGGAAGAATAATTAAAGGAAGTAAAGAGAGAAGGTAATAGCAGAAGGGGGGAGGAGAGACAGAGAGAAATTTGAATAAAGAAAAAGAAAACTGGAAAAAAGAGTGTGGTTCTGCCGGATTTTGGCTGAACTGCATATTGCCGTTTGGATCTATGAGTCTGCTACTCTTAGTGATGATTCTGACGTGAAGATACCAGCAAAACAAAGGAAGGCACGTCGGGGGTTGTGTCTCGATTAGCCCCTCCGACGCTCAAGTCAGTCGTTTGGTGAAGGTGGGATTGCTGTAAAAGCTAGAGAGCTAGGTTTAT
>JANIJH010000005.1:21557386-21571339 GCA_024520975.1 Erythroxylum areolatum | reverse complement strand
TTAAAAATTATTCTTTAATTGTTTGTATATATTTCTATATAAATAAAAATAAAAATAAATTATTTTTATATATAAATAGTATAGAATAAAATAAAATAATTAATTAATAATAATATTTTTATATAATTAATAATAAATTGTATATAATTAATAATAAAATCAAAAAATTAATAAAATTTTATTAATGAAAATAAAAATATAAAAAATTATTCTTTAATTGTTTTTATATATTTTATATAAATATAAATATAAATAAATTATTTTTAAATATAAATCACATAAAATAAATTAAATTAAATTAAATAATTAATACTAATATTTTTATATAATTAATAATAAAATAATAAATCTCCTGTAATAACTATTTTAATATAAGGAATATAATAGTCATTTATTATACATTATATTCTATTCTATTCATCTTCCAAGCAACATTATGAACTATTCTATCTTTCCAAAACAACTTTTTTACTATATTGTATCTATTCTATTATAAACCATTCCGTTCTGTTCAGTTCTGTTCTATTAATTAGGATCGATATCCTAAGGGTTCGAATCTGTATTTTTAACTGAAGCCGGTTGAGGTGTTTTGTGGTCTCTACTTTGGTATAAATAGGCGAGTAATCCTCCTCGCTCTGAGCATCCAAAAGCCGCTGCTGCTGGATTTGGAGAATCTTTGCTTCCAATAAAATCCAGTCAGAAGACAAAAGTAGAGAATGGAGGGAGTGTTAGTTAAAAGTTGCTAAAATTCCATGGAAGAGGATTATAATGAGCTTACCGATTTGGGCAATTGTTGCAAATAACTTCACATTCCATTATGGTTTATACGTGTTGATGAACTGGTTGCCGACGTATTGTGAACAGGGTCTCCAGCTCAGTCTTCAGGAAATGGGTTCTTCAAAAATGAGACCTTATCTCAACATGTTTATATTCTCAAATTTTGGCGGGGTGGTTGCTGACCACTTGTTCACAAAAAGAATTTTGTCTGTGACTATAGCACTGAAATTCTTAAATACTATTGGGTTTCTGGTCGCTTCTTTTGCATTGATTGCAATTCCCATTTTCAGAACTTCTGCTGGTGCTGTTTTCTGCACATCTGTGGCCCTTGGCTTTCTGGCACTTGGTAGGGCTGGCGTTGCAGTGAATCACATGGATAATGCTCCACGGTATGCACGGATAGTAATGAAGATTTCAAACACTGCTGGTACTTTAGCTGCCATCATTGGTGTTGACTTAACTGGCAAAATTCTTGAAGCTGCTAGAACTTCCTCTTCTGATCTTTGAAGTCCTGGAAGGTGGAGAGCATTTTTTGTTATACCAGGGCTCGTCTGCATTTTCAGTAGTTTCATATTTTTGCTATTTTCAACTGGAGAGAGAATCTTTTACTGAAGCAGGTCTAGGGTCTATTTAGAAAGTATTGCTCATAAATGCCTTTATCCATTCCCAGAATGAAGGTATGATCGCAAGCATCAAAGTCCTCAAATCATTGGTCCAACTATAATCTCTAACTTGCAAGAGTTGCATATTTAATGGAGGCTATGAACATAAGAAGTTATCAGTATACACTGGACAACTAAAGGGCCATTTTTTTTAACTTTTTCAAAATGAGAGTCACTTTGGAGTCTCGTTCTCCATTTGTTTCCACATCTAACCAGGCCATATTTAATTTATTCGACATAAATGTCACTTATAGTTTGAGTCTTCACTTCATATCTTTTTTTTTTTGTATTTGCTATGGGTAGGATGGTGTTGCTGCTGCAAATTATGCAGCTTTGCAATGAACATACTCAATTGTATGGCTGCCCATAAATGAAGATGAAGATCTTGATTACAGTTCTTCATATTAGGGGGCCCTGCATAGTCAAACCCAAAAGCTTCTCTTGCAAAATCTCGTTAAGGCCGAAAATGATTCAATTTGAGGTAAACTTGCTATGAATTCATTGCCCATAGTTACTTGTGAACTTGCAGATGTGGGAGTTGATCATAATTTCTGAATCTGGACAGGTAAGGTTGCTGTCTCGGCTTCTCTAAAATTGTAAGCCTGCCTTTTGAATTGGACCTATTGTCTTGGTCGAACAAGTAAGCTAAGGCCTCTACTAGCCCAACCAGACTGAAATAGTAGGTAAATAAAAAATACAGAAACAAAAACACTACTCGGTGTAGAGAATCCCTATGTAGACTATCTACCAACTTTCTTTGCCTTGGATGAAGGACCAAATATTCAATAGTGCATATCATTTTCACTGATTGTGCTTGTGGTCCAGACTCCAAAGGCAGGGAAGAAACAGAGTAATTGGTTACCGGGCTTCCTCTTTATGCTTTGTTTTTTCTTCGATTTTCTGGGCATTTTGAGAGTGATGTTGATGTGAGGGGTTGGGTGGTACTAGTAATAGCGGCGGCGTGACGGTATCCACTAGTAATGCGTTTCGAGACAAACCGCCATGACGGCATCTACAACTCAACTCAAATTGCCTTCTAATGCATACTTTTCAAGCTTCAACTGCTTAATAAGATATTGAGCTAATGGAGCTGGATATTGATTTTTCGTTAATAACCATAATTTATGGGACATTTAATTTAAGTTTGATTGGCTATGTTAGAGACCTGAATCTTACTTGGATACTTGGTAGGACATTGCAGTCATTTTTCCTTGTAAGCTCCAGTTATTGATGTCCTGTGAATCTGAACATTTACAATAGGTTTGGATCACTTATTTTGTTATTCCGCTCCTGTTTTATAAATATTTATTCATGTAGATTCTATTTATTGAATGAATAGATGTTCAGGAATAGAGGAATAAGAATATGATCTATTCTCATTTGCAATGAAAACCAAAACGCCAAAGGGTGGCTGGTGTCCTAGCTCCAGTAAGTACCTGACAGCTATTCAACATTCTCAAACCACAACTTTTTTTATTTATTTATTTTGGACCAATTTTCATTGTCTTATCTGAGGAATGCTCCTTTTCATAAATTATATAAAAGCGGCAATGCATGACAATCTATCCATCCACCTTTTCATCCCAAAACCCTTTTATTATACTTGTTACAATACTATCTGAGATATTGTACGCAAAGTCATGAAACTTCTCCGCCTTAAATTAAAACTCGTTGATTATCAGCTAAGGAAGGTTGATTGGCTTCATATGGAAGTTGGCAAGAAAAGGGAACAAATGCCAAATTCAAGTGTACATGTGAAGACTCCACATCTCGTTTTTATGTTTAAATTTTTCCTTTTCTGTCAAGCTGTCAATGTTTTGGTAGACAGAGAAGAAAGGTTGTGAACAAGAAGATGCGCTACGTTGGAGTACGTTGATGTTATTCCCTCTTTTTTTAAAAAGAAAAAATCTGGGCTGATGCCATTTCACCTTTATCTGAGTTCCAAGTCACCCTCGTGCTTATCTTATTATCTTTCAACTTTTTCATCACAGCCCAAGAGACATGAGAGGTGATCGATCAAAGGTTTGATGCTTTGTGAATAAAGATTTTCCTCTCATTGACCCTTTTTGGGAACACAAAAAAAAAATCTGAGACTCAAAAATTGACGCAACTTACACGAATCAATCTTTCTAATTTACATCAGTCCCAGTATATATTCTTCTGTTATTTAGATCAGTAGGGTTGCGGTACCCCTTCCAATTTGTAACGTCATTTTTTTTTCAATTAATGAGATGCTTCCTGAAAACTTATAAATGAGGACAGACTAGTACGGGTGATGTCGACCGGCTGCGACCAACCTAATTTAGATTGGATCCAAGTGGATAGAATAGATTGGGAACAGACTTTGGAGAATATATGATCTTACAACATTCACGTCCCAAAAGCCATGAATTTTCAACATCAGAATAAATAACATAATCATGACTTCTTAAAAGGAAAGGGGAAAATCACCCCTTTTTATTTTCTATTTTTTATTAATAATATTCTTGAAACACTTCTATCTAAAATCTTGTCAAGAATCTCTGTGTGCTTCCCTTGTGATTCATCTTTCACTTGCAAGGATATGTGGTGTTCATTAAAAGGTAACGCAAGTAGCTATTATTTTTGTCTAGATTTAAGTAATGGAAAATCGCTGGATGGATGCTATTTTTAAAATCACAAGTTGAACATTAATCAAATCAAAACGCCAAATATCACAGTTGGGATTCTTTAATCTTACCTAATAACAACGATTGTGCACAAATCTTGTGTACATTCTCTAGCAAAGTGCTTTCCATGTACCAAGATAGCAATCGTATCCACTTCCAACCATACGACTGTACTATCAGTAGAAGTAACCTATACGAATGTATACATTCCAAATTTCCAATTTGAACATTTAACAGAAAGAGTTATTTTCGAAGTGCATAATTAATCATTCAGACGCGTATTGTATTCAACAGTTGCTGATAATATAACAATGGTACGCCGCTAGGCGAAAATTATATTTCACACAACATATGTATCGTTGAAAGCAATGATTTCTTGTTACATAAAACATATGGAATGCCCTTGCAACTATTTTATGGTGATTCACTATACACTCAACGCTTACCCCATTTGTTGTAAGAAAAGTAACATGATAAAAAGTGAAATTCAGTTAGAAACGTTTTATTGGAAGATACAAGATCGACTCAAAACTGCTACGTGGGTCCATTGTCCATTGTTAATTAGAGACAGTTTGTAGCTATTAATTCCATCAATTAATATACCGTCTAGATTATTAGAGTATCATAAATTTTCTTATTTTAATACTTTATATTTTCTTTTTTTATTGCCATCTTCCTTTAATCGTGGGGCGCACCTCAAAGTTATTTAATGTAACTTCTTATCTGTCAAACCACATGGAATCGATCCTAGTTTTCCAATATAATTAGTGACAGCTACTGCTTCTGATTTGGTTTAAACTCCTCAAAAGAAAAGAAGTTTCTTTTCTCATCTGTCGAAAATCTATTGAATTGGTGAATTGTTTACTTATTCCTTCTGTAAACCCAATTAAAACTTTCGCATGAACTTAATATTGGAACTTTCAATACTAAAATAGCACTTGTGGCTGAAAGTTTAGTTTTCTTAGGATTTTTTTGTTATATATATATACAAAGTAGTTTTCCAATAATTTCAAATCAATTTATTGATGTTTTGAAAATCTTCCTATAGACAGAAAAATTCAAAACATCAAGTGCATGACCTGGCTGCGCAGATTGTATCTCTTTTCTAACTTGCAACTTGTAAATTTTTTCAATATAGACATAAATTAATTACACTAAACTGTAAATCAAGAAGGATAATTATTTGATTTAGAAATACATAAAATTAAATTTTCATAACTTAATAAACTATTCATTGCTTAGAATTCATTGAATAATTTGCAAAGCTGTGTAAATGTTGTTATATGATTGAACTGTTTAACTGAAAAATGATTTATCTGTGATAGTATTTGATACTTGTCAAGTGGAATAGAACTGTATAATTACATGCTATAATTGATCTTGTTTTTTTGACATGAGTGAACCATCAAGGATGGTTACTCTGTTGAGTTTGTAAAACTCATCAAAATTACACCGTTGTTTTTCAGGTTTGAGAGTGAGACGATCTAGCTTCTTAGACTTTGTAAAAGCATATTTTGTGCAATTATTACAGTTAGATATGACTCAAAGATCAGTCATCCAGGATTGAGGACATAGTTATTTCTTTCATGTTTGTAGTACTCAATGTGTACTTAGTTGTTTATGCTCATAGGATAATGTTATAGAACATAGATGTTATTGTACTATATGAACAATGTAAATTATAGTTTTTGATATAACATGGTAACATTTTGGGTTTTAGAAAATGTATGATTGATGGTTTAGTTTATAATGCTATGTTATGTACAGTGAAAGTGAGATAGTTAACATGTCATTTCTGTCAGGCATGTATACATATATCCGATTGACGCACGTACATATGTCAGATAGGAATGGGGTGTTACATGGAGGGTCATGATATGAGTACTTATTTAGTAGATCTTTATATCTCTCTCATGTCTTACATAAGGTGTCATTATTGAACTACTAGAAAGGAGACATATCATTCCTTAACTTTTTCTTTGTTACATGGTGGAAGGTGTTTGGCAAGGAACTTATCTGCAAGACTCTCCCAACTATTAATTGATATATCCAACAATTCTTTTAGCCACTATTTTCCTCAATCCTTGAATATGAATAAAAATAGCCTTAGTCTAATGGCATCTTCATAATATGCCATATATCTTTAAAAAGATAATTATGTATCCATTGGGATCCTTATCAGGTAATCCATTAAATTGTGCATTTTATTGAAGCATCTAAATTACGTTGGACTTAATCTCAAAATAGTAAGTATTTATCTATGATCTTACAAAGTTCGATTGTGTTCCCAAAAGAGATGGTTTAGCATCCTCCATCATAGTTTTCCTACAAAGAAGGGATATAATTAGAAAAAGTCTAACACTACAACTAGTTTAAAGGTAAGAAAAGAAAGACGATGTTTATTGATTTTCTAACAAAGAGACATAAAATAAAACTATTCTAATATTGAAAATAATCAAGAAAATAATCAAAAGTTAACGCAACTAAAAAACTATGTTTAGTGAGTACTCCCAATAGTAGCACATTTAACTTTATAATTTAATTAACTTAGATTGAGTATATTCTTTAGTCTGGCATAACTTTTTAAATACTGAAGCTACATTCTCTCAAGTTATAGTCATTTATTCCCCAGTCGGTTAACCTATACCTCTATGTTAACCTTTTGAATAAATTAATTTATAAGAAATTATATGAAAGGTTTTCATCCCAATACTAGGAAGATCATATAGACCTCTCTTGAGCACCTTATTCAATCCCCCTCTATCTAAGTCATAGTTCACTCATAAGAAAACTCTCTCAAGTTGTCCATAAGTGAATTAAGATCATATTTTGATGCTAGCTAGAATAAATTAACATTAAGACTAATAAATAAAAATCATAGAAATATATCTCATATCATAAACTAAGCTAAATCAATCCACAAAAATAACTACTAGCATTTTTCCTATCTAAACATAAAAAAATTGTTTAACCACAAAATATATTTAAAAAATTAAATCAAAAGAGAAAAAAATAAAGAAGCCATCATAGAAGGAAATCTAAATGAACCCCTTAAATTCACCAATAGTTTGATCCACCGAGATGGTGTTTGGATATTAATCCTCTAGTAACATCATAGCTTATAATCAGTTACTTAAAGGTTGGAGAAGCCTTCTAAAGGCTAACCTTAGCTTTTAGAAAGAAAAAGATGTTCTTTAGAAGTGTTATCTCTAAAAGATGGCTAAATTCCCATAAAACTTAGGGTTTTTATAATAAAATATGTTTTACTCCCCTTATACCACAATCTAGCCTACAAATATCACATGGATCATGGGTTTCAGTATTTGTTCTTATTATAGACATGGACTTCATTATGATCGTTTCTTCAAGTTGTGAATCTCATTGGCTTCTTGAAGTTGAATAAATGGCATCTACTATAATCAAGCCTCCCAACCATAGACCATATTGTTTTCTTTTGGACTTGCACATAATTTCCGCCATAATTGTGGCTTAGTCTGTGTCACTTATTACACTTAATCCTTTTATAATAAAGGTTGGCAACATAGGTATGATTAAATTGCATTTCTCCAAGAATTGTAAATTGCTTTATGATTTCATTTAAAACTGCCTTCAATTGTTAAATAATATCATCTCAATGTCAAATTTGCACAATTACCCAAAAAGATAATAAAATAAATAAAAGGTAATTTAGCATTACAAACAAGCAAAATACTTAATAAAATATATGCATAATTCATGCATATCAATAGTTTTAAAAATAATGATTGTATTGCATTATGTGACCATGTATATAACTTTAATATAACTTGATTTTAGAGTTTATCTTAGTAAGTAACTTGTTATTTTATATTGACTGTGAATTTATAAAAATAAACAAAATTTGAGAATTTGATAAATTATATTCCACTAATTTTGATATAAGTAATATGAAAAAGTTATAAGTAATGCTACCAATAATTCGAAACTATGGACTAACTAAGTAACTAAAGGTATTTATGACAAAGTATTTACCATTGTGTCAAAAGGTTAGTGTGAATTCAAACAAGCTCTTCATTCTATACAAGTTTGCAAATATTTTGCATTAGTTTGTTTTCAATAAAAGTTGGTTAATTACTTATTATTCTATACTTGTTAGTCTATGTTCATTTTATACATAAGGTACATTTCTTTAGCTTAAGTTGATATTCAAAGATTTGCTAGGATAGGTTAAGGTTAAATTATAAATTATTGTAAGTATCTAGAGATCTAGGTAGTTGATGAATGATATAACTAAGTAAATAATGGTAATACTTAGCCATTTCATTGGACTATTTATTCTTTCTAAAATTAAAATCACTTAGGTTGATAATTATTATCACTGATTTGTTTTAAAATAAGAAAAAATTAAGTGTAAGAGAATATGATGTACATTTAGCCTATTTATTCTATTTTTATCTTAAATTATCTTGATTTAATTGTTTTTATTCGATTTTTTAGGTAATTTTGGATATGTTACAAGGGATTGAGTTTGTCTCATGATGGAATAGCTTTATAAGTTAAATTAGAAGAAAATACATATTTGGTTGAATACGATCTCATAAACAAACATATTATATCTTATGTCCATCTTTGTATAAAATAAAAAGGTGAGAAGCTTGAACACAAGCTAACACACAACTTTGTACTAAGGCATGCTCTTCTTTGAAGCTAAGGTATAAAAGACTCGTGCTAACTTATGGGTAGATAAGAGCCTGTGTCATATAGTAGAGTAGATATAAATCATATGCCTAGGATATACGCATTTCAATACCCATATTCCTCTTTAGTAAGAAAAGACTGAAGTGTAGAGTAAGATAAGGTTATGTCCCAGATTGTGTTTATAGCAGAGTGCCTATTTTACGAGCATCAGAAACCTAAGTTTTAGAAGTTCTTTTGAGTAGTTTTTAGTTTTAGTTTTAATTTCAAATTATGTTAGCAGTCGTAAAAGGGAGAGAACCCTAGTACACATTATATGGTCATATTCAAGGAGGAAATAGATCTATAATCACTATGGAGTACATCAAGGGATTGAGATCTTCACTATAATACCCTTTTTATGATTTCTTTAACTCTTTTATTTATGTTATTTGTTTTAAAGATTATTTATGGCTAAGTTGTTTTATGTCTAGATAGAAGGAACCATTTTTTGTCTTTGTATAGATTAATTTCAACATTTATAAAAGACTTTTATGTTTCTGAAATACCTATTTTCATCTTAATGATATAAGTGAAAACCTAAATAAAATCTTAAATTGCATAGGGACATTTAAAAGAACATGTTTATGAATTGACCTAGGAACTAATATTAAAAATGGAATGGAGTAATAAAAGTAGACTTATATAATGCTTCTGGTGTTAAAATAAAACCTTTTATGAAGTTTCATAAATCTTAATGTATTATTAAGTGTTAATCAGATAAACATACCACTTAATCGATCTAGGGATATGTGGTTGTACACGGAAAGGTGACAATTCATTAACTTGGAAATTTTCACTTATCCAAGTCATATAACATTTAAATAAGTTTAATCATGATTACAAGATGATGCTAGGAGGAATTTTCATCTAAATTTTACATATTATACGATTTCTTATCATTGACTACTTGGTTATTTGCTTTTAGTAATATTTTCATGTGTTTATTATACTTTCAGTTTAGTTTAAAACAACCATAATCTTTATTATTAATTAGATAATAGTAGAAAAGTTACTTTATTCTTGTGAGAAGGATACTCTACTCATCACTATACTACTATAAAATAATAGATTTACTTGCATAAAATTAATAGTATTTGGGTAGAGAAAACTACATTCAAGAAATTATAATCAGTGTTGCTCTTTATATTACTAAGGTACTTAGTCACTATCATTATAGCTTATCAGTTTAAGCCTTTAACTTTTTTATAAAAAAACCATAATTAGTTTTTCCTTTTAAGGTAGCTTAATAGCCTCTTGGTTGTGTTTATAGTCTTTGCTTGTTCCCATGTGTGCCTTAAGATTAGGCTTGCTACATATATAAGGTCAGGTCTTATAGTAGTTAGGTACAACAAACTACTTACTAGACTTATATACTCTTTTGCATTAGATTTATATTCTAAAATATTTTTTATAATGCTTCACATTGATAGCAAGAGGAAAACTACTAGTTTTTCCTTACTTAAATTTAATCTTTTTGTAATTAAAATCATAATGTAGTTTTCGTGTTGCTTAATCTCCATTCCAAAAAGTAGATAACATTCCCAATAAAAATTATTTTAAATATTGACTCAAGATTTTTCTTCAATCTTTTAACTTGAGTTTATTTCTTCATACAATCAATAAATCATTAATATGGAGAGAAATTACCAATTCCATGCCTCTTTCATCTTTTAATACATACAAGGTAGCTTTTTCACTTATACTTCCCTCTTGCACCAAATATTTATCAATTATGTTATACCATGCTCTTTAAGTTTGTTTTATTCCAAAAAGAGCCATATAAAGTAGGTACACATCTTCTTCTTTTCCTTTAATCACAAAACCTTTGAAGTTACTTAACATATATGATTTCATAGATGAATTAATTTAAAAATATTGACTTAACATTCAAGTGAAATAGCTTTTGACCATTTTGAATAATAAGAGCAATGAGTAATCTAAAAGTTCCATGCCTAATAGGTGCAAAGTTTTTAAGATAATCCACTGATTCTTATTCTTTCTATATTTGATCTGCCATACACATCTATCAAAGGTCTAATGACTCTTATAAGTACTTAGCTCCATCATCATCACTTTCTACTTTAACATTTGTTAAAGGTATTGAGTGAATCTCAAAACATTGACTACATCAATTTTTTTTCTAATACAATTTTGTCGTTCCGTCTACCACCACTTATCTATTAATTTAAATTCTCTTAGGAATAATGTTGTACTCTATATAGGTTTTGCTTAAGTGGTTATGACCAATGAAATTATTGAAATCACTCTTCTTATTAAGCTTGACCTTTTCATATCTAGAATGTGCATATAACTCAAACTTCTAAAGAATTTTAATCTTGTAACAGAGAGTAATTTGTTAGTCCATTTCTCAAATGCCTTGGTTGGAAACATATTCACCAAAAACATTAAGGTGTTAACTGCTACTTCCTGAAACCTTTTAGGAACTCTTTTGGCCATCAAACTTCTTACCTTTTAGGAGCCATTTATGTCAGCTATCCTATTTTATTAAGGGGTATATAGAGCTTATGATTGATTCTTAATTCCTTCTTTAACACATAATTCATCAAACCCTTTGGAGATATACTTGATGTTTTCCTAATTTAAGTTGTTAAGAAACAGATTAGATTCTTTTTCAACTATTGTCCTTAGCATATTAAATTTATGAAGGACTTCTAAGATAAAAACATTTATGGAGATCACAAAAGAGTTGCTTCTATCAGGTGATGGTTTACTTACAGGGGATCAATTTTAGCTTATCTTGATCTTTCTATATTGCTACTCCAAAAGGCAATTGAATTTGTTTACCAAAATTGACAAGCTTGAAATATTTTCTTCACTTCTTTCACTTTAGAAAGACCTTAAACCTTTAATTTTTGCTCATTTGATCAAGGAATTACCACCAAGATGTCCCATTGTGCTAAAGCATATATTTATCAACATAAGCAATGTTAACTCCATCAAGAGAATCATTGTTTCAATAGTTTCAGCCTTTGAAGTCCAATCAATTGTAAAAAAAATTTCCCCTCATTTCAATTCTTATTAATTCACTTTCTTTTAAGTCAATAATCACATGGTCACCCTTTTTAAAGTTAACATAAAGAAAAACCATTTCAAGTAACTAACCAATACTCAATACGTTTTGGTTCAATTCAAGCACAAATATAATTTCAAAAATGAGTTTATAATTATTAGAGTTGAAAGTGTTACACTTCATTTGTCCTTTATTTCAATCAAATACTTTATTGTCAATTCTTACTTTGTCGATAAAGCTTTTATCAAGTCCTTTGAATATTGATTCATCATCTATCATGTGGTAAGCGAAACTCGAGTCCACAAGACATTGATTTTTTTTGGAGTAAGCTGATAGTGCCACCAATAAAGAGACACTCATCAACTTTTTATTTTGGAAGGTAAATGAATTTTACCTTGTAGGGAATTCACCAATTCTATTAAAGTGAGTCAAGTAGTGTCTTATACTTTTAAATACCTTAAATCTTTTGTTAAAATTTTTTGGGACACTTAAATGTACCTTTCCAATCTTTCTTCTATCTTCAAGGACTTCTCCAAGCAATCTAAATTTGTTAAACCCCTTCACAAGCTTATCTTTATATTGTTTGACAATTCTAGCCTCACTCATCTTAAAAATTTTAAATCCCCCCTAGAGATTGAGAACTCGAAGTCGCTTACTTCTTTGAGAGTCTTAGAGCTCTTTCTTGATATTGTCCTAAGCTCCTTTATTAGCTTCACTTGTCATTAAAATTAAAAAGATTACATCTAAAACTAAAAAATGTATTGCAAGGAGTGCCTTGCACCTCTTGCTCTCCTATTTATTGTAATTCTTTACTTGATTTACAAATGAGTTATTTGACGGAGGTAGAGGAAGTGTCCTTGTTTCTACTATATCCTAGACATCAAACATTCTAAAGTAGGCTTTCATTTGACAGCATGTATACGATCATTTTCCCAATTAAATACTAGACGAACAGTTGTAGAGAAATTAGAAGAAGCTATTAAAACACTACTTGTTGAAGGTTTTTAAAATATATATTGTATTTGGAATTGAGAGAGGGCTCTCCACATGCCTTTGTTTTTAATTCTAGCGAGCCTCTTAAGACCATAAATGCTTAGATACCATGATAAATTTTAAACATAAATTTAATATTGAAACTTTCGACAGTGGAACTACTATAATTGTGGCTAAAGGTTGAGTTTTTAGTAGATATTTTGGGTGTAAAACCAGTAATCATCATCCATTTTTATTTGTAAATTAATATATACATAATAATTTTTTAATAACTTCAAATCAACCTAGTTCAACCTAATTCTGACGAGGCTGCACGTTGCCGTTTGGATCCATGAGATTGACTGTCTCCGACTTGAAGGTTCCTGCAAAACAAAGAAGGCACGTTGGGGTTGTTTCCCGATTAGCCCCTCCGATGCTCAAGTTAGTCTTTTTTTGTGAGGGTTGGATCGCCGTGAACAGAGAAAATTAGGGTTATGAGTTACGTACCCGTATCATGGCAAAGTTATACCTTATATATGGGATGGTTGTTAGGTTTAGGTCTTTACGTGTGCATGAGAGACTTCCTCCTACTAGTGGGCCATAGATGTGTGGATCGGACTCGGGTTAGCCAATGGGCGTGAGACTGATCTTTGAGAGATAGACCGATCAGCCCATGGGTCGTTGTGATTGGGTTCGGGCCCAGTACGACCGACTCGACCATAAGCCCCCTACTCCTCGAGTCTAAGCAAGGAGAAGAGTCGAAAGAGTACACCGAGATCCTGTCGCTCGTCTATGAGACAGCTCGGGGTAGGTCCGATCGGTCGGATATTAATGTTGTAGCTCGTCTATGAGGCAGCTCGTAGTAGGCTCGATCGGTCGGGCTAGGCGCTTGTTGTATGATAGCTCGTGCCAAGGTAGATCAGGTGAACATCGTCATTGAGCGCGTGAAGGTACTTGGAGTAATTATTACTGACGGCATGTGCCCTCTGATAAATATTCAGAGTTTGTAACCGTTGTGCAGCTGTCACGTGCGTCCTTTCAACTGTTGCGCCGTTCCGGGTTTCTAATAACCCTAATTCATCTCCGTTCAGATCCAGCCACGTGTCCGAGCTCGGCTCGGATTTTCTCCACGCGTCAAGCATTGGTT
>JANIJH010000005.1:21529915-21549783 GCA_024520975.1 Erythroxylum areolatum | reverse complement strand
TATGAGATGAACTCTTTCTGCATGCAAATGGAACTCTCAAACATCTTTTTTTTTTGGATTAACACTACAAATATGAAATGATGTCAAATGAACACGCCATGATTACTCCAATGATATTGTCTGGCCATGGCATTCTCTGTTCACTCCATCCACAGTCTGAACAACCAGAATCCATCGGCTATATCACATTGCAACCAACTCAAAAGAAACTATGCAAGTGCTTTAAGAGCATCCGAGTCAAGCAAACAAAACAAAGCAAATTCTTTCAATACTGAGGGTGAGCATCAGGTCTCCATGGTTAAAGAAAATATCAATTAAATATTTCAGATGCAAATTGCCCATTAACGCCGAGCTGCCCGAAACAACCAATATTATTTCAACACTTACCCTTTTAAATTAAACAAATTATAAAAAGAAAAGAAAAAAGAATTTTAATCGATCATAACCATTGGGGATTCATGCTTAGATATTTGTGGTGTAGCTAACTGGAAAATTAGGGATTAAGAACTAACTAGCTTGAGAGAAATAAAAGAAGAGATAGGAACAGAAGATTCAGTTAATTTGTTAATCGTTAGTTTCTCCCTTTCCACCTCTAACGGTTATTAATGTTAACGACTACAATAACCGTTATTGGCTATCCAATCATTGCTTAACGGATGTCTTATACACACAACATTTTGGGAATACTACATCGAGTTACAATTCTACAAACACGTATTCCCTACTTTCACCCTTCAGCTATGAGCTTCTATCATTTCTCACCCCTGAAGAACCTTGTCCACAATGTTTACATCAGAAAAAACGTTCTTGATAAAGCTAATACATGCAAGAAGGGTGGAATTGTGTATGACTTGAAAATTTTTGCAAGTTACTTTCAATTTGTATAAAGATAAGAGCCTGTCAAAATTTAAAACAATAGGAATCTGTCAGACGATAGAAGTCTGCTAAACAACAGGAGCTTGTTAAATGCAGAGCCAACCCTGGGCAAGGGCAGGCAGGGCACTTGCCCAAAGCCCACCATAAAAAGGGGCCCCTCAATATATAACATTTCCAAGGTTTAGCTTAAGCATTGAATGTAGAGAACGTTGGTGACTAATAAAGGCTTCCATTTTATAACGTTATCCGCATTGAAAAAGGAGATGGATGTAGCAATTTCCATATTTAACTTTGAAAGTTAACATTAACTTGTTAATTTTTTTTTGAAGAAAGGATAATATTATTAAAAAAACGACGAGAACAAATCTCAAACAACACATCAGGCATAGCAACCCATAAATGAAACCTGCCATGGCGAATAGAGTCATGCGCTAGCAGGTGGGCACTCCTATTCTCTTGACGCCTAATTAAAAAAACCTTAATATCCGGCCTAGAAATAAGAATGGCCTTACAATCAGACACAATCAAACCAAAATCAGAATTTTCCTCTCATGAGGAATTAATAGCAAAATATAATGACTGATAATCTGTAAAAACACAACCAGGATCAAGTAAAGAATCAGAAGCATAATGTAAACAATGCCACAAAGCAAGGGCCTCCGCAACTGCCGCTTGATTACCACCTTCCTTATAGCCAGAAATAGCCAAAGAAAAGTTACCTACTGCATCTTCTATAGCCAAACCAAAACCCACAAAATCTATCGCTTCAAAAATAGCACCATCAACATATGCAAGCCAAGATGCTTGGTGGTGCACTTATGCCAACCGAAATGAAGCCACACCAGTATGGACTCTTGCCGCTGTTGTCTGTAATGTTGAAGAAGCATTCTTGAATTCCTCCAGCATAAGGCGGGTTGACTGTGTAATATGTAAGGGATTTGGTCTGGTATTGGACTATAGTAGGACATTTCTTACCGCCCAAAGTTGCCATGCCACCGTGGCACCAAATTCGGCCATCCGCTTGCCTAAGGAAGAGAAGATTTGCAAAAATATATCCTGAAAAGACAAATTCACATTAGTGAAATTAAATCCGGCTAGCCTCGAAACGTCTTTGACAACACAACACTTAACAAACACATGGTCCACATTTTCCTCATCATGGCAGAACAAATATTGCAAGAGAACATTAATCCCACGCTTTGTCAAATTATCCCTAGTAGGGAGCACGTTGCGACCCAAATGCCACATAAAATCCTAAACCTTTGGCGAAACATCAAGCTTCCATAAGTGCTTCCATAACACTCCAGCACCCCCCATACCAGCACCATTTCGGAATAAACGGTAAGTTATATGATAAGCAGTTTTGACCGTATAGAAACCTTTCCGATCAAAATGCCACACTAACTTATCCTGATGTGCACTCAAAGGAATGCTCAAAATTCTTCTTATATCATTAACTGAAATAGATTCATAAGCTTTGGAACATCCCACTTCTTTTCACCTGCAACAAAAAGATCGCAAACCCGTAAAGCATCATGGATAAAAACAGAACCATCCTCCATATAAAAATTACCCTTACGGGGAATCCAAGGGTCCCTATTCACATAAATACTACGCCCATCACTAACCCTCCATTTCACCCCTTGCTTCAACACCTGTTTAGAGAACAAAACACTCTTCCAAACAAAACTACATCCAGATCTCGGAGTAGCGGATAAAAAATCCCCCTGGGAAATATTTAGCTTTGAAGACACTGTATACGAGAGTGTTGGTATCAGTCAACAGCCTCCACCCTTGTTTTCTTGGCAAAGCAGTGTTACAACATCTCAGGTCTCGGAATCCCATTCCACCATCAGACTTCTTACAGCACATACGATCCCATGCAAGCCAATTAATACCCCCATGATCCCACTTGCCATTCCACCAATACTTATTAAACATTACTTACAACTCATTACACACAGACACAGGTAACAAATACACATTCATGTAATAAGCTGGAATTGCCTGTGCAACAGATTTAATTAAAATTTCATGGCCAGCTCTAGACAGAGAACGACTAGTCTAGTTATTCATTCTCTTCCACACCCTATGTTTTAAAAAAGAAAATTTTGTTTTTTAGTCCGTCCAATTAAAGAAGGCAATCCCAAATAATTATTACCACTGATCGGAAGAGTAACATGGAGTAACCCAGAAATAACATGTGTTTCATTCTCAAGAACAGAGGGACTAAAAAGAATGCCAGACTTATTGAGATTAATAAACAGACCTGAAGTTGCCTCATAAGTTCCCAGAATATCTTTAATTTCTGAAGCCTCCTGAATATTACCCTCAAAAAAGAGAAGTGAGTCATCTGCAAAGAAAAGATGAGAAATTCTCGGACACCCATTACCAGCCCGAATACCATGAATCAAACCCCTGCGCTCTGCATCCTTAAGTAAAAATGAAAGGCCCTCGGCCACAAACAGAAACAAATATAGGGAGAGAGGATCCCCTTGCCATAAACCCCGAGAAGGAACAATCGGCCCCACTTGCTTATCATTTACACAAATTTTATAATCAATTTCCATAAAGCACATCTTCATCCAATTCAACCAAACAGGATCAAAACCCAGAGCAACAATCATATCACACAAATATTCCTAATTAACAGGGTCATAAGCTTTAGCAATATCAATTTTCAAAGCATATGCACCATTTTTACCCCTAGCACGAATCTTTAAACTGTGAATAGTCTCATATGCCACCATAAAATTATCCGTAATCAGACGACCCGGAATAAAAGCAGATTGATTCTTAGAAATCACCTTATGAAGAACATGTTTCAATCTATTGGCAAGAGTCTTTGACATAATTTTATAAAGCACATTGCATAGGGTGATAGGTCTAAATTCCTTAACTAATACTGGATTCTCCCACTTAGGAATCAGAACAATCAAAGTTTCAGTTAAAGATTTAGGGAGGGTACCTTGGGAAAGCCATAATCGACAGCTATCGGAAATATCCTTGCCCATTAAGTTCCAGTTCTTTTGAAAGAAAGCCAGATTCAACCTATGCGGTCCTGGCGCTTTATCTGGGTTCATTTGAAAAAGGGCAGTCCAAAATTCATCATCCGAAAACGATCTCATGAGTGCTACATTATCATCAGGACTAACCAATGACTGTACCAATCCAATAATGTGACTACGATTAGAGGCGACAGTGCTTTGGAAAAGTTAACCAAAATAATCCCTCACTAAAGTTTGAATCCCATCTTCACTGTGAACCCAAAAATCGGAGGCTTCCTAAAGTTTTTCAATCCGGTTGCCTCGCCTTCTAGCCTTGATACTATTATGAAAATACTTCGAATTCTTGTACCCATTTTGTAGCCAAAAAACTTTAGCTTGCTGCTTTAATCTGATCTCATCCTCGACCAAGAAAATATTCCATTGTTCCTTCAGATTTCGAATAATGAGACTATCCAAATTATCAATTTCCGATTCAAGTTTCTATTGAACAATACGCTTCTACTTCCACCGCAAGCGATTTCGTTCCTTCCCCCATGCTTGAACATCATCAATCACCTTATTTCTTCTAAGAATAAAGTCATCATTTACCGAGCCATGCTAGGAATGCAATACAATGGCAAAAAATTCATTATCCAATAACCATGAATTATCAAACCTGAAGTTGCGATTTGTGCAGCCAAGAGAGCCATCAGTATCGACCAAAATAGGAGAGTGGACAAATACAGGAGCCACCAAATTAGTACACATAGCATTCAGAAAAAGAGAATTCCAAGATGGCGTAGCACAAGCTCTGTCCAGTTTCTCCCGTACCTGATCTTGCGAAGTCTCCCTGTACACATACGTAAACATAGAGCCCATTGTGAAGATATCGGACAAATTAGAGTCCATTAACGCTTAATGAAAACCATTAATCAAAAAGTTTGCACGAGGTGGGCCACCATCTTTCTCAAAATCAGCTGCAATATCATTATAATCACCGACGCATAACCACGAAAGACTACTCCTGGCAACAAGGGATCTCAATAAATTCCATGAGTCCCTCCTTATAGTACTTTCAGGATATCCATAGAAACCTGTAAACCTCCAAATGCACACAAAACTTTGAATTTCACAATCAATGAAATTATGAGAATAACTCTGAATTGATAACTGTACAGAATTACTCCACATAATGGAGAGACCACCCCCAATACCAATACTATCAACTGAAAAGCAATAATCAAAGAGAGAAAAAAGAACGTAAAGCTTCCATCCTAACACCATGAACTTTTGTTTCAGAAACAAAAACAACTGCTGGCTTATGACGTAAAATCATATCCTTTAATGCTCTAATTGCCCGAGGATTACCTGCACCTCGGCAGTTCCACACTAAGAGCCTCATGGTCGTCGGTCGACCTTCATATTGGAAGGTTCGACCGTTTGATTCTTTGTGTTACCCCTTGCTAAATCCTTGGTTGCAGAAATAGAAGGGTTGAAGTATTCATAGGGTCTTCTTCCTCAGGCCCAATGGACTCTTGGCCCACATTCTGCCAATCTGTGTCCATTTTGCTAGTAGTAGAAGACGTATCATCAAATTTCTTATCAAAATTCAAATTCCCACAAAGGAAGGAATTTTGAAAATTTTGGGATGGCAACACACCATGATTGCCGCCAGCCAATCCCCCAAATTTCGTAACTCCCAAAACAGTAGTACCCATCGTGTCCGATCTCAGCCATGAACTCGTCGGACACTGCATTCGTCGGCCAGCCGCCTTCAAACTTTCATCGCACATTGGCCTTAACTCTTCTCTCTTGTGATGAAGGAGTAAATCACAAAAAGAATCTGTATGTCCCAACTTCCCACAGAGGAAACAAAAAATAAAAATCCTTTCATAGGAAAACATGGCATAAAAAATCGATTTGTCAAGGTCAACAATCTTCTTTCTATGAAGCGGTTTCGTGGTATCAATCTACCCTAATCCGCATCACATATTCATCGTTATCATCCTTACGAACAGTAGGGTCATATTCAATAAAAGAGCCAATAAAAGCTCCCAGTCCTTTGGCAGCCAATTCATTCATATAACTAGGTCTAAGCTTATGAATCACCACCCAAACGTCAGTAAAAATAAGAGGTATATGAAGAGGATCCTCACCAGGTTTGATTTTACGAAGCAGCAGCAAGTGTCTATTAAACAACCAAGGAGTGCCATCCAGAACCCAATCCATATCCACATCCGCATAGAAATGAAATAAGATGCATTTTGCACCCATATCAGAAATGGAAATTTCGGCGAGAGGATGCCATAAATCAGCAAGTTTCTCCTTCATAGACACAAAGTTGATGCGATTGTACGTTAAGAACATACCAACCAAACAAAGATCAAAAGTCGATTGGCTAGTAGCAGGAGAAGGAGCAATAGCCAAGCTTTCATCTTCCTCATCAGACAAAGTCAATTGGTGGAAGCCGGTTTCCGTGGAGAAAACCCTAGAAAAGACGAAAATGAGAGGACTCATGCACTAGGCATACGAGAGAACTAGTCGAAACTTTAACTTGTTAGTTATAAATAGTTTTGAAGTATTTAGGTTATATTTTTACCTTCTAATTTCTTCATTTTCATCAATATATGTATTTAAGATACTCCGACTTAAAAATTAGCAGGCAAAAATTTCACAATTCTGTCTTCTGAGTTATGAGTATAATTTAAAGATAAAGTTTATAATTTTTAATATATTTCTAGCATATTAAATATTTGATTATGTTATAATTAATTTGTAATTTGTCATTAAGGTGGACATTATATTAGCATTTTAAATCATAACATTTATATTAAATGATATTGTATCTATTTTTGTATCTTCTTTTTTATTTTTAGATTACTTATTATTTATAATAATTAAATATTAATAAATAATTTATTTTTTGTAATTGCAATTTTCATTATACTTTGCCACAAGTAATGTACACGTAAGTTTCGTGATAATATGACTAAATCAAATAATTTAAGTTACTCAATTCAAAGACTACATAAATGGTTTCCTTTATTATAAAAATACGTATGATTCTATTAAACATGTCTTAATAATAAAATAATAATAATAATATTCAATCATTTCCACAACTTATAGAATAGGATAATATTTGACTTGGGAAACTTAGAATATTTAATAACTTAGAATATTATTTACTATATTTTTCCTAAGTATGTTAATTTCTTGTATTTTTAGAAATTAGTGTGTCTCTATCATTAAAATTTGCTCTTTGTTTTTTATTTTTAATATTAGATATTAAATTTTGCTATTTATTTTTTTCCTCTATCACAGATATAATACCATTTATATATCTTTGTTATATATTGTGAAGCTATCGGAGTTTGGTTGTATCTGCATACTTCTTCCAGTTTCATACAAGTGCTTTTATTCTTTTTCTAGTCCAACTATATTATAATTGGTTTATATTATGTTGCCTAAAAAGCATTTGTTGGAAGTGAAAAAAGGAAGAAAAAAAGAAAACAAATAGCACAGTTGATAGAATCTCAAAAAGGAGCAATTAATAAATTTATTAAAAGAGTAGCCTCCTCTAGTGAGAGTCCAAGGAATCAGGTGAAGACAGTTTTGAACAACATAAAGAAAACTTAAGTGATGAGATTCATATTCATGAGTATATTAGAAATCTGAGTGAGCACGATCATATACCAAATGCATCCACTTTAGAAAATTTAAAGGCAGATGAGCAAGTAAGCCCTATATTGGACATTTATGATCTTAGAAATTGGGATAATCTTGATAATAAAGCAAGGAATATTTTAGTTGAAAAGGGCCTGTAAGAGACCTGAATCTTATGTTTCCTTTAGACAATACCTCTCGTCATTTTTTATATTCTTATTATTATAGAAATTTAAGTAATGAAGAGATTAGCGATAGAAAATGGTTAGTTTATTCTAAACATGTAGATAAAGTATATTGTTTTTGTTGTAAGTTGTTCAAATCTACTAACAAATAAAGCTGATTAGCAAATGATGGATTTAAATATTGGAAGCATCTTAGTGAGAGACTCAAAGAACATGAGAATTGCATTAAGCATATGACTAATCTGAGAACCTGAAATGAATTAAGACTAAAATTGAGCAAAAATCAAACAGTTGATAAAGATTTGCAACAAAAAATTACAAGGGAGAAAGAACATTAGAGACAAGTTTTGATAAGAATAGTTTCTGTTGTGAAATATCTTGCTAAATATAATTTAGCTTTTCAAAGATCTAATGAGAAACTTTACTAAGATGATAATGGTAATTTTTTAGGATTGATTCAGATTATTGCTGGATTTGATGTGATAATGCAAAATCATGTTAGACGTATTCAAAATCATAAAATTCATCATCATTATCTTGGTCATAAAATTCAAAATGAGTTGATTTCTCTGTTGGCCTATAGCATTAGAAGTTCTATCATAGGGATCATTAAAGAGGCAATATACTTTTCTGTTATTCTTGATTGTACGCCCATATTTGAGTCATCAAGAACAAATGAGTTTGTTAGTACGATTTGTGAAAATGTCAAATAAAAAATAAAAATGGAGGAGTACTTTTTGGAGTTCTTAAAGGTAGATGACACATTTAGATTGGAACTTTTCAATGAATTATTGAACGCATTTAATTCTCTTGATCTTAATGTTTATAATGTAAGGCGTCAAGGTTATGAAAATGGTTCTAATATGAAGGGAAAATACGAAGGGTTTCAAAAGCGATTACTGGAAATAAATCCAAGAGCATTATATATGCCATATGCTTGTCATAATCTTAATCTTACTCTTAGTGATATGGAATATTCTTGTGTTAAAGTTGTTTCATTTTTTGGAGCAGTGCAACATATATATGCATTATTTTCAAGTTCTCCTAAAAGATGGAAGGTTTTGTTTGATAATATTTTAGGCTTAACTATAAAATTATTGTCCAACACTCGTTGGGAGAGTTAAATAAATTTTTTTTTAAGTTATTAGATTTCAAGCTCCTCAAATAAGATTGGCTTTGATGGAATTATCCAGATCTTGTGATGATGCCAAGTCAAAGAGTGAAGCAGAAAGCTTGGTTAGTGTACTTGAGAGTTTTGAGTTTTTACTTCGTATGGTTATTTGGTATGATATTTTATTCGCTATTAATATGGTGAGTAAAAAGTTGCAATCTAAATCTATGTGCATTAATGCTATCATAAGAAATTAGAAGGTGTGTTGGTATTTTTTGAGAAATATAGAGATGAAGAGATTAGCTCTAGTATGAATATTGTCAAAAGTCTTGCGCTTCAGATAAATATAGAGCCTACATTTCCAACTAGATGTTGTATTATTAGAAAACACAATTTGATGAAATTTACCACAATAGAGAAATATAATCAGCTGAGAATTCTTTCAGAGTTAATTACTTTCTAGTTGTTGTGGATATGGCAATTACTTTGTTAAAGAATATATTTGAACAATTAACGATATTTGGTAATATTTTTGGATTCTTATTTGATTCAAGGAAGTTGATGTTATTGGATGATAACGAATTAAGAGAATGTTGCACTAATTTTATAACGACTTTTTCTCATGATAATGTGTTAGATGTAGATTTAGATTATCTTTTTATGAATTAAAAGTATTGCAAATGACTTTGTCAAATGAGTCGATGTCATCAATTGAAATTTTAGAATTTTTTAAAGCTTCAAATTGTTATCCAAATGTTTCAATTGCTTATCGAATTCTATTGACTATATCTATGACTGTAGCATTAGTTGAGAGAAGTTTTTCAATGTTAAAATTATTGAAAACCTACTTGAGGTCATCAATATCACAAGAAAAGTTGAATGGATTGGCTATGTTATGTATTGAGAATGATATGTTGGACAATATTGATCTTGATAATATTATTAATAAATTTGCATCTAGAAATGCATGGAGAAATTGTTTTTCATAAATCATGATCCTCTATGTATTTATTAGTATAATTTTCTTAGTGTTTTGCAATCTAATATTGTTGTTTGATTACTGCTATTGCTATTTTGTTGTTACTATTACTATTTTAGTTATTTTATTGTTAATGATATTTGTAATATATTATTAGCTGATGTTATGATCATTTAATATTTGCTTGAGTATGTAAACTTATAAATTGAGTCATTTATGTTTTTGTTTGTTGGATAACATTTTGCTAACAAATGCTACAGGGTGAATTTCCTGTGTAAGCATTGCACCTATACCCTCGCCAGTCACATTAACATTTACCACAAACTCTGTAACAAAATTAGGAAGAGCTAGTACAGGAGTTGCTATCAAAGCTTGCTTCAAAGTTGAGAATGAAATCGATGCCTCTTTTGTCCATTAAAATGAGTCTTTCTTCAACAAATTAGTTAGAGGCTTGCTTATCTATCCATAAGCTCTAATAAATCTTTTATAATAACCAAATAAGTCTAAGAACCTCCAAGTTGCCTAGTGGTTGTGGCCAAGCAGACACGGCCTGAATCTTCTACGAATCCATTGATACTCCATTGTCACTTATGATATATTCTAAGTATTCCAATTGAGGAACTCCAAAAGAGCATTTAGACATTTTCATGTAAAATCGTTGTTCTTTTAAAATCTCTAGTACTAAGTATAGATGCTTCAAATGCAATTCAAAGGTTTGAATACATATCAAAATATCATCAAAAAACACCAATACGAACCTTCGTAAATACACCTTGAATATTTGACTTATTAAGCTTTGAAATGTAGATGGTACATTCATTAACTTAAAAGGCATTACAAGAAATTCATAATGTCCTTCATAGGTTTTAAAAGTTGTTTCGTAAATTTCATCCACTCGTGTTTGATGATAATCATCTCTAAGATCTAGTTTAGAATAGAAATGTACACCATTTAACTCATCGGTAATTCCTCTACTAAAGGAATATGAAAATTTTCCTTTCTGGTGCACCGATTAAGGGATCTGTAATAAACACAAAAATGTCACGATCAATCCTTCTTCTTGAACAAAATAACTATAGCTAAGAACAAGCTAACACTTTGTCTAATGATACACTGTTGCAGCATATCATTCACCAATTCTTCTAGAATGCATTTTTGGACTCCGGAGTACTTGCAAGGTCAAAGATTTACAGCCTATGATCACTCCTTCAATGGTATTCTATGATCATGGAATCTAGATCGGTTCTTCAAAAATATCACTGGACTATTTTAATAAGTTTTGTAATAGTTCACGAAAGTCACTAAGTAATTTTGTGGCAATTGTTTCAACCTATGAAGTTCTCAATTCCACCTATTTTCAATCATGCTTTTAGTATAATCTTCTTGATGCACCATTATAAAAATTTTAGAAATCAACTGTTTTCAAATCACGAGCATAAGGAAAAATAAAATTTTATGGTTTCTAATCGTATCCCAATAATTAGATAACTGGAATAATTTATTCAAATCATAATGAAATCATACCTAATTTGATTTTCCTGTTGAAATCTTTTCGAAAGCTTTTTGATATGTCAACCATGTGTTGTTCATGCATCCAGTGTCTAACAATATCCACAAAGCAATTTCTTAACTTTTGAGAAGAAAAAGTAAGAGTTCTAGGTCTCTAATGCTAATTCCCTATTTATAGGAAAAGCATTAGGGTTTTTTAATTTTATATTAAAATTAAGTACCTCAATTATAGTTAAAGTCAAATTCTAATTCTAATTAATTTAATTTTAATAAAATCAAATTTCTCATATTTGATCCCTAAAGTCCCTCAAACTTTATAATTAAATTAATTTCTATTAAAATAAAATACATCAATTATAATTTAAACCTATCTCTATTTATAATTAATTTAATCAAATATCTCATATTTGATTCCTAAAGTTTCTTAAACTTTATAATTAAGTCCAACTTAATTGAAATTAATTTTTCGCTTTTAAACTACTCTATATGTGTGACCCATTAGGTTTATAATATATTAACAAAAATAATAAATTCTAATTCTAATTCTAATTCATAATTAGGATCAAATAAATTAAAACTTCTTTTAATTTATCATTAATTCTCCAATAAATTTATAATCATATATTAAGATTAATGTCCAGCAATACATCATGTGATTGGTTTATTTATATACCGATATTAGTTTTACCATAAGCGCATAGCTTAGCTGTAGCTAATTCTAGCAAGTACGGTTCGATCTCATAAAGACAACGATTACTAACAATTACCTTTCTCCCATTATATAACCTAAGGATTGATTTTGGATTTTAATAAAGAAATTTAAAACTTAAATAATTAAAATAAAGTAGGAAGCAATATTGAACATATAGATGAAACAAGTCACTTAAAAATAATAAATATTAAAAATTGATGTCTAGGTTATGAATCTCCCAAAACCCTTAAATAATTGACCTTTTATTATGCAATTATTTTATTGACCATTGGACCATGGAAATTCCTATTGTATTCTAATAACTCTTTTGAGACTAATAACAACTAGTCTTAGAATTATTAACCGATATTATTCAAGTTAAAGGTACTAAGATTGCTTTATCGATTTGTAAATTTCACTATTAGGTTTGACCCTAATTAAGAGGATTTATGTTGACCTATCTCTAGATTTTCAATTAACTCCTTTCAATTAAAGTATATCTATTTACACACAAGATTTCTCAATCTCTATGTTTTAAAATCAGATTATGTACTAATATTCTAGATCTATGAGAACATATATTAAACAAATAATTGAATCATAATAGATCAATCAAAATAATTGGATTAGATAAAATAATCAAAACATGTTATAGCACAAACTAAGGTTCATGTCACCTAGATATTAAAGATATTTATTTACATATAATAGAAAACAAAATCAAACATAAACTGAAAGAAAAACAAATAGAAAACAAAGAGTTCATAATTCTAAATCTCTCTTTCTCTTTTATCGAATGTTCTTGCAAGTTTAAGGTTAATGTCGTAATTTGGATCTTTTGATGATTTCTTTGTATGCTCCACTTCTTTAGATCAATATTGTCCCTTTTGGATGTTCTCTATGATTAGATCCGTCTACAAAAGTATGGTCACCTCTTTTGCCTCTAATCACATCTTTTTATAGTAAATTATAAGGTTTCTGAGAGATACACAGTCTGATACATGATTGTGTACTAGATTGTGTATAACCTAAATTCTCTAAAATTCGTGAATTTGTATAGCCTGAGAGAATTACAAAGGCCATTTACACAGTCGTATATCCCTTAATTGTTGTAGATTTTTGTTTTATGTCGTGTTTTCATCCAAATTCTTCTCTTTTTTATCCGCGAAGGCAATTAGAACCTATAAATGCACTTGGAGCAAATTAATACCAATTATACAATAAAAGTATAAAATATCAAGCAAAAATACATCAAATATGGGATATAAATATGATTAAATATGCATCTATCTAACATCCCCACACTTAAGCTTTTGCTTATCCTCAAGCAAACTACAATAAAAATACAACATCAATCCTTCATTAATCTTAACCTGTCCATTCATAAAATAAATCATCATGTCATATTAAATCAAATTAACATACAATTAGAATCAAATCATCCTAAAATTAACTTCCTAAGTCCATATTAATAGTAATCACATCAAGAATTGCATTGATATCAAAAGCTTAAACCTTTTACAGCCTCACCAAGAATTCACTTAATGCACTCAAGTGTTTAGGGTAAAAAGTATCAAACTCGCAATTAATGCATATTCGAACTCTTCCTATATGCTTGCAGTATTATCATATCTCCACCACTTATGTATACATTAGAAACAAAAATCAAAAGATCTTTATACAACTTGTAATGGGTCTTAGGTACAGTATGATTGGGATATTAAAAAAGGTGAAATTAAAGGAAATTTACTAAAGAGAAATTATAAGAAACTTGTTTACAATTACACAAGTCCACTCATTATAAAGACAACTTTTCTTTTTTTTTTTTACTTTTTCTATTATATCGAGCATTCATATTGTGCCACAGTTAAAGAAATATTAGACCTTTAAACAATTTAATGTGTCAATCAAACATGTAACGTAAATAATCTTCACAATTCAAAACAATTAAAAAGGATTCAAAGAAAAATAGGATAGAGATTAATATGTGGGTATAATCAATGAAAAAAAAGCTAAGGCTTAACATGGTTACTCCTAAAGGATAATTTTAAGGTAATGTAATTATCAAAGAAATAGGCCAAAACAAATTGTTGAATTCAAGTACCTTTATCGCTTCAATATTTCTAATTTAACAAATCTAGTCTCAATATGTATAATAAAAGCATGTTCTAAAATTCTTCTACTATACATGATAATATACAAGAAGGAATAAAAGATCTTAAAAATTTCAAAATTTTGTTTTAAGGCTCAAAAGCTCACGAAAATATAGGTTTATGTTCATAAACAGTATGCAATTTTCATAAAAGTAGTTTATTTTAACTATCATCCTTTTGCATACTAATTCAAATCAATATTCAATAATGAAATAAAGTATTTATGAATAAATTTCAATTAAGTTAAGATATTTTGATACGTTCAAATGTATTTTAACTGTATTTTGATCCATCCAAATTTAGACTACATCCTTATAAAATATGTGAAAAAGAGATAAAAAGAATATGAAAATAAAACTAACATAAATAAAAAGAAATATAAAATAACATCAATATAAAATTTAGACTACATCCTTATAAAATAAATACAAAAATAATGGCTAGAGTAATAACATCCAGGTATTCTTAATATCACTATTCTCAACAACAACATCGAAAACTTGATTGGTTTATCTCTATACTAATATTAAATTTACCATAAGTGTGCGACATAGTTGTAGCATATAGGCAAAAACAGGTCGATCCCACAAGGATAGTGATTACTAGTAATTATCTTTTTCCTACTATCTAGCCTAAGGGTTGAATTTGGATTTTAATAAAGAGAATTAAACAATTAAAATAAAATAGGCAGTAATTTTGAACATAGAGACAAAAGAAGTCATTTAAAAAACAATCAATATCAAGAATATGTCTAGGTCATAAATCCCCCTAAAACCTTACATAATTGACCTTTTATTATGCAATTTTTTATTTACTATTAGACTGTATAAATTCCTATCATATGCTAATAACTTACTTAAGACTACTAATCTTAGAATTATCATCCGATATTATTCAGGTTAAATGTACTAAGATTACTTTACAAGTTTGTAAACTTCGTTATTAGATTTAATCATAATCTAGAGGATTTATGTCAACTTATCTTTAGGTTTGTAATTAACTCCTTTCAATTAAAGTAGATCTATTTATACACAAGATTTCTCAGTCTCTATATCATGAAATTAGATTATGTATTAATATTCCTGAGCTATTAGAACATATGTTAAACACATAATTGAATCACAATAAATCAATTAAAATAATTTCATTAGGTAAAATAATCAAGACATGTTATAGTGCAAACTAGGGTTCATTTTACCTAGATATTAAAAATGTTTAATTGCATATAAGAGAAAATGAAATCAAACAAAAACTAGAAGAAAATTGAATAGAAAATAAACATTATAACCTCTCAAATGGATTGTTGTTGCAATGTATTTATTGATGGAATGACATTAGTGATATATAATATTATTTTAAGTAATGCTTTGAACTTTGTATAGCTACTGGTATCAAAATTCTACTGAAAATTTTCGGGTCATGTTAATTATATAAGTTGATACATAAAATTATCAGAAAATATCATATTAAATTTAAAAACTAAAAAATTTAAAAGACTAAATTAAAAATATATTTTAATTATATAATCTTAAAATATAAAATATCAATTATGCCTAAAATTAACTTTTATATAATTTTAATAAATCAAGTTATTAACAAAAAATTTAAACTATTTTCTCAATTATAATATAAACTAAATTTTAATAGGAAATTAAGTTTTATATGACTGGAAATAACTTTTTGCTTTTATCTTTTAAATTATTTTTATTTTTAAATAATTATTTTTATTTTATAACTTAAGAACATCAATTTAATTTATTTTATAACATATATTTTTTAGTTTTATTTTAATTTTATAATTTAATTTTATTATTAAATAAATATTAATTATTCATTATTAATTACTAATAAAAATTATAATGAATATAATAAATTTTATAATAAAAAATAAAATCTAATTGTATAAAATTAGAGGGTTTTTGTTTACGAAAGACAAATAAGTACCATAGACAAAGAAAGGCTAAAAATACCAACCCCAAGTCAACAGGCTTACCCCCATACACCCAGATCTTACAAGCCTTTCCCTATCAGAGATATTGTAAATAGATTTCTCTAAAGATTAAATAGAACTTAAACAAGAAGGACTAGTATCCCAGTGATGAAGGTTTGCATATAATAAGGCTACCCTGGCTAAGGAGTGAGTCGTCTTATTGGCAATCCTGCACGTCCATTGGAAGGACAAGTGAAGGAATTGTCGCTTGAGAGCGAGACAATCAAGGGCCAAAATTCCAATATCTGAATAATTTAAAGACAAATGTGTGATAGCTTGAATAGTTAGCAAACAATTAGATTCCACAATGACATTATCTATTTGTTTGTCTTTCAACCATGAAAGTGCTTCTCTTATCGACATAAGTTCGGCGATAATTGGATCAAACAATGACGAATAATAGCCTGAGAGAGAAGCTACAAAATTCCCCTTTATATCCCTAAGTACAGAAGCAAAACCCGTTGTGTTCTTTTCTTTAAAAATGGACGCATCAACGTTGCACTTCAAAAAACCTTCTGGTGGTTTACTCCAACCTGAAGTGCTAGGACGTAAAACACTAGCTGTTGCACTAACTCTCTCAAAATACCGTCGAGAATCATGCCAATCTTTAAGGAAATTGTCAACGAAATTAACGATCATAAGGGATGGGACAATTTTACCATGCCAAACTCTGATATTGCGGTGATACCAGATGCTCCATAATATAGCTAACACACGAGTTAAGCGAGGTATAGGCAAGTTTACTAGTATATTCCCTAGAAGAGCTTCGATCCCCTGATTCGGAAGATGCAAGTTCACCAGATCCTAACTTTCTTTTGCTTTAGGACACTCCATTAGCACATGATTTAGGTCTTCTTCATAACCACAAAAATCACATTCGGGGGGAAGCGTGACTCCCTTCCGCAGAAGACAAACTTTGCATGGAATAAACTCCCGAAGACAGTGCCATATGAAATCTTTAATCTTAGGGGGGATAGGCAAGTTCCACAGTCGATTCCAAGGCTTCTCCACAAAAGAAATTGTAATATCAGTATACAAACTAAGAGCTAGTTTGTATCCTGATTTAACAGAATATAAACCATCCATACTATAATGCCATATCAATTGATCCAGGGGCTTTGCAAGTGTAATTGGGATTCTAGAAACTCGTCCAACATCATAAGGTGTTAGTAACCCTTCAAGCAGCTGTTCATCCTAACCAGAACCAGTCTCGTTGAAAAGCTCCCGCATTTTCATATTACCTAAAGTTTGGATTGGAGGAGAAGTGATAAAAAAATTAGTAGCATCATTAATCCAGGGATCTTTAAAGACATCAACCGATGCTCCATCTCCAAGTCTCCATCAAACACCCTGAAGCAGTATATCCTTGACGGCATAAATGCTCCTCCAAATGAAGCTTGCATTAGCCCGATCCTTAGCCTCCATAAAGCTACCAGACGAAAAATATCTTGTTTTAAAAAGTTTACTCAAAAGTGAGTCAGGAAAAGCAATAAACCACCAGGCTTGTTTACAGAGCATGGCGAGATTGAAGCAATGAAGATCCCAAAAACTCATGCCCCCATATTTTTTTGGCACACAAAGACGATCCCAACTCGCCTAGTGTATGTTCTTCCTGTTAGTTATGCCCAATCCCCACTAGAAGGAATTCATCATTTTTTGAATATGATCACAAGTTCCTCGGGGAAAAAGGAAGACGCTCATACAGTAAGCAGGCAAAGCTTGGGCGATTGTCTTGATAACAACTTCTTTTCTCGGTCTGGACAACAATTTATTCTTCCAACTCATAATGTGCTTGCTAAGACGATCCTTGATGAAGGCAAATACCTGTTTTTTCTGTCTCCCAATTAATGATGGGAGACCTAAATATCTTCCATGGTCAAGAGGAGTACTTACTCCTAAAATGCCTTCCACCGCATTCCTATCAATTTGTGTAGTTGTTAGAGATGAACATGATACTCGATTTTTGAAAATTAATCACCTATCCCGAAGCTGCTTCATATATAGCAAGTATCCTCTTGATATTTTGTCCTTCCATTGCATTTGCTTGAAAAAAGAGAAAGCTATCATTTGCGAAAAAGAGATGGGAGATGCTAGGACTGCCTGGACAAATTGTAGCTCCATGTATATCCCCTCGTGCCTCATTTCTCTAGAGTAATGCGGATAAACCTTCAGCACATAAGATGAATAAATACGAGGACAGTGGATCTCCCTGCCTTAGGCCACGCTTAGGTATGATAGGACCAACTTCAGTTCCATTAAAAGCCACTGAATAACGGACAGTAGTAACACACATCATAATCAGTTCCACCCATTTCCTGTCAAAACCCAGCTTTAACATGATAAACCGTAAGTAATACCAATCAACTCTGTCATACGCTTTACTAATGTCAATTTTAAGAGCTACTTCTCTAACTTTTTCCTTCCGTTTGTTCCTCATGTAATGTATAATTTCAAAGGCCACCATGATATTATCGATGATGAGATGCCCTAGGACAAAAGCCGATTGCATAGGAGAAATTATTCTAGGAAGTAAGGTTTTGAGTCGATTGGCTATAACTTTGGCTATAACTTTGTAAACGACATTACACAAAACTATTGGACGTAAATCTTTCATACTACTAGGATTATCTTTTTTGGGTATCAGGACAATCACTGCATCATTTAGAGTATCCGGAAACTTTTGTTTTTCCATCCAAGTGCGGCAGTTGTTGAATACGTCCGTCCACAAAATATGCTAACATTTCTGAAAAAATGCCAGGCTCAACCCATCCGGCCAAGGAGCCTTATCCGGATGCATGTCAAAAATCGCTCTCCTGAACTCCTGCAACTGTAATGGTGCCAAAAGAAAGTCGTTATCCTCTTGATTTACCATCGAATTAATAGAAGCAAACTGATGAAAATCTGAGCTTCCTGAAGCTGAAAAGAGCTGAGCGAAATAGTCTAGAATAACTTTACTTATACCTTCATTATCTGAGACTTGCTGATCATTATCATCAATAAGTGCAGTAATACGATTCAATCTCTTCCTTTTGGAGGCTTGCACATGAAAATATTTTGAATTGGCCTACCTATGCTGTATCCAAAAGATCTTTGATCTTTGCTTCTAGTAAATATCCTCTTGGGCAAGAAGCCGGTTAAGTTTAGTTTTCTGCATCCAAAATAAACCATGTTGATGTTGCTGTCGAGCCCAATTCATGTTCCTCTTAAGAACTTGAATCCGCTAGGAGAAGTTACTCCCCAGTTGCTTCTGCCAGTTGAGCAGACTGTTGCCACATTTCTGAAGCCTGGGAATGATGTTCAAATCATTATTGTCATCCCAAAAGTCTGATACAAACTCCAAAAAACTTCTTCTGCTAACCATTTATTCTCAAATTTAAAACACCTAATTGTAACATCCCACTCCCGCAAGACCCGAACCCGACATCAACGGTGATATCCAGATTCGTGCCCCGCGAGGGTGGCGTACTGCATCACTCAGTATAACATTATCCTCTTAATTTAATTTTTTTAAACCATTCATTAACGCGACAAAAACAGTAAGAAATTTGAGCACATGTTCCCAATTAATCATTTTCAGTTATTACAGTCGTCCAATAATAATTTTACAATCAATCAATGTAAAACAATAGGACTACAATGGCTCGTTATAAATACAAAGCATTATTGCACAATGATTGCGGAATACAATTCGATAAGACACTAATGCAGACACGAACTGATC
>JANIJH010000005.1:21501280-21511296 GCA_024520975.1 Erythroxylum areolatum | reverse complement strand
TGTGACTGACGGGGCTAATGCTTGAACTGACTCAAAAGATAAATGGCATAGCAAATGTCAGGACGAGTAATAGTCAAGTAAAGAGGACAACCAACTAACTGACGTTACTATGATGGATCAGAGCAATGAGTACCTTCATCAATGGACAACTTGTGATTCGACTCCATGGGAAAAGGAGACGGTTTATTGCCTAATAAACTAGCTTCAGTTAAAAGATCAAGAATGTATTTGTGTTAATTAAGAACAATGCCAGTAGAAGAATGAGCTACTTCAATCCCTAAGAAGTATTTAAGTTTTCTAAGATCTTTGATGCGAAATTGGTAATTCAAATACTTTTTCAGGTACGAGATACGGGAGGCATCATTACCACTGACAATTACATCATCAAAATATATTAGCATAGCAACAAAGGAGTCTCCACAAGTGAAAGTAAAAAGAGAATAGTCAGTAAAGGACTGGATGTAACCAATATGAAGCAAAGCATTAGTGAATTTGTGGTACCAGTTTCTAGAAGCTTGATGTAACCCATATAAAGACTTTTAAAGCCTATAAACTCGCATCTCCCCCTGATATGCAAATCCTAGAGGAATTTTTATGTGGATTTCTTCCTCCAGGTTGCTATGAAGAAAGACATTATTCACATCCAGCTGATGAAGTTCCGAATGCCGAATAGAAGCGATGGCCAAAAGACAATGAACGGTAACTAATTTGGACACAGGAGCGAATGTTTCATGGAAATCAACACCCTCAATCTGTGTGTAATCTTTGGCAACCAAGTGCACCTTATAATGCTCCACACTGCCATCAGGATTATATTTCACCTTATACTCCCATTTAGAATCAATGGCACGCACATTAGGTGGCAATGACTACAAAGACCATGTGTGATTGACCTCCAAAGCCTCAATCTCATTTTGCATGGCTCGTCTCTAATGAGCATACTTCACTGCCTGAGAGAAAGAACTAGGCTCATCCTGAGTCGTGATGGCCACTAAGAAAATATTATGAGCTGATGAAGTATGTGAATATGAGAGAGATTGAGAGAGAGGATATACCAACCTGTTAGCTGAAGGGGTGGGTGAGTGTGATTTCGAAGCTGGAGCAGAGAGAGAGGGTGGTAGAGTAAAAGAATAATCACTGAGTTTGCGAGGAAGTTGGACTGGAGGAAGATGAAACATTATCTAGAACATTTGAGGTAGGCACAATTGGGGGAGGAGCATGTACCAGATAATAAGAAGCAGTGGATGAAACAATTGGTACCATAGATGACAGTGCATCTGCCCAATCCGGATCAACAAATACATCATTCAATGGCAAGGACGTTAAATCCGACGAAGGTGAAGCATATGGAAATGAGTTTTCGCAAAACACCACATCACGAGTAATATAAAGAGACTTAGTGCAAAGATCGAACACTTTGTAGCCCTTCTATCTATGTGGATAGCCTAGAAAAATTCCTTTACTAGATCGAGGATCAAATTTATCCCTTGATTTGCCCGTAGCCAAGCCATAACACAAGCAACCAAATACTCGCAAATGATCATATCATGTTACCTTTCAAAATAAAACTTCAAAAAGGAGTTTTATCACCAAGCACTAATAATGGCATATGATTAACTAAGCAGCTGTCAGCACACATTCCCCCCAAAATTTTATAGGAAGACTAGCCTAAAATTTTAGTGCTCTAGCAATCTCCAATAGGTGATGATGTTTGCATTCCATAACTCCATTTTGTTAATAAGTGTGAACGCAACTTGTTTGCTAGTCAATCCCATGATCACTATAATATTGTAGCAATTCACCATCTTTAAACTCTGAGCCATTATTCGATCTTATCATTGCAACTTGTGAATTAAATTGTGTCTGAACCTAATAGAGGAAATGTAATGGGTATTTCTTCGTTTCAGATTTATATTCCATCAAGTAGACTCAATTTGTTTGACTATAATCGTCAACAATAGTGAGAAAATAATGGGATCTAGATAGTGACAGAGTATTATATCTGCCCCAAATGTCATAGTGGATCAACTCAAAAGCACGAGAAGTTTTATTATTGCTAATAGGAAATGGTAACCGAGTCTGTCTTGCTCGACAATAAGCATCACATAAAAAATCATGCCTACTACTACAAGATAAATTCAAAACTAATGAAAAATGGGCTACTGGAAGATGTCCCAACCTACTGTGCCACAAACTAGCATCTTTAGTTTAAGCAACTGTTGCCTGTGCAACCCTTTCATTCATTGGCTCCAGATGATAAAGTCCATCACGCACTCTACCCACTCCAATCAACTTCCTCGAGGGTAAGTCTTGTATGATGCATAAATCAGACCAAAATATTAGGTGACAATTCAATTCTTTAGTTAACTAACTGATAGAAAGCAAATTGAAACAGAATTTTGAAATTCCAAGAACTTGTTCCAAAACCAAACGTTTGCTCGACTTAACTTTCCTAAGAGCTTCTACTTTCACCGATTCCCTATTTGGTATTTGAGCAGGTGGTATTAGTGGATCATATATAACGTCTTTTTAATGATTTTAGATTACTAGTGATATGATCAGTAGCGCCACTATCCAATATCCAAGAACCATTATGCATACCTGAAGAGTTTTGGATCAAATAAGCATTACCGGATATAACCAAGTATTACTGAGGATTTATAGCAACCAAAATTTGTTGCTGTTGCGTCATTGTAAGTGCAGGTCGTTGTGCTTGTATTGCAACAGTATCTGAAGTTGCTGATGTTTGTGGCAATCTGTGTCACGATTTTTGCCACTCTTTCCTTATACACCACACTTCCACATAGAGGGATAACTGATTAATTGATAATATTTTTCCTTTGTGTGATAAGGTTTATGGCAATAAGCGCAGCTAGGTACTTCGTCAGAGTCTAGTTTTTGACGATTTGATTGCTAGTTTCCCACCAAGTGCAGACACTCCTTGTCCCAAATTAATTCTTCCCACTGCCAATACTGTCTCTTCTACTTGAGGAACACGACTGGCTGCCACCAACGCTTGTTTTTCATCTTGGACAGCCATGGCATATGCTTTCCCAAGATTAGGCAATGGATCAAGTGCAAGGATTTGGGAGCGAGCAGTAGAGAAAGCGTCATCCAAACCCATAAAAAAATAAAAAACTTTCTCCTCCTCCCTCATATTTGTCATCTTCTTTGCTGCTCCACATGTGCAGGTTGGATGGGACATGAAGCTTGCAATTCATTCCAAAGGCTCTTCAATTTCCCATAATAGGCAGAAATAGGTGCCTTCTCTTATTAAAGAAGCACGATGGTCCAACGTAATTCATATATTCGTGGCGTTATGCCTTGTGTGAACTGCTCCCCCAAATTCACCTATGCCTCACGAGCTGTTTCCACGTGAGCTGTACCATCTTGATGATTCTTGCCAAGCGTGTTCGAGAGCCATGCTAACCTAAGGCATTACATTGAATCTATGCCTGCAAATCGAGGAAGTCATCATCTGATCTCATAAAGGTTCCATCAAGAAAACTAGCCTTATTCTTTGCCTATAAAGCATTGAGAAATGTTCGTCGCCACATATAATAATTTTCTCTATTCTCACGAAGAGTTTGAGTAACAAAAACTAAACCAGGATGATCCAAAGGATGGAGATAAAAAGGTGATTTGGTATGAACGGCTACAACAACTAGTATTAAACTTTCATTGATTGGAGTGGTTTGATTTGTGGTGGTGGTTTCAGCCATGGTGTAAATCAGGACTGGAATCATTGCTTTGATACCATGAAGAAGAGAAAAGGAGGCAGAAACTCTCTTGTTTTATTTACTTGTAATGTTCCTTATATACATGTAAGTGTAGCCCTAATGAGATATGTACGGAAACTAACTAACGGCCTACAATCACGTAAGTAATATACAATAATAAGGAAACTAAATAATTAATGAAAATAATATCTTACAATGTCGCTAAGTTGCTGCCAATACTGCCAATAATTGACCAACTACATTACATTTGTTTTATCCAAATGACTAGTTCATGAAAAACTAGATGACACAACCTTTCCTTCTCTTCAAATCTTCTCTAATTTCTTTCCCTCGAAATGGCTTAAATAACTGAAAGCTATTTTATATATCAAGAAGGCACCTGTGCACACATTTTGATCCAATCCATAACTTCTGACTATTTTATCTAGGTCAGCCTTGATTATAGAGTTGTTAGACCTTAATCAATATATTAGATGTGAATAAACATAAATGGTCCACTGTTGTTTTTAGTTTTTAATTAAGTATATTTGAATACTAATTATATTAAAAAAACCTTAATCAACTAAATTGAACTAGGATATTTACCCTAATTTCAAGTTTTCATTTTCATGCCTCTCCTCTCTCTCAGTCTAAAACTTTTCTAGGGCCTACCCAACCTTAAATCAAGTCTCGTAATGTTCATGTCTTCTTCCTACTTCATAAATCTCTCGTTAATTTTGTTCTTTGTTGTCATGTGTGATTATTCCTATAAGAATGAAGTTACCACCTAGATGAACACCATTAATGGACAAATGGTTTATTAAGACATTGTTCAATCTATTGGTTCGTTCCTCATGTAAAATATCACCTTTTCTAAATTAAAATCCAATTTTTAAAGTAAAGGTCCTAGTGGATGAACCCTTAATGTCTCCTTCACATTTGCTTAGACATAAGTAATATGATAAGAGAGAGAAAGGAAAAACAAGAAAACAAGAAAGAAACTATAGAAAGGAGGGGCCTGAAAACTTGAAATCCAGGTTTTAGAGATTTTAAACATTAATGTAATATAATATAGACTAAAATTTTAACATATATGTTAAAATCAATCAAAACTGTTAAGATATGGAGCCTGATAATCAGGTTTGAACTTTACACTAAGCCCAAGATATTGAAAACAATTCACAGTAAATAAAAAATATGTTGTATAAATACGTTGTATTATCACATTTTGTATTCTCCTGGGCATATAAATACGTTGTATTCTCCTAGTGTACTGATATTGAAAACAATTCACAGTGAATAAAAAACCTAGCCGTCCGTGGACGTAACCATATTTTAGTAAACTACGTAAATCTATGTGTTCGTTTATTTTTTCGTACTGTTTTTTGATTAGTGTGATTGATCATCCATAATAAAAACTTAATTAATTAGGATCAACATCATTTTAAATACATTAAATTGTACTACATCTAATATTCAACTCAAATATTCTAACATTACTTAGCGTTTTTCCCCATGAAAAAACCTAAAGCATAAAGAAAACATTTAAGAAAAGGAAAATCTTGTATGACATCTTTATTTTTTTGATTGCCTACGAAGTGTTCTAAGATGCTCCTAACTATAAAAAGACACCTTTAAGTCATTTATATCTAGATTAATCTCCACTTGAACTGAGTCTAGCCTCAAATTTTAAACGACTACATACATAAGAGAATTTTGAACTCACAACCTCACTTAAGTCCAAAGAGACCTAACTTTTGGGGTTTCTTTAGTATTTAAAAGGAGAAGGGATGTAGCAATTGTTGCTTCTATCTTTAATTAACTAAAAACAATGGAGCGATCGACGGCACCCAGTGCATCGGCCGCGACAAGCAGCCGAGGAGGTACGGCCAAAGCAAATGTTGCCGAACACATTGCTCAAGCCGTTCAGTCAACCTCCAATCTTCTCCACCTCATGCAACAATCCTCCTCTTCTCAGGTTCACTCTGTTTTCGTCTTCTCCATTCTACTTCTGCTATAATTCTCGATTGGAATTTGCTCCTTTAGTTTTAGTTAAAACCAATGTATTAGTTATAATTGAAACTTGCCGCCCTGAATTCCCTTTTAGCTTTGCACTCAGCAAAGATCAAATGGGTATTTTTCCAATCCAAAATTGGTACTTTTAAGCTGTACATCCATGACCCTTGTCTTTGTAACAAAGTGAATCAATATCAACCAAGTAGAACTACTATTCTTTGTATTTGCAGCAAATCTTAATATACTTTTAACTGTAGAATAACCTACTATGATTACACATTGTAAAAGGGTGCAATTGGTTGATGAACCACCAACTTAAATCTCGGAAGTATTGTATGCACGTCATTCATCAATCCTTGATTAAATGAAGCAGATAAATGGATAAAGGTGATTTTTTTTAATAAAAAAAGTAGAGTTGCTGTAAATATCTCTAAACAGTCGGTTAGCAAAATTATTCACAGGGACAAAAACTTACCGTTGATTTTCTAGTTAAGAGAAAAATTTAGGTTTTTTTTTTTTTTTTGTTGCAGTCAGCAAAAATGAGTTGAATGTGCTTCTTCCTCATACCAGAAACACCGGGCTATGATCACTAAGCATGACTTATGTATTATATCTCATATGCAGGCTCAACTAAGGAAGCTCCCCAAGAACCTTGTCGAAAAAGCATCTACAATCAAGAACACAGGCCAAGTATGTACTTTGATCCTCCATGAATATGGACTTCCAAGGTTTTCCATGTTTGGACCTTGGAGACACGTTTTGTTCTCATTTGAAATCCTATTTTTACCTTCTTTGTTGAAGGTTTTGGAGCAATTACCTCACGTGATTTCATTTTTGGAGGCACATGTGGAAAATGGGTTGCAAAGGTTAAGTCCGAATGATGCATCCATATAATTTTAAATTTATTACAAGCTTAAGTGTGTTTACCATGCTCTTACCTCAGGCAGTTTTGTCCCCAGCTACTCAGAATGTAGGTGAAAGTCTACCATTAAGCTATATTGTTGAAAGTCTATCATTAAGCTATATTGTTGCAGCTGTATGGTGATTGATACTTGATGCAATCGATAGTCACTTTCAGAGTACTACCATTAAGCTATATTGTTGAAAGTCTACCATTAAGCTATATTGTTGCAGCTGTATGGTGATTGATACTTGATGCAATTGATAGTCACTTTCAGAGTACTGCTACTTCATGCTTTCCTATTTCATTTTTTATGTTGATCTTTTTCTGTTAAGAGTTTTTATTATTGAAAATAATGCAAAATAAAGCTATCCATGTGTTTTGATGCGGAAGTCATTGTTTCAATTTAATAGTAGGGCTTAAAGAATAATTAAGGCAAGAGGATTGCAGTGACAAATTCCTTGAAGTAGGACTACTAGAAATAATTTCTGACAATATTGATTGAAAGGACTTTATTGATATATTAGACAACACTTGAAAAGAAATTGAAAACATTATAGTAGGGGATTGATTAGAAAAAGGTATTATTTAGGATTATCAGCTTATCCCCTGTATGGAATAGAGTTCAATTGTTGAACAATTTGTTTTCATATCTTTGTTTTATTTATTACCGTGGTTGAGTGTCATATATGTGGAATGTAAAGATGATGATATCATGTTATTGAGGTTTAAACTAATGAATTCTTCATCTAGTTCAGGGGTTGAATGATCTACCTTGTTTACATTAAAGCTGGTATAGAAATGTAGGAAACAAATCAATGCTCTCCTTTATTGCAACTCAATGCCATGTTTAGACTGTGGATGGACAACCACAATTACATTCTAGTCAAGTTTTTTGATTTTAGATCTTTTTTCCTGAACAGCAACATGCCCAAGTTCTTTTCTCATTTATCCTTGGCATTTAACTGTCAGTCACTTTTCAGGGTTAATTGGTTTATTTTGCTCTTTCTACAGTGTTCCCCATCTTAAGACTGTGTCCCAGTTACTTTCTAATATGGAAAGCTGCCAGCTTACTCCTCTTTCTCATGCGCATCTTGATAAAAAGGTGTTATATCAATTGGTTATTCGATTTACGAGCTGGTTTAACAAATAGTACAGGCATGATATGTGTGCTTTGGAAAGATATACTGTATCATGTTTTCATGGATCTTAGTCATGTCCTTTTTCACTAGGAACCTGAGATGCCCAAGAAACCTCCAGAAACAAGCTAATTGGACGGATGATGTCTTTTTGTTAAATGTTATATTCATCAACAAAACTTGTAAATTCAAGCTGAGAGATGCTATAAGGTGGTCGTATCATTTGTACATAGACTAGTGAGTACCTCATTTCCGGTCTTGCTTTCTTAGTGTCTGTTCTTTCACATTTAACTACGTATAAATATTAAATGATAAGTTTGAAGGATATAAATATGACAATGAATGTTTGGGTGTTAAAATTTAGAATTTTTAATGGGGATTAATAGAAATAGCATTAAACTTTAGAAGAGGTAAAAGAATAAGAAGTTTACAACTCATACAACTCCAGTTTTGCCTTCAGACGAGATCCCAAATCTTTGAAGGATCTTGTTACCAGGGGATGCAAAGATTCAGGATTGCATATTCAAAAAGGTTGACGAATATGTCACAGATACATAAAGATGATACCTTTTCTCGTACCTCTTTCAATAGTTGCAGAAAGTTGATTGCACAAGGGTAAGATGAGTTTGAAGAAATGACGCAGCTCGAGTGAGACTTGCTTGTCTACACACGTGCTTACCAAAATTACTTCGCACTCTTAAAACAAAGCAGTATATCCAATTAATGTCAGTATCGAATTTGAAAGGAAATGAGCTCTAGATAAACGCCGAAAGAACCTCGATGATGTGAACTTCGAGTGATAATAACAAACTGGCAGATTTCTCCATGTCCGAGTTCTATATATCCTCTTATTATGTTAATGTCAGATGGGGCAGAATTAGATGTTTTAGTATAGAGTTAGTCTTTCATACGATGCAAATGTCATCTTATTAGAGGGGTGGTATAATATAATTAGCATATTAATTTGAGAGAAAAAAGAAACTACATTTTAATCTTTCCAATGGGGGCAAGCCTCCAATACTCAACAGGCATATGAATTGTATAAGCTCATCAAGTAGTCAATTGATATTTTCAAGGTCTAATATTGTCAAACTCGAAAAGATTTAAGGCAGGGTAATGCATTCATCATTGAACCAAGGTGAACAATCATTAACGCGTTGAGGAGTTAGCGTTGTGAAAGAAAATGACCCTACATTACAAGAAAAGTATGAAATATCGATAGAAAATTACCGACAGAATAGAAAATGTTGGCAATTATTGACGGAAATAGTACATCTATCGCTGAAGTTGCCTGAAAAATTGAGAAGGCGTGAAAAATAAAGGAAAATTTACAGACGGATATTTCCGTTAGTAATATAGTCGGCAATTGTGCGTCGTCTTTCATCGTTTTGTAACACTTATGAAGTTTTCAGTAACAAAACAATGTCGTTTTGTTATAATTTAAACAACGTCGTTTTGTTATAGAATAAATCGTTTTGCTTCAGGATGAAAACGACGTCGTTTGGTTTTAAGTCATGCGACGTCTTTTTAGTTAACTACATAAGTTAAAGCGTCCAGTAACAAAACGACAGCGCATTTTGCGACGTAATTTTCCGTCTATGAAAACCGTCGCAAGATTCAATTAACGACGAAAAGTTAACATTTTTTTCAGTAATTTTCGTCAGTAAACATCATTTTTCCTGTAGTGCTATTAAAGTAAAAAAAGAAAAAAGGATTTGCTCATAAAAGGTATAAAGGCTGCTAACGGGGGAGGTGAGAATTTAGGATGAGATTATGAACGTGTTAACAACCTACGAAATGTTCATAAATGTTTCACTTATGGAGGCCACATTTAGTATTATTGGCTTGCCTATTAAGGCGTGCGAAATCTACCAAGTTTCTTGTGATCATTCAAATAGTGAATGGAACTTCTTGCATATGTATTTCATACTACAAACTATAAATGAAATGGCAAGCACATAGATGAGAGGTCTAAGTGGCGGTTTTGAAAACCCATAACAGTATGACTTTAAGAAGAAAGTGAATCAGTAATCTGGTATTATGAATTAGAATAACCAAGATCCTATAGGGTGTTGTATAAAAGAAACTTATCTGAATCTGTACTACAGTAAAACCTCTATAAATGAATATTTTTGGGACCTGAAAAATTATTATCTTATATGGGTTTATTAATTTATCGATAAATTAATATTTGTTAATTTATAGAATAATTTTTATTTTGTACATTATATTTGTTAAATT
>JANIJH010000005.1:21427128-21440417 GCA_024520975.1 Erythroxylum areolatum | reverse complement strand
AAGAAGTTTGTTATGCATTGAGAAATTGATTGAGGATAATTTCCAAGAAAAGGGAAATTGTATGGATTTGCATGAATTTGAGTAAAGATGGTTACAGAAAGAAAGAAAAAATTTATACCAATTTCGGATTGTCTTAGTCTTAGGTTTCCAACGCGATACGTGTATGTTTTCGGATGTCGGATCCACTTTCGCTTTGTTCCACTTTATGATTTGATTGATTCGTTCATTTGTATGCTTCGTTTTCAATTGAACCCCTTTTGTTTGCTTTGATTCGTTCTGATTCGTTTTCACTTTCCGATATGTTTCCGCTTGTGAGTCCGATTTGTTTTTGCTTTGCTTTGATTTCCAATCCATTCGTTCTTTCGTATTATGTATTTTCGCTTCGGATTCTTTCGATTTATGATTTTGAGTATTCAATTCCGCTTTCGATTTAGTTCCCGCCTTTCGTTTTGTGTGTCCACTTTCCGCTTTCCAGTTGGGATCCGGTCTCCGGATCGAGTCCCAACAGTATCAAATTGTGAATACCCAAAGGCATCAAAATATGGAGGCATTATAGTCTCGAAATGAGGAAACCATTGGTTTCAAAATGTAGCAGACATGTTGTATCTCTATAGGCATGTCTATCTGTCTACCATTAAGATAATAAAGCAGACACCGTAACATTTCCTTTAACCATTTGCTAATTTCACAATTCATATATTGACAAGTCATATGATATACATTTCAAGTCATAAAATCTATATATGTGTTCATGTATGCAAGTCTTAACTTACCACCATTAGAAGGATTTCAAAATCAAACTTGTATAATCATACTATACACATATAAGCGATAAATATGCATATAAATCATTTATGTACATGGAAGTTATCTTTGGAATGTATTATGCTCAATCTTAAATTCCAATGTTCAATCACCCAATTCACATATAGTAAGTCCTATTTTATTTATTTCTAGGTGTTTGAAAAGTCTTGTACACATTCAAAAAAAATTAGAAATGATTTGGTAAAAATCGGAAGTCAAAACAAACTCAAAATAGTGCAATTTCCTTCTCATCGTGTCCCTTGCTTAGAATTCATACCTCCATTTGTTCTGAAATCTTCATACAGAAAAAGTTCGAATTAGGGTTTTAGATCTTTTGAATATTTGTTTCCCTATGTCTCTAGTTTCCAAATCACTAAAAATCAAGCTATTTGGACCTCTAAAACATGAGATATAAACAAAACATCATAAGCTGCTCCAAAATAGGGGCAACATCAGGTCACCATTTTTTATCTCAATTTTCAATATCATAAAGCCATAATTAAGTCAATGTCTATTCTAGAGATTTCTATTTCTATGTCTTAGTGTTCATATTCAACTAAAATAACCCAATTTAGAGGTATTTTGGTTGAATTATGAACCAAATAATATGATCGGTTCAACAAAACCTAGAAAAATTCCACTACACGATACTCTTTTGTCATATTCAACCAATTCTATGCAAGACAACACCAAAATAACACCAAAGAATCATCCCAGCAACCATTCCACATTCAAATGAATCTTTTTATCCATTCAAATATACATAAAAAGAGAAATTAGGCTAAGTGTAGTTCCAAACCTTAAAGTTGGCAAAGTAGTTATTCTAATGGCTTTCCTTCCCTTCCTCTTTGGCTTTGCTTGACTCACCAAATAGAAACATCGCAAATACACATCTCAACCCCACTTCCAACCTTATAATTTCAGTACGTCATAAGCAAAGCAATAAAAGGTAAATTTGAAGAGAAAATCCCTAACTTTTACCTTGATTTCCACCTAAGATTGACTTGATTTCTTATATGAAAAATGATGGGATGAAGTAGGTGAAGTAGAGAAGAGAAAAATCTGAAGTTAAAACCCTCAAAGTATTGTCCATCTCCCCTCTTTATATGCCCATTTATGCTCTTTCAAGACTCAAACACATGCTTAATTCCTATTGGCTACACATTTATTATTATTATTGGTTACACATGCTTTAATCCAATTGGTTCATGTGTTAACTTTAGAAAATTTGCATATTGGTCCTTCTTCTTACTTTAATTCCCATATTGGCCTATAATCTTATCAATTAATTTCATTCCCTTACATCTTAATTTTCTAATAGAATAAATTTCATGCAATTTTGTTAATTATTCTGGGAGTTATACCCAAAACACTATATGTTGTTCAAAAACAGGGACAACAGTCAGAACTCAACTTCAAGCCAAAATTCAAAAATCTTAGAGGGCATAATCAAATTTTGATTCCTTAATAAAATTTGTAGATCTATATCTCTAGTTTAATCTTCAATTGGAATTATCCAATTTAGAGGTCTATAGGCCAAGATATGGCCAAATTATAAAAGTTTGTTCAATAGAATTTATCCATCCAGCGAGGTACACATCCCAAATTAACCAACTTCATTCTTATCATGCAAAAGCAACAAAAAAAAAAATATCCAATTTAACCAACAACATCCCATTTGCTTATAGAATATTTCTTTTATCAATTCCCACCACGTCACGCTCATAAATCCAAGCAAATATATCAAAATTTTCCATACATATTTCACATTTAAGTATGTATGCCCATGTCGAAACGAAAAAATTACCCATTTACCCGTGACTATTACATTAGTGCCATTATATCTATTACTATACTTAGTTGTGCTTAATTCATTATGTTCACTTTTTAATATACCCTAAACATGCTATAATACTTCTAGGTTATATGTTAGGGCATTACACATTGTTTAGAAGTTATAATTATGTTAGTAAACACAATATTATTTATTTTGTTTTCAATTAATTTTTTCATAAAACAGAGTAAGAAGGAACTATATAGACAAGAGTGTGATAGGATCACACTATACAAACTCACTATAAGGAAAGTCAAGGGTTTCTGTCAGAAGAAGCGAAAAATAACTATATAAGTATAAAAATTTATTTAAAATTTAAGTTTATTTATTTATATATTACTAACAAATAATATTTGAATTCAATCTTGATTTTCTTTTTTGAATTTTAAAATAAGATGCATGAATTGTTGCAAAGATTATTGTTTGACAGAAATGAACCAAATGTAGATGAGATTTGCAACAACGTAATTGTTACAAGGTCTGGCTACATCAAAAGTCTTGAGTTTGACCTTATCAAGACCAACATATGTTAACCGTCTTAACAAGAGAGCAATTGCTTAAGACTAAATTAGATTATAATTTGCAAAAGTTAGAACGAAATGAACAAAAGTTGGCCAAGCTTGAAAAGATGGTCAAATAAATACTTGACCCGAAATATGTAAGCAGTAGTGACGATGAAAACAATTCTTAGTTTGTACATAACTATTTTTGTTAACGTTTGTATTTAACATTTAATAATATTTTATTGTTTATATAAAATTTTTATAATTTCTAATTATTTTTAATTATATTTTCATATAATAAATTATAAAAAATCTAAATATTACATACAATAAGATGATTAAAAATGTCACCAATAATTATAATTAATATGATAAAACTTTTACTAATAATGTTTATTAAAAAAAATTAAAAGTGTAGCTAAAAAGATTTTCATATGTTTTTAAAATCGTCGTCAAAACTTTTTAGATATTTTGGAAAACATCGCCAATAACTTTTGGTTGTGCTTCCAAAAACGCAGCAAGAAAATTTTGCTATGTCTGCTATATTATAGTCAATAATTTTGGGCAATGACTAGAAATTTTTCTCAACTCTCTTTTCGCCACATATGTAAACAAAAAATAATTACCGATGATTTGTTTAAAAAGTCGGCTATAGAATTTTGCTACCAAAATTTTGTGACGGTTTAATATTATTGCTACATGCTACCAGCGACGAATGAAGGACTTTTAGCTAAAAGATCCTTCTATTGTAGTGAGTCTCTCTACTAGCTAGGAGTAAAGGTGCGTACTACTTAACCTTTTCAGATCTTCTACTAAATATTGTTGTTGTTGATTCTTGAAGCTTGACGTTGGACATTATGGTGTGAACTGAGAAACAATGTTTTAAAAATTGGACAAGAAGTTAAATTGATAAGACAAGAGATTTGGTTTACAAGGTTTAAGTGGCATTCGACCTTCCTAAAATTGATTAAAGATTGAATAAAAACTAAAGAATTTGAAATGTGATTAAAAGAGATTATCGTTATTTATCGAAAAATTTTGAAGTTTAATTAAAAAATATTGTTAAATAAAAAATTAATTAATTTCTTTTAGTTTATAAGAACTTGTTAATTTACGAAAATTGATCAGTTAACTAATAAATTGACTAGTTTTTAATAATAAGAGTTATTAAAATAAATCGAACCGAAAAGTTAAAAACTAATCTGAAAAGTTAAAAATCGAATCTAAAAGTTTAACGGTTTAAGATTTTTATAGTTGAATCAATTAAATTAGTTAATTTTTAATCCTTTTTTTTTAAGAAAACCCAAAGCTACTCTCGATTACTCCGTCACTTAATTAATACTCCCCTTTTTAATAATTAATTAACATTAGTCCCTGGTTGAATGAGTAACTTAATACAATTGAAGAACTGAATTTGGAAAATCTAAACAATAATTTTAATAATACAAGTGACGTACATATCATTTATAATACAATTTCTCGCAATTTCTTTTTTGATTTTGGGTACGAGTTTTTTTGTTTTTGCTAAAATATGTCTTTCACCACCGGACTGAAAAAGCGTTGTAGGAACAAAAGATTGGCAACCTATGCCCATGTATTAAAAAAAACGTCATAGACAGATTAAACTAATTTGAGGCAATAAATAAGAAAACTCTAGAACACGTCAAGAAAATAACAGGGAAGCGTAATTTTAGGACCGGAGGGGTAATATTGTAATTTCACGGAAAATGGAGCAGCATAAAGAAGGCTGAATCAGGTAACATTGGGGTTAGTTAGTCAAACAGATTCATTAGTCTTCAATCAATACAGGTAAGCTTTTCTTACTGTTGTCCCTTATTTTTTGATTTCGCTCTTTTCCTGTCCTTGAAATTAAATTTCTATCTATACGACGATCTATCCGAATTGTTTGCCTCTCGACAAACTCGAGGGAAAATATTAAAGTCAGAGAAAATCGCCGACGATTTCAACTTTTCTTAGTGTTCGGATAACTAGTCTAAATCTTAACTCCATCAAAAACCAATTAGAAATGGAACATCGCACTTATTGTTGTCTGAGGTTTTCCGTTTCGAGAATTATGAATATCGTGATTTAGATGCCGTTTCTTGTTTGAGTTGTGGCTTTTTTTTTTAATTTATGATTTTGGTTTTCTAGACGATGTTTCTTGTTTGACTTTCTGAAATTTATAATTTTGCTTATGATTAAGAGTTGCGTGGATGGAAAGGATATATAGTTCTTAGGTTCATAAATTTTATGATTAAAGATGTCAAAAATTGAATTGCCCATATTGGGGTTATAGATCGTTTTGACATAGGTAAAGCTCATAACAAAAGATGTGATGCGCTTGGCTACTTTCGAAATTCAGATTGTGGATTTTTAAGGCCCAGTTTTGTTGGGAAGTGATTGATCCAGAATGATGGAGTCATACTTTGTTGATTCGTTTGTATTGCAGCTTTTAGCAATAATCTTGGCCGGAATATATGTATGCTAGTTTGGGAGTTAAGAAACAGGGAGAGGTGAGGTTTCTCAGGTAGAATGCAGCTTATGAGTAACTTGGGTTTTGGCTACTTTGGCCGTAAATTGTTAAATCTCGTTGCAAGCTTTTGTGTAATGTAGTGAAACTGAAAATTGGATGGATCGATCAGCTGTCAAAACAGCTAGGTTGTGGAACTGTAGTTAGCAAAATAACAGTGAGGATTTTTCATATTGTTCTTCTTGAATTCATTCTATGTTTATGGCCCTGCATTGTTTACAATTGGTGGAATGCTAAGTAGAAACGATAGATGTTAATTAGGGACCATCCATAGTCGACGGCTGATCATATGAGGTCAACATATGGCATAAATTTGGTGAGGCTCTTACATTTAAGTTTGACGCGTTTAATTTAAGACCTTGTTGAAAGCGAAATCGTTGAGCAGCTATTCCAGAATGATTGATTTGATGTGCTTAAATTTATTTCTCAATCATCTAATGATACACTTTTTGTGGGATGACAGAGCCATTGCATGGATAGTAAAGCATCGCGCACAGAGGCATTTGAGGAGCAGGTGAGGGAGTCACTTATATCAATATCCTATTCTCTGCCAGATAAGGATGAGATAACTGAGACCGCTAATCATGATGTTAATAGTGCTCCAGTTATAAATGATGGTGAAACTGACATATATATATCTCAATTGCTATCTATTTCTGAAATGGATGCTTCCATCTAACCACCCCCGTTGCCTAGCCACAACCACGATGGGTAGCCAAAACTATCTTGTAAGAATACTGGACTCCTTTGTTGTGTTGTATCACTTGCTATTCCAAACATTTTGTGTTTGTTGATGTTCATTTCAACCACAAATCACACCTGCATTTTATTTCTTGTTCATATTTATTCCGGCAACTGCGATAACTAATAAAAAAAACTGAATGAAGATCTCATGCAAGGTTCCTCATTATATATTAAGACAAAGATAATTGATAATTGATACTTAAGTGACCGAACCAAAATCTTTCAAAAGTGGTAAGTTTTCTTGATCCTTGGAATACAACGCAAGTTTCCTTAGCACTTTGTATATATCGGTCTTGGTTTGCTTTTCGGAGGAAAATAATTGTAATGATAAAAGGTGATGTGACCTTGGAAGTAGATTAAAGAAGATATTTGGGGCTATTTCTTTGGCAGTACATAACTAAGCTCTAGTTTAGGGGCACTTTCATGATAATCGAGGGTAAGACCTGAGGAAACATTAAGAGAACATAATTCGATCTTAGTCCGCGAAAAAGTATTTGGAACTTACTTAACGTCACAAAGGTAAGGACCTACGTACATGTGACATAAGGTAAGTTTTTTTTTTTAATGACAAAAAGGGAAATTGAATTAATAAATATAAGATAAAAGTCTACAAAAGAGTTGGACATAATACGGAGCACCCGTGGTATCTTTTCAAATCAAGGTAAAGAAAATAAAGAAAAAGATAAGGAAATCTATAGCTGAAAGTGGTTATAGTATGGACGCCAGAGTTGCAGTGAAGCTAGGATGGTCGGAATACCATGTTGGTGTAGATTGTGCATAATGAGATGCTCTCGAACCTTAGCAAGAAGCATAGCTTTCAAAACTTCTTTAGATGAACTCATGGTGGTAAAACGTTTGAGATTTCTTTCCTGTCATAAGCGATAAACACAAAGACCCAAAACAACATGGTGGATCATTTGGTCAATTGTCGTATATGCATTCTGATTGGATAGACATGAGAAGATATCGGGAAGAGTCTCCCCCGAGGCGAGCCATTGACATTCATGGTGACATATTTCCAAATATTACTATTGAAGGAGCATTTGAAAAAGAGATGGTTTTGTGTTTCGTGATATGGGACGTACATCAGACAAGATTTATCAACTTGCTTGAAGGGCGTATGATCTGTGGTATTAGTTTTTTTTTTTTTAATAGCTGACCAGAGGATAAATGAGATGCGTGGTGTAAGGGACTTACTCCACACGATTTGAAACTCGTCGACTGTGGGCTGCAAATTCTTAACGGTTGTTGAATCTCCTAGGTGATGATATTGTGAAAAGATTTGTCCTTCCACTAGAATGTATCATGCACGCTCTGGTTAGGGGTTGAGCAAGTTGAAGATGTTGTAACTGAAGAGGAAAGTGCCAGTCGCTATCATGGACCAAGGAGTGTAGTTTGGTGTGAAGTGGAAGTATGTGAGTTCTTAGTCGATGTAGAGAGTGGATCAGTGGTCCTTGGCTGGACCAATTGTCATGCCAGAAGGTGATTAACTGACCATCCCTTATTTCACAGGGCATCTCCTGCTGTACTTTATCTCAGAGCTGTAGGAGTTGATTTAGAAAATGTGAATGTGATGGATATTCGCGAATAGCCCATATACTTGTTCCTCGGAGGAAATAAATGTGCAACCATTTGAGCCAATTCAAACCTAAATCCCAATTCCTGACCTCCAAAATATCAAATTTGTAAAAAATTTAGTCGCATAGTTTCTATTTGTCATTTTCGCTACATGTAATCCTGAAATAATTTTTCAAATCCTTCCTCTAACCCAACACAAATTCAACCATCCTTCTCTGTATTACATATTAATCCTCCTCAAAATTCCTCTAACTATTCCCCCAACAAAATTACCGAATAGCCTTTAAATACTGATGCTTCTTCCCACTTGACATTTAACAACAATATTATCGAATCCATTCATCCATATCATGGCACTGATCAAGTAGTTCTCAATAATTGTACTACTCTCCCTGTTAACCTCAAAAGATTCCTTATCTTTTCATACAAATCTCCGACCTTTATCCTTAAATAATATTCTCATTATGCCTAACCTTATTGTAAATTTACTTTTTATTGCTCAATTTGTTACAAAAAATTCTTGTCTAATTGAATTCAATCCTTTTGGTTATATTGTGAAGGACCTTTCCACCAAAGATTTCACATCTCGAGGGAAGCATCTACAATAATCTCTACCCTCTCAAGGTTCCTGTCAATTTCACAAATCACATGGTTTTTGCTGCTCAATGTACTTCTTCACACCTCTGGCATCAATGTCTTGGTTATCCATGTACTCAAATTTTTTCAAAATTATTTACATATGGTATATTGCCTCACAACAATCTTCATTGTAATTCATGTCTTTAAAGCAAAAGTTGTCATCTTCCTTTTTCTACATCCTCTAGAGTATGTACTACATCTCTTCAACTTATTCATTGAGATATTTGGGGATCATCATCTTCGTTATCACTTTCTGATTCATGATATTTTATAATTTTTATTAATGATTTTAGTCGTTGCACTTGGATTTTTCCTCTGGATCATAAGTCTCAAGCATTACAAAAATTTCAAAATTTCAAAACCACTATTGAGAATTGATTCTCATTAAAAATCAAAATTTTTCAATGTGATGAAGCTTTTAAACTCATCAAAGGATCGTTTGTTACCTTTCTCATGACTCATGACATTCCTTTTCATATTTCTTGTCCTTATACCCTATAACAAAAGGGTGTGGTTGAATGTAAAATTTGTCACATAATTGAAACAGAAATCACTGTTCTTGTTCACAGCTCTCTTCCGAAGTATTTTGGTATGAAGCCTTTTCCATTGTTGTTTACCTTAGAAATCTTTTACCATCATCTACCTTATATTTCAAATCTCCTCATGAAATGTTGTTCAATTTGTCTCACAATCTTAATCATCTTTGTGTGTTTTTTACACATGTTATCCTTTTCTTGCTCACATTAGAACTGATAAACTCACACCAAAATCCATTCCATGCATATTCCTAGGCTACGCATCTAATTGACGTAGTGCGTCATAACAATACATAAAATAAACTAGACTTACTACTATAAGAGTGGTGAGTCTAGATCGATCCCACATAGAATGTGTGTAAAGCTTTTGAAATGAAAATAATTGATGTTTAGGTTTTAAGGGGATGGATTGGTTTAATAACAAAATAAAATAAAATTAAACTAATGAAAACAAATTAAAGAAAACATGCAAAATTGATGAAAGTGATGAATTCGTTGGGGACCGGTTCTTTGGTTCAATCTCAACCTACACTCAATTAGACATATCTCATTGATTTATTTTTCTCAAACCTCTCCTAGCAACTATTAATCATAGATTAATAATAAGTTCTATTAAACCGATTTTTCCCTTAGGTGTTGTTTAATTAAAAGATGCTTGTTAATTAAACCTAACTATCGAATAACCTAAGATAGGATCTCTAGATTCAGTTAGTCAGTCACATTATGAATTAGAAAAATCGATTAATCAAGGCAATAACTGCATACGTTCGAGTCGTTTAACCTAAGTTAAGTTATCCCTAATGATTACGAACCATTAATTGCTACAAATGAATCTCAGATATAACAATTACGAATTATATCGAAATTCTAGTTATGGGTTCATACATAAACAATCGAATGATAACGAGAATATGATTATCCATACATGAATACCCAAATAGATTAATAAAGAATAACCTAAACAATTCATAAAGAGAGAAAGAATAACAAAAATAATGGAAGAAATGCTTAACCGGACCGTCAGCATCAATATCACCTTCGAACTGGCATTGGAATGTCTAGCTCTCTATGGGTCTCCAAAGGATGAGAGGTTTGCCCCTCTTCATTCTCCCAAAACCTCTTTGTCGATTCATTAAACTTTTCCCAATGAAAACATCAAAACATTCATCCTCTCGACCATCACCAATATATTGCGTTTATATGAAAAAACTAGGGTTTAGTGGACAGTTGGCACTTCTCATGGTGGTGAGTGGGCGTGTCTTGAGTGTGAATGGTCTCACGCCCATGTAGTCCCTTGCACAGTCGTGAGACTACTCACGTCAATGACATTTGTCTGGATGGTCGTAAGCTGCCAAATGCTCTTCATCTTGATGTTTTCTTGTCTTTGCTTGCTTTTAATCTTCTGCTTCTTACTCCATGAAGACAAGTGAGTGTGAATCTTCGAAAAATGACTCAATTATAATGCTTTTTTTCTGAGTTTAGCTCTTTTGTTTCCAAATCGTACCTAAAATCATATGAACTAAAGTGAGTATCTTAAGCATTTTCATCTCATTAATCACTAAGTGTTATTGAATAAATATACAATCAATTAAGAACATATCAACCACTTTCCAAAAATCATAACTTCCCTCTTTCTGATCCAATTAAATACTACAATTCTATTGGAGCAGTTCAATACCTTTGTCTAACTAGACCAGATATCCAATTTTTTTATTAACAAATTTTCCTAATTCTTACATTATCCTACTGATTTTCACTAAATAGCAGTTAAGCACATTCTTCGATATCTTTGTTTTACCTCGTCCCATGGTCTTCACTTAACCAAACCTTCTATCTTTACTATAATTGCTTACTCTGATGTTGATTGGGCAGGGTGTTCTAATAATCATCGATCTACATCTTGCTGCATTTTCTTTAGCTCCTCTTTAATTTCTTGGAGTTATATGAAATAACGTACTGTGGCCAGATCTAGCATTAAAGCAAAATACAGGAGCATTGCTTGAGTTACCGTCGAACTATGTTGGCTTAATTCTCTACTTAGTGATAGATTCTTCTATATTAAACCATTTTTTATTATGACAACATTAGATCTTCTTATTACAGATCCCATATCTTATACTCATACCAAACATATTGAAATTGATATACATTTTTTTCGTGATTTGGTTGCAAAGAAATTTCTGTTCATATGTCATATATCAACTTCTCACTAACTTGTTGACATCCTCACAAAACTATTAAGTTCTACTCCATTTTTGCTTTTACGTCACATGTTGGACCCCGATCTTTAAGTGGAATTTAGAAATGGTAAATGAAATTAAATGAATGTTTTTGTATATGTATTGTGTTATAGATGTTGTTGTGCTTTAAGGAAATTGATAAGAAAAAGAATTGATTGGTTTTGATCACTTTGAGATTTGAGTGGATTTGTATAGGTTATGAAAGTTAAAGTGAATGAGTTGATTGAAATGGAAGTTGAAAATCAAGAAATAAAGAGTGAAAGTGTGAGAATTTGTTGAATTATGAAAGTTTGACTTTTTGGAGATGAAGAGTTGACTTTTTGGGCTGAAACTTTGTGAATTTTTCTGGGATAATTTAGGCAGAATTTGAGAAAATGAACTTCATAAAACTTCTAGCTTCTGTTGAGAGCTTTCTATCGCCATAAAGTATGACAGTTTTCGGTGTTAGGATTGAAAGTTATGACCATTTAAATTTAAGTGTATTTTTACTTTGTTTTTGAAAATGCTATTAAGCGTAGATTTATATGTACTGTGTTTTGAGGAAATTATGGACTGATATGTTTTAAATTGAGTTAAGTGGTCTACATGAAAGTTGTAGAGGAGGTTTATAGCTTTTCAATGATGTATCATTTGTTATTTTTGGTTGTTAAAAATGGAAGATATGAAATTTGGAAGTTGGATGTTGTTTTAGGATGACAATTTCTAAACAGAAACGTTGACTGGAAAATTGATATAGTTAGAGGTTGAAATCGCTTTTAAGTTCTTCATGAAAGTTTTAGATTATGTTTTGATCTTTCCATTGGCATAAAGTTTGGAATTTTCAGGCCATGGAATAGGAAGTTATGATTTTTAGAAGTTTCTATTACTGTTTAGCATGATTATTAGTGAACAGAAACTTTGATTAGAAATTTGACTTCCTTAGAGGCCAAATTGATTTTTCTGTCCTTCATAAAAGTTGTAGGTTTCTTTCTGATCTTTGCATTGATATAAAATATGACATGTTTGGACTTTGGAGTTGAAAGATAGAAATTTTCAAAGTTGAGTTATTGTTTAGGGATTTATTAATTGGACAAAAAGTTTGATTGGATTTTTGACCCCTTTAGAGAAGGAATTAGTTTTCGAGTTCTTCATGGAAGTTGTAGGGCTTCCTTTTATCTTTCTTTTGATACCAAATTTACCAAATTTGAAATTCAGGATCAAGAGCTATGATTTTTGGAAAATTTAGATATATATATATATGAAAAAAAAAAGTTTGAAATTTTTTTTCCCGCGCGCGCTCGCGAATGCTACCGCGTTGCCGTCGCGACTTGCACACTTCTCGTGGTCGTGACGCATCGCGATCGCGAGATTGCGATTTTTGTCACGTCTCGTGATGGAGACGCGTCGTCATCGCGATCCAGTAGCCTCACGACTAGGTCGCGAGGGTGACCGGCCCGATCCGAGGGCGACCCAACCCAACCCCAAATCTGACCCTTTTTCATTCTTTTGCTTATATCTGTTTCGTCCGACATCCGATTAACTTGGTTTTCGAAGCGTTAGATTCCTAAGACATTCCTCTACCTCTTCATGGAAAATTTAGAGATTTTTGAGATTAAATGGAGGATGATTGATTTAATCAAAGTGAGTTGGATAATTTTTCTGAACATGGTTCAGTACTTTGGTAAATTCTTGGTCTGTGGACATCCAATTGAACTGATTCTTGTTGCAAAATAAAATAGAGACATGGGGCTACGAGTAATATGAAGGAATTGAATTTCAATTTAGCCCCTAAGACTTTCAATTTCTGAATTGAAGTCGGATTTACTTCAGTCTTGGATTAGTAAGAGCTGAAAGTATTTTGGCTATAACTTTTGCTCTAGTCATCCAAATGAGGTGATTCTT
>JANIJH010000005.1:21358831-21388779 GCA_024520975.1 Erythroxylum areolatum | reverse complement strand
ATGGTTTCAAAAAATTAGTGATTTTTATATTGATGCATGATTATTATGATGCCATGTGAAGTACGATAGTGATTGTTCGTAGTTCACCCTTATCGTAGGATATGTATCGGAATGACCTACGGGCGTCCCGGTGTATACCCTACGGTAAGGGGGCGGTACATTTGGTTTATTTGACCAAAGAGATGTGATGGTCTTGTTTTAAAAAGTTCTAGATTGATGAATGTTGCTTTATTGTGTAAGTTGAGATGAAAGTTATTTTTGAATGATTCTGCTTTGTGGGTTCAGATGTTACGTCAAAAATATTGTAATGGTGGCTCTATTCCTTTTTGCTGAAGGTTCGGATTCCAGTTTAGGGAAGGGAGTAGTTAAAAGTTTTAATTTGTTGTTTCCTCTTTCGATTTGGAGAGTTGGGGATGGTTCTTAGATTAGTCTTTGGTTTCTTAAATTATTCTTTGGTTTGATAATTGGTGCTCGGGGGGTCGTTTAGTGGATCATATGGATGGTTTTACAGTAGGGGAAGAACATTTTCGGGTAGCACATATAATTAATGATGGTTCTTAAGATTTTTTGGGCTTATGTTCTACAATTCTAGATCATCTCAGGGAGGTTATTCAGGCAATTCTTTTGTCTTTATTTACTTCGGTACAAGATACTATGTCTTGGAGTTTTTCTTCGGATAGTACATATTCGATTTGAGCAGCTTATAAAGCACTTCTTTCGGAAGAGGTGTCTAATATTTCTGTTTTGTCTTTTTTTCTTGGTTGTAGAAGGTGGCTAGTCCACAGAAATTGAAAATTTTCTTGTGATTACTTGGGCACTTATGTCTTCCGACGAATTCTTTGTAGTTCTCACAAGGTGTAGAGTGTGTTCTTTATATGCTAAGTCTCTTTTGCATTTGTTGCGTGATTGTAATCGTGTAGTTGCATGGTGGTAGCAGTGAGATGTTCTTGATGATTGTTTTATTGCGGCGGATTTGGTTGATTAGCTAGCTTTGAATCTGTGTGCTCGTGTTATGGGTCCTTTTGATTTTGACTGGGCACATTGGTTTCTAGCAGGTATTTGGTAGTTGTGGAAGGCTCGGAATTTATGGATCTTTCAAAAAGAATTTATTTCCTTAGCAAATTTGAATAGTTGTGTCTTTAAAGTTGCAATGAATATGTCCTTGACTTCTGATTCAAAACTGAAGCTTCAAGGTGTGAGATGTTGGATTGGTTGGACTGCACTATCAGCTAGTTTGGTGAAGTTGAATTGTAACGGCAGTTCTATTGTTAATCCTGGGCTGATTAGAGGTGGATGGTTGTTGCGTGATTCATTTGGTTATTGGCTAGGGGTATTCATTTCGAATTGGTGTTTCAACTATCTTGGTGGGAGAGTTATGGTCCATTCGATATAATTTGATTTTTGCGTAGGATTGTAGTTTTTGACAGGTCGTGGTAGAATCTGATAGCATGGAGACGGTGCGGATAATAACTTATGGTGTTATCTCTTCACATCCCCTATCTGTTTTGGCTATGAATATTCAAGCTTTACTTGTTAGGAATTGGAGTTGTTCTATTAGACATGTACTTCATGAAAATAATTTTGCAACAAATTGCCTGGCTAAATTAAATTATGGCATTTCTTCAAATTTGCAAGTTTGGGACAATATTCTTAAAGCCCTCTCATTTTTTTTTTATGAAAGGTAAATTGTATTCATCAAAAGAATCGGGTATGTACACACAGTCAGGGGCATACCCCAATCAAAAAGGAAGAAATTACCCTCCCCAGTAAACACATCAAGCAACCCGAAGTGGAAATACAACAAACCAAAAAGGACCCAAGAACTGGGACTCCACTATGCTAACGTTAATGGGCTGACCTAGCAGCCCATACAATACACCCTACTAAACTGCAAAATCAAAAGCCCAGCCCAATTACAAAGCGCCCAGCCCAAAGTAACAGCCTAACCAAATGATCCAAAACTTCAATGGACCCATAAGGAGCCCAGGAGAGAAGGGGCCCGTGAGGCTAAGGGAGCCCAACACGGGGAACAGGCAAGGCCACCGGGAAGCAGAGCCAGCTGAAAGACGAAACCATATAGCATCCTGCATGACGACACCGTTTTGCAGAACGAACGCGTCTGTTTCCGAGCTGTATGAAGAAACCAGAACGCACGAAGCCACCTGAGTAGTGCAGGTTCACAAAAGCAGTACACAACAAAGAAAGAAAAAGAGCAATGTCCAGAAATTGATCCCTGCACAACATCGATTCCAATGGCATCCAGACACAGCAGCATGTGCATGCAAAAGGAACCGTAAAGCAAAACCGATGGAGAATTTCCACCGGCCTAGCCCCATAAAGACCGGCATGCAGCCGAACACCAATGCCGTCTTACAACAAAAGACGCAACGACGTCGCAGAACCTCTCCCATGAGAAGACCCGCAGCTACAAACCTCCGGCCCCATGTCGACAAACCTGCAATCAAAACACCGCAAACCAATACCAAGACCGAATTGTAGCAACGTCGACCGTCGGGGAATGAACCATTGCAAAACCCCTACCAAAACAAGCCAAGCCCCGACAAAGAAACCCGCGATCCCACCGACGAAGGAACCCAGCAAGTAGAAAACCTCCAGCCCGACCGGAAGCACTGTAGACACCAATCCACAGATCAAGCACGACGAACAAAAGGGGACCTCACCAAACCCCTAGAACCTGTCAACGCCCAACCGGGAAAGGGACCTAGTACCCAAATGTCACAACACCCGAAGAAAGGCCTCAAAAGTAAAACGAATAAGAGACACCACCTAATAAAGGGAAACGACATCGTAGACACCCCGGATCCATGGAAAAGTGAACAGAGTAGGAACATTACACCCACCCAATTAATTACCCCGGAAACCAGGAGCTCCAAAGGACCAACCGAACGCAGTAAAAGCCACCCCAAACCATAATTAAAAATTAATGAGCTCGATCGGATAAAGACGATATAAAAAGTTATAAGTAGAAGTTTTAATGCGAGAGGTGACATCCCGGCTGGTAAAAGCAATTCCATCCATCACCCCAGCATTTCGGACTTTCCAAATATTGTAAATAGTGCAGAGAAAAGCAATCCGAATGGTTTTGCACCGTAAGAGAGCTCCTTTAGCTTCGACCCGAAGCCATTTGATAGCCCGCAATAAAGAACCCATTTCTCGTTGGAGATCCAACCAGTGCCGTATGTCTCGCCAAACGGCATTAGTAAAATCACATTTAAAAAATAGATGGGCAATAGTTTCCGATGTTCCCCGCTGCCCTCTCCTTGATTACATGGATTGATACCTGTAGTATTTCTTTTATGAGAAAGTTTTGATTTTCTCTTATTTGTAACCAAAAAATAAGGCGTAGGAAAAGCAAGATGCAATGACGATGCATTATGCTATAGGGTTTCACAAAAAGTAAAGGCCCTTCCTTGAAACCACGGTCTTACATATTTTCATATCAGCTCATCTTGTAGACCAAGTAAAGCTTGTAGCTGCTGGACCAACAGACCAATTTAGGAATATTTGTTATTTTTGTCAGTTGTTAGCAGCAAAGAACTGAGTCCTATCTTGAACCCTTCATGATGAGTGGTTATCTCTGGTGTAGCACTTAAATATTCCTATCACCGTGGCCAAGCACGTACGTTTGCATAAGATTCATGCCTCACAGTTGAAGTAATGTCCTCAGATTTCTGGTTTTGAAAATTTCCCTCGTCGTTCATCTTGATTTCTAGTGTGTGAATCAGGTTCAACAGAATTAAGCTGAGTTTCTTACCTTTGATCTTGCATTGTCGATAAAATAAACACAAAAAATTTTAACTGGTTTTTAGAGATTTACCTATTCGTCGTGGGAAAAACCTTTTTACCGAAGTAGACATGTAAGCTGACCAAGTTATCTTTTGAGGTAATATCATCTTCATAAAAATCTTTGTTGAAAGCAGGCTGGTGGCCAGGCCTCATTTATAATTGTTAAAAGCAAATAGATGATATTCAATGATCAGTTTATCAAGAAGTTTCTCACTGTTTTGGTTTGGTTGGTAACGTAGTTTGTATACTGCATTAGAAAGTTGGAACCTTGTAGATGTGGATCGTGGTTTTTATAGCCCGTGAGAAATATTAGATGTTATTGACTCTTCTGGGCTTGAGAAATGTGTTCGTTTTTTAATTTTGACTTGACCTAGACCTGAAGGTTACTTTCATTTTGTAGACTGGTGCCTACGGGCTTTGGGATCTATAACACTAAACCTCCTCCTCTTGAGTTACAAAGTAACTTGTATGAAGTGAGCTTCTTCTCCCTGTGATTAGTTTAGGCAGAGGGCAAGTTAATAAATGAAATCACCAAAACATTATATAAGGAAATTAGCTTCAAACTGCCAAATATAATTTTGGTGAAGCAATTTGAGCATGACTTGATTCATCCGTTGGCAATCACAGGTTGCAAAAAGTCCAACGAAAGCATTGATTTACGTCTCTCTCTCTGGGGTAAGTAACCAAAAGAGAAAACTGAAAATACAGTAACTTTCAAAATCTCCGATTGGCTGAGACCCAAAAATTCCAATGTCATAAGAAGGTTTGGTAAGGTAGCAAACCTAGTCCTGTTGACAAATTTGTGAGCACAAGGTTTGAATTAAAGTACCTTTTTTTTCTAAAAATAATAATATACTTCTATCTAACGTACATGTTAGAATTGGAAAAGGACTAAAACTAAAAGAGCGTGTCCTTTTCAACTTTCCAAATATCAACTCTCTTTTCTCACAAGTTCTCTCAAAGTTTTCAAATTTCAAACCTCCAAAAGCTAATCCCAATCTCTCAAAATCTCTTACTGAGTACATTTATATGACCCATTTTTCTAACACCAACCAAACAATTTTATCTGCCCTGTCATGGAATGAAATGTTCTTTTCCATTTACTCTATATGGCATTATATTTCCTTCACACATCTTACATAACTAAGATGAGATGAAACATAACAGAAACGAAATAAATAAAACGGATTATCTGTACCAACATATATATGTTCTTATATACTCTAATCCATCTAAAAGTAAAGCTGCACTCAATAATCCATATTATGTTTCTATCTCTTTAATTTTACAAACAGGTTTTTCAAATTCCCATATATATATATATATAACTACCATAAGAGTAGTCTATTCACTTATGAGGTAATTGATTCAATGGTGAATATTTAATTAACCTGCAAAAAGATGGAAAATGTTTATAGCGGTTTGGTTTAAATAATAGAGGAATAAATTATTAATTAAATAAAAAGAGGAGCAGATAAACTTCTAGCGGCAGTTGCGCTGCGTTGCGTTCCCAATCCCCGACGGCACGTAAAGTAAACGATATTACAATAAATAAGTCAACAATGCGTTTATAAAACGACGCCACTTTTTTCTTTCTCTCGCAAGTCACAACACTGCACCATATCCGATGCGTTCACCATCCCGCGGAAGTTCAAACTTCGTGTGTGGCTCTTAAATATATAAGATATTAATTAATGTTTACTTGCTACTTCTCCTTCCAAAACAAAATTCACATGGTTATATATACGGTTAAAATATTACACTACTAGGGTTATGAAACTACACCTTATATGCAAAAACAAAACAAAACAAAAAGTAAAATATGTAATTTTTCTATTTTATTAGATCTTTAAATAAATCAAGATGAACATTATTTGAGATTTATCAAAATCGTATAAGAAAACAAATTAATTTATCATATATAATTTTACATTCATTTTTATTTATTATGTATTAATACTAATAAATAAGATGACTATAATTCATATTTTTATAATTAATTTAACTGATTTTTGTTATTAATCAAAAATTATAGTTAAATTCTTATTATTTTATTTGATTATCACATTTACATATGATTAATAAATTTTATAATAATGAATTGAGTCTTTTATTCAATTTTATTGTCAGTTTACTTCCCATCACTGTACTGAACAAATCTCCAGCTGGTTTATCTAACTAAAGTATGCCTATTATCTTTTATAAGGTGAAGTTCCCGTAGTAATATACATATGATATCAATCAATCAATCATGACGACGCCTTAAGACCCGATAGATTAATCAATAAACTATATATGTATAGGAGTTGATGCCTGCCTTCACTTATATTTAAGTCAATTAATTTTGATTTCCTACAAAAACAAGTTTTTTATTAGTTCAAAATAACTACATCTATGGTAAGTTGAAAAGAAAAACAAACCTTATTAATACTTAACAAAACGTCGTAGAATATAAATTAGGACAAGTCCTTTTCAACTGAATCACAATTTTTTTTCTTGGTGGCACAAGCATGTAAAGTAATATAAAGTTAATGCCAATGTCAATTGCCACCACCTCATTCTCACCTCAAGTATGTACCTTTCATTGAACACTGTCTTTGCTGAGTCCAATTAAGTATGCATGACCCACTTCCCTTACTCCTCTAAATTCAATCTTCCCCTTAATTAGGCTACTCTGGCATGAAATTCACTCCTAAATTCGAAAGAAACTCGACGTTGAGTTGGCTACTACTTGACCACCTGTTACTGTTAGTTAGTGGAGAAAATTCACAAACAAAAAAAAATGTTTTAAATGGAGAAATAAATAAAAAGTTTGAAGAACAAATTAACAACGTATCGGCCCATCCTTGACGGCAAGTAAGCAATAGAAAAGTCAAATCATGTGTTTTGAAAATCAACGCCGCTTTTAATACCTCGCTTCTATTCTTCTTTGTTTTTCTCTGCACAATAACCGGCAAATTTACCTACCCTTTGAGAATCCAAACTTCAAGTATGACTCTTAAACTGCGTATTAAGATTTTAATCCTTCCAAATTCCAGCACTAACCAACCATTTTCCTATCATAAATTGCATAATGTGGTTTTCAAGCTATACCTTATAGTATACATTAAAAGAGCACAAAACAAAATCACTTTGATTGGTGAGGCTTATCATATGTAAACGCATCTGTTAAAATTCTTGGAGATATGTGCATGCTAATTAGCAATTCATTGTGCTCAATTAATCACGGTCAGGTTTTCCCAACCAACCAATATCTATTTATCTTCTGTTCCTTTGGTATACAATGACTTGTTATTGAAGATTCTATGAATACAATCATGCTTTGAAGACGATCTTTGAAAGTTGGTGAAGCAGTAAGTAGAAACTAACAACAGACTTAGTTTAACTATGGGAGTTGGTGCCCTCAAGTGTATAAATATAAGTAGAGATTGTTTTTTAACTTGAATGGCCAAACATTCGTTCAACTTGGCAGAGACGCACTTGTTCTATTTTATTCTTAATTACTTCATAGGACAATCCCGTAACTGATCAAACTTTCCTTTACTTATACAGAAAAAGGAGAATTAATTAAAGTGCTTGTTTAATAATTCTCTTTTGCAAGTATCGATTCCAATCCAGGAGGACATCTACTTGATTAAGTCGTCTCGCGCTTTCTTGAAAAGACTGAATAAGCTCCTCCGAAATGATAATGCAATCACACCACACGCCCCCAATGTCTACGTCGCCAAATTATTACAACTACTCAACGCTTTCCCTCTTAAAACCCAGAAAAGAAAGCCATCATCTTAATGATCATAAATTTTTGGAAAATTACAGAGCGTCAACATGCAAACCAACACGAATCTTATAATGCACCTTTTTCACATCAAAAGTGCAAACTCTCCCAACATTCCCACCATGTAAGCTTCCACTTGAACAAAAGCTAAGCCATACCACGTCAAGTGATTAGACGTTACTAATAAAAAAATAACAATTTTAATTTATTAGTTAAAAACAAATTTAAATGCTGCATAATAGTTCAAGTTTTAACAAAAAAACAAACTACTTTACCTCATCCATTAAGTTACTTCACTTGCCCAAATTGAAAGTTAGAACTTTCTGTCAATAGAGTTTATCACCTTTATTAGAATCCATAGCGTCATGGGATGCAGAATTATCCATGTATAGCTTGTGGAAAATTCAAGAATTTGACCTAGCTAGTACATACTATATACAGCATCTGATATTTTCCTCTTCTTGGTTGGTTGTTGCACTTGCAGCGGACCTGCAGCATCGCATTGTTGACGTGGAAAGGCCGTGGTGGGGGAATACTGAAGACACTGGCGGCTAGATCTTGAACAAGAAATAATAATACATTGAAAAATTTAAAAGCTAAAGCTATTGCACTAATTTCAAAAAATTCCAAAAAGCTGTACAATTTATAATCTATTATCTCCGACTAAAACTCTTTTGTCAATAAACTATAATAATTGTATGATATCTATGGGAACCTTGACTTCTTGGAAACGTGAACCCTTCATCTCCTGATTTTGTCCGTCTCTCCTAAAAATGCAACTTATTAGTAATTATCCAGAGTTGTGTTGCCAATCACCCACCGCACGTGACCAATAACAATGTGTTTTGAAAAACATCGCCACGTTTTCCTTTATAATTTCTCTCATCAGATTTCAATATATCCAAAAATTCAAAAGAGGGTCTAGTATAAAAAGGTAAAGAAGAGGACAACTTGAGTGAGGGTTTTCTTGTAATTAAATAATTTTTTTATAGCTACATGTGTGCTAATATATAAAGAATATAATCCTAATAACACATACATTAAATAATTTTATTAATTATAATTTATCTAAATCTTTTAGATGTATATATCATCTTAATTTGATTTATGTATATTTAGTTTTAAATTTAGTGTAGAATTACATTTATAAATAAGGGCTATCATCATTGTTTAGAGAATATACACATATCGATATGGTGAAAATAATGTAAATTTAGACTTTTAAAACCAAACCACATAAAGGTAACTTCTTTCAACTAAATGTGTTGTAGATATGCTATTTTAAACTGGTGTTATCAACATTCTTATAGGTTGAAGTCGTTTAGTTAATAGTCATACAAATTAAGTTATTTGCCTATGTCTATTACAATCACAGTCGTTATACCAACATTCATATATAGGCTGAAGTTGTCTCTCATCGAATCAACATTCATGCAAACTAAAGTTATTTGTCACATGCGATGATACAGTATCAATCAGTACATCAATTGTTTTCCTTTTGCAAACAAGATACTACTTCATGCTTATTTGTTCTACTATCAATTATCTGTTCTTCTTTTACAAATAAGGTGATCACTATATATTTGATATCTTTATTTTAAAAGATGATATTAAAAGTATTTTTATTATAATCACGATCATGTCAATTTTTCGTATATATATATATATATTTTTATATGTCTAATTTCTGGTTTAGCTCAAAACAAGTTTATAAATAAAGTGGACCTTTAAAGTAAATTCTTTGACTTGCTCTTTTGTTCCCTCCTATCTTCCTTTTCCACTACCTTAATTCTTTTTAACGTTCTCTTCGTCTATGTTTCAACAAAACCTAATAGATTAATAATATTACACAACAATTGATGCCTTCACCGAGTAGAAGCATTTACACACGAAAGTGTATATTAATATATATATTTAAGAGGATTGATTCTTTATAGTAAGTGTCGTCCGAGATTAACTACAATATAGCAAAACATTCATTCAAGTTGGCAGATGTAACCTTTTTTAATTTTTATGTCTAAAACTTATTTTACTTTATATGGTCATCTATGATTAATCCTTTAAATATTCTCCTAAAATTGTAAGTACTATATAACACATAAAGGAAGGTAGGATTTTCTTTTCTTTTTTCTTAAAAAATATTGGCTTGTGCCCTATAGTCAATCAGTTGCAAGTTGTAGTTTTTATAACATTATTATTTAAAGGTATTCTTTATCTTATGCATGTTTGTTTAATTAACTAACATATAAAATAAAGTCCGTAGGATAAATTTATCTTATAAAAAAATTTATGATGAGATCACGATAATGAAACATATAGCGTATTTAAGTATTATGTATAATTTTTTAAAAAAATAAGATATCTGAATTGATCTGATATGAGAATTTCATATAAAACATTACTTATATGTCTATAAAATTTTTTATTGTACTTAGTGTATGAATAATAATTTAACTTAAGATCTCCAAAGTACCGAATTGCTATATTTTTACACTACTTGACCTATCATATCCAATGGTAGCTTACTTTGTAGTTATTGGATATAATATAAACTGTACAAGAATAATTAAGTAATTAATAAAGGATTCATCATCCTAAAACAATTAGGGAGAATATTTTATTATTCTTCAATTGTATTTATTTGAGGAATTCTTCCCCAATGTGAAATAATTTGAAAATAGTTTTTAAATTTTATTAATATAATCAATTACTAATAATGTATAATTAATATGATTAGACTCAAATAGAATAAATATTAATTATATACTTTTTACATAATGAAAATATTGTATAATGAAATAATTAAATTATACAAAAAAAATTATGCACGAATATTAAGTCAAGCTAATTTGTTAGTCTTAATATTTAAGTGATCATAATGTATTACTAAATGTCAATCTTGATCTACGAGTATAAATTATTTAATTATAATTTGTTATTCTTAATATTTAGGTGATCATAATGCATTACTAAATATCAATCTTGATATACAAGTATCAATTATTTAATTATAATTTGTTATTCTTAATATTTAGGTGATCATAATGCATTACTAAATGTCAATCTTGATCTACGAGTATAAATTATTTAATTAAATAATTTATATTCATAGATCAAGATTGACATTTAGTAATGTATTAATTAAAGATAAATTAAAGAATTTTAATTTATCTAATCGTAAATATAATTTTAGGTTATAATTTATATTCATTTATGACATATTTAGAAACTTATTAAGTCACCCACAAGAAATAGTTAAAAGAGAGAAAAAGGCAATTTAATTATGTTTTACTTTATTGTAAAATTTGAAAACATTTAAAGGTTAAAATGAAATATATAATAACCACGAATCAGTATGAGATACTAAATCTTATCTAAGTCTAATTAATACTTTGTAATTCTAATTAAAATTTAGTTGAAATTAAAATTAAATTAAATTACTAAAATATTCGCCTTATTATAAATATACATATGCTCTAAAGAAACTATCACTTCTTACTTACTCATATACTAGTTGTAGATTCTCCACATATGTTCGTATTGATATCTTTATAAGCTGGACAGTTGTGTAGTTATAATATTGGTGATAAACCTATTTTAGAAATCAATTCGAGGGAAGTTATAGGAAAAGTTTCAAATTTTACAATAAAGTACGATTTTATGATTATTATATTTTATACATTAGTCAAGTTATAAATTAAAATAATCATGGAATTTAGGAAATTATAAAAATTTTATTTTTCTTTCACTACTAGGATTATATTCTTCCACAATTTATCAATAAGAATGATATACTAAATTGTCTTAGATTGCACATTAGAGTTCCATTCTTTTCTCCTATCTCAACTCACCCAAACACTCAAATTTATTTGCCCTCTATCCTTGCCCTCCAAACTTTAATTATAACGAAATTAGTTCTCAAAGTACGAGGGGATAATATTCAAATTTAGTTCTCAAAGGACGAGGAATTAAGGTTAAAGCATGTGTATATCAAATTCACACAAATTTAGAGGAGGAAATTTGATCTTTTTTAAGGTATACCCTCATGTCTTTTACCAATATAGGTTTATAATCCATAATAAATCCATTCAAAATATCAAGAAGTGAACAAAAAAATTGAATCTAATTAGTTATAAATAAGAAGATATTATATAACTGCAAAATTATAATTAAGTCCTCGATGAGGGTTTGGAGACTTGAATCTATAAGAGTTTCAATAGGCTCGACTTAATATATATATTACGTAAAAGTGGATTTTATTTTTAAACTCATTTTAGTAAAAAAGTTAGGTATGAATAAAGATATGGTCAATTTATTAGAAGTCATAACTTAATTATGCCCTTACGTACTAAGGCTTGTTAAGAAATTATATATATATATATATATAATTTTAGAGACATATTATTTTCATAATGTATGCATGATATAAGTATCTATTCTTAAAATTTAATATGTAAAATTATGGCTAAATTTGTGATTTCATATCTACACTATTATTTTTAAATAAAAATTGAGTGGTAAAAACTAAAATGTTGAGGTTATTAAAGGTCAAGTTTGATACTATGAAATATTTATAAATGAAGTTATATAACTTAATTTCTAAATTATATTAATGACAAATAAATGTATATAACGTTATGAAATGTAACATGAATAAAAAGAAACTAATGAAAATTGAGTCATTTATCACTTTTTTAAAATAGAAGATAATTTCTTCTTACAAAATTAAGATAGATAATTACGAATTTTAAAGTCCTCCTGCAATCAATGAGACTTTCAAATTTCGTAAAAAGATTATTGAATTCATGTTCCTGGTATTATATAAATAAGTGTTTTAAAGACCGGATCGGATAACCGATGACTCGGAACATGAAATGATCTGATTTAGCCCGTATTTTTTGTGAGTGATTGGCTCGTTTATTTTAAGATCGAACTAGTAAAAATTACTAAACCGGTGAAAAAAGGACCGGCCGACTTATTTAAAATACCTTTATTTTGATGATTTCAACTTGAATGAATATTATTATTAGCGGCAATTTTAAAAAACTCTTTTTGATGAAATATGACTATTAAGCTTTGTTATCTTATTTGTGTTGTGTTTGGTGAACTTTAAAAAAAAACTTGTATATTTTGAAGTTTGAAGGTTTAAGTTAAGTTTACAATTAGAAAAATAAATAATTAAATAGTATGTCTAAATATTATGTTTTATATATAATAAATAAAATAAAATTTTATATATTTATTAGTCATGGGTTCGATCAGGGTTAAATTTTGGTTGAACCATTGACCCTTGAATTAATTGCTTCTCTGATTCAGTCACCGATCTGATTTTTAAAACATTGATATAAATTAATGTAAAGGTAAACGTTGGATGAATATGACAAATTATATATGTGCAGTAATTGCTAAGAACCAATATCCATCTTACAATGAATACCGAAACAGGCGAAGTCCATGCAACTCAATTATTTGCCATAATTTTCTTCAATTGATTTCAAACAACTTCCATACAAGCTAAAAGAAAGGGTTAATCTAGAATCTCATTATACATCCATGACTACGACGCCCTTGCCCATACTTTTGGTGCACAATTAAGGGAAAGAAAACTAGAAAAATGCAAAGGCAAATGTCTGATCTCACGTCATAAGGGCTTGAGAGCCCGACAAGGATTCAAAGGGCAGCTGGCCCCCACATATCAGCATTCTGTCCTGCTCGTTGACCAACTGATGATGTTAGACTCAGACAGACTGACACCAACACATTTCTCTATATTCTTTCTCTATCAAATGACTGTATATAGATTCTTACCCCCCACTAGTTGACAAAATAACTTGGCATACACTCGTCTTTCTCAATCGCGAATAACTATCTAAAGTATTTTCCAAAAGCTTTGATTACGAGAACCATCCTTATTTTATTTGCACATAAATGAAATTTTCATTCGAATTTATAAAATAACGTCCATCTCGTAATTTTATCTATAAGTCCAAGGTTAAATTTTTTTTTGATGCATCCCGTGATTCAAGAGCACCTGCAGTAAAGAATTGAAGTTCTATCTATAAAATTAAATCAGAATGACATATGTCTACCGCTGTCAACCATGGCCGTTGTCAAATTGATATATATATATATATATATATGCATGTATCTATAGGAATTGGAAGTCGGAAATTCATTAAGACAGACAAATGATGAATCTGTTTGTTTGCTATATTTATCATATGAAATACGTATCGTTTGCAAAGTTTAACAAGATGCAACGATGGTCAACGTAACTCATACAAATATCAAATTAAACCAAGTTTTGCTTTCCTGTTGACAACTACACAAAAATATCAACGCGTTTTAGTTTTAATATAAGTAGACTAGCTAGCAAGTGGAAGTCAATCAATACTTCTATAAATAAATAAGTGTGACCTTAGAGGGAAAAATTATATCCATATTGCATTAAAAATAAAAACATTGAATAATATAAGTTGTTTTTTTCCTAAACAAGCACTGTTAAGAGAGGGAGAGAGGGAGGGTTTCGTTTCAAAGTTCAAAAGTACCGCGTGACATTACATGCGATTTGTCGTTTAGTTCCTAAAATTCACGGCAACCAACAAACCCTTTGACTTGCAGCCAAAGTTAAAAGCAGGGACCCAGGCATAATGAGAGAGAGAGAGAGAGAGAGAGAGAGTAAAGAGTGATCTCCAATTTTCCCACTTCTAGATGCCACGTCAGAAATAGTTTTCCCTCCATTACGCGAGAGAGCATTTTGCATTGTAGTATAACATTAAATAAATTAAGAGCAGGTCTTTTCTGACTTTTTAAATTAATTTACCAATAAAAAATATGCAATGACTTTCTAAATAAGATGTTAAAGGTGTACCGCTTGCTTTGGAGTAAGTAATTTGGTTTAATAATGAAGAGCTGTGATTAGGACAAAAGAAGAGCGAGAAGGGAATTGGTGTCCTTTTTGACTAAAACCCATGCAAAAAGACAGACAGTCCTTTTCTCACTTTCGATCCTGACCGTCCTTTTTTTTTTTCCCCTGCGACTCATGTGTCCTGTTGACGTGGCAACCAAAGATACCTGGACGAGAGGGTAAAATCTAATAAATATGTTTTGTCATCTCCCCATCTCCTTTCTTTTATTTTTATTTTTATTAAAAAAAAAACTTAAGTCGTGGCAATGTACATACTATAATTTATATTAGAAACATAGGAAAAAAAGGTTTAGTGAAATTATGACGTTGGATTTATTTTCCCAAATATAATTAAGTAAAATTTGTAAATATGTTTTTCGGGACGCTTCGAAAGCAATATCATAGCAATCCTAAAGACAAAGAGGCATTTAAAGTGGGACGGCGTCGGTTTTCGTGAAGTTTACCACCACAACTTTACCTTTATGCAATTATCCCCTTTTTATTTTGTATTAATTACAACTTCTCTTTTTATTTTTCGAGTTTTAACATACACAAATTAGAATTTTCCTATTACCGAAAGATGATAGCATTCCACGCCTCCATGGTCCATAGTGGATTAGGAATAGGCATCAACAAATATTGTATAGATCTAGATTTAAGTTACTGCATGCATGCTTTTAGGAACTTCCATAACCATTTTAATGATTTTCACGAAAACAGTACAAAATAGAATATTTCAGAACTAGGCTTAAGTACTGTTAGTACCAGTTTATTTCAATTAGTACCGGTTAGTATCGCAGGCATTTGGAATACCAACCCGATTCTACTACCGTCTTCTCTCTTTATTTTTTCTCACATTCTCACTCTCTCTCTTCTACATCATCTTCTCTTTTTATTATTAATAATATAATATTTAAATTCATATATTAATAATAATTATATTTTTCTACAAATAATAATTAAAAATATGTTAAAATGAAAATTAAGAAGGATCAAATTTTTGTATCTCTTTTTAAAATTGTTAATATAAATATAACAATATTTTATTATTAATAACATTTACATATTAACATAAAAATATATTTTTTATTCTTGAAAATTAAATATTATATATTTTTTATTCTTGAAAATTAAATATTAAGATAGAAATTAATATTTTATTATTGATAATAATTATATTTTATTTGATGTTTTGATGTAATTATTATTTATTATATGATAAAATTATAATATTTTAAATGCTTTGTATTATTCTTAATTTTATATTTCTATAATGATAAAGTAATATTTTTCATATTAATTGTGGTTATGATTTATATGTAGAATACGTAAAAGTAATATTAAGAATAATAAATAAATTGTTGTTATTTTAAATTTCTATTATTATGGTTTTTTGAGACATGTTGGTTTAAATTATATAGTACAATATTGAAGGATTATTTTGCAATTTTTAAAAAATTTAGGGACTATTTTATAAATTTAAAAAATTGCCCGATGTCCAGTATTAACTGGTACCGGTACACCAGAATCTAATCCAGTACCAAGTCCAGTATAATATTTGTGACATTGCTCTTATAATGGGAGGCATGACCATATACAAAAACAAAACAAACAATAACGATCCAATAAATTTTTTTGATAAATGTCAGCTATGGAGAGATTCAGTATATGCAATCTTATTCCTAACTAGTAGAGAAGTTATTTTTGAATGACTCACAAGAAACAAAAAAATAAAAAAGTAATGGTAATAACAACAACAACAACAACAATAATAATAGTAAGAAGAAGAAGGAGATTAATATTAATAAGATAATAATAAAACAATAAAGAGATGATAATGATAGTAATAGGTATGAAATAATAATAAGAATACTAATAATATTAATAATAATAAGTAGGAAAATCATAATAACAATTATTATGACAAATATTAAAAAATAGTAGTAGTAGTTGTTGTTGTAGTAATAGTAGTAATGATAATAATAATAATAATAACAAATAAGAGAGTGATTAGTACAGTACTTGTTTAAAATATTAGGTTAAGTCTAAGAGAAAAATGTTAACAGACTCATAAGAATGAAATGGATATCTATAAAAGGGATCATTTATCTCTATTTTAATACGCCAAAGTTTTTTTATTACAGACCATTTCTTTGATAAGTTCTAACAAAATCATATCATTCTTGATTACCTTTCCCTAATTCTTCTTAGGCTTTCATTTTCTTCTCTTACAACCTCTAAGTATAATCTTTTCGTATCTTTTCACTGGATTGTCTGAGTGTCTCCTCCTAATATGTCCAAACTACCTAAACCTCATTTTTTTTTAATTTTTAAATAATATTAGCTACTTTTAGTTGATCCCTCACCACTACATTTCGGGCCTTATCTCTTCTAGTAAGGTTGCACATCCAATGAAGCATTCTGATCTCCGTTATCATTAGCTTTTGACTATGAACATGTTTGATGGGTCAACACTTCGCTACACATAATGTAGTTAGCGTAATTGTTAAATAATATAATTTACTTTTAAACTTGAGTGATATTTTCTTGTCACATAAACTCTTAATGCACTTCTCCATTTAAGTCAGCATGATTTAATATGGTAGACTATGTCTTCATCAATATCTCTATTGCTTTAGATAATAGATCATAGATATTTAAAACACTCATTTTGTGATATAGCTTATGACTCAATTTTTACCTTCATATCAATATCCTCCTTATGGCCTGAATATTTACATTCTACATACTCAATCTTAGTCTTACTCATTTTAAAGTCTTTCAACTCTAATGCATCTCTCCACAGTTCAAGTTTGAACTTAACACTTTTTTTTATCTCATCCATTAAAACAATATCTTCAATAAATAATATACACTAAGACACATTTTCTTGGATATTCTTGATGAGCTTACCTATCTCTATTGCAAATAAAAAGAGGCTAAAAAAGGAGCCTTGATGTAGTCTAATATCAATAAAAAATACTTTATATCACTGCCTATCGTTCTTACTCTAGTTTTTACACCTTCGTACATATCCCTAGTAACAGGTGTATAGATCATAGAAATACCCCCAGCTTTTAAATACTTCCACATGATTCTCTTAGATACACTAGCATACGCCTTTTCTAAATCAATAAAAATCATATATAAATTACATTGTCTTTCCCTATAATATTTTATTACTCTTATAAGAAGATGTAAAGTTTTTGTTGTGAACTTTCCTAGTATAAAGCCAAATTGATTTTTCGAAATAGAAACTTCGCAGGACCACAATGCGTACAGTTAAAAGGATACCAAATACATTCAATGTAAACTCTCCTCAATTACCTTCAACAAATTTAATTTTAATTTGCACCCACTTATAATTTCATTTGTAAAGAAACTAATATATCCATTATCTTTATTCATATATACCAGTTATAATTAGCAGCCACTTGGAGTCCCATTTACCCATAATTATCTTTGAATTTGAAAAGTCCACTAAATTTATTTTATTGGTAATAAGATTTTTTAAACTTCCTTTGGAGCATTTAATAATAGGGAAAAATATATCGCGCCAAGGTAAGTAGGGAATTTACGAGAGACAAAATATAACATGAGAAATATTTAAGTTAAATTGCTGAACAATAAATTATAAAATTATTTTTAAAATTTGAAACCTAAAATAGAGACATTGGTTATGAAAGGAAAATCAAAACAGTAAACCAAAATGTTAAAATTAATTATTGTAAAGTGGGCCAAAAAAATAAACTAATTACATGAATTTAAAATTATAAAGCTGAAAAAATTATTTAATCATGTTTATTATTTCCTTGTTAATTAATGAAATGTTGCCCATTAATCTGTTCATGTATTGTTAATGTAATTATAAGTTGGTCACTTGAGTCTTTAAATAGACAGTAAAGTTTGACACGACAGAGCATGCATGTGAGTTGTGAGAATACTGTAACCTCCGTCTCTGTACTACTTTCCCACATTGCTTCCAAGCTAATGCTTCTGACTGTAACAGAAACATATTCTCCAAATATCATAAAACAGGTGTTTTTAAATTTTCATAACTAACTTGCCATATGGCTCACATGCATACATGACTTTTAAATGTAACATTTGAAGTTTTCTCATATGCTTGTAGATCATGGTCTCTATAATTTTAGTAGCTTCATGACTCCATATAATTTTAATTTGCATAATTCTACTTCCAGGTGGCTTGCATGCATATGGTTTTGGTTTTGGCTTTGGCTTTGGATGATATAATATTAGATGTTCAAGTAATTATGAATTTGCATAAATTTTGGCCTGAAAATCAAAATCCCCTATTCTGGGCCCACATATTGCTACGTGTCATTGTCCGTTTGAATTAAACAAAATTTACCTTAGCATTTGCTAACCGCCAGGTGTAAATGTAATTACTAATTAGTCAACCAAGACTCAACAACTTCGCCCAAACACCTACTTTTAAAATATTTCTGAGTTACTTTTAACAAATTTAAATAACAATATCTGTATAACTCACTCTCTTTCGTTTTATAAAATTGAACTCAATCTATTCCCTACTGTTTCTGACTCTTCTCTTGCTCTTTTCTTTACTGCTAAGCTCTTCCCCTCTCTCCTCCCTTCCCTCTCTCTCTACTTTTTTCTTTTTTAAATTTTTGTTTCTCTCCTTTTTTCGACGTCCCAACAGAAGGTGGCGGAGTCAAATGTGACCCATGGGAAGTGGACTCTCCTCCCTCTTCCCTTGCATCAAACCGGCGAGAAGGACTCAGCAACCACCGGAGCAACCGGACCTCATCTTCGCGGCGTCTGAGCCGTTAGACGAAACCCTAGGTCACTCCTTCTGCTACGTCCGATCCTCTAACCGCTTCCTCTCCCCAACTCCCTCCGATCGCTTCGTGTCCCCTTCTCATTCCCTCCGATTCTCCCCCTCCCGACCCATCGGTTCGGAGACCGGATTCAAGGCCATATCCGGCGCGTCGGTTAGTGCCAATTCTTTTACGCCCACGACTGTCCTTCAGTTCGACGGTATTTACGACGATGCCACTGAGACGTCTGGCTTTGTTGCTACCAGCACTAGTAGTGCTCATAACAATAATAATAACATCGTGAATGTGAATGGGTTCGAGAGTACGGCCTCGTTCTCTGCCTTGCCGCTGCAACCGGTGCCGCGTGGCAGCGAGGGTTTCTTCCTATCCGGTCCCATCGAGCGCGGGGCATTGTCCGGCCCCCTGGAGGCGAACTCCGGCACTGCCTCTACCGCCGCCGATAACGTGCACTTTTCGGCGCCGCTAGGCGGACTCTACAAGAAGAGGAGAAAAGGCAGCATGTCGGAGATTAAGAAGGCGATATACAGGAACCTGTCGGAAAAGAAGAAGCAGCCTTGGGTGGTACCGGTTTTGAATTTCGTCAACCGGAGAGAGAATCAGGGGTCCGGAGAGGAGAGAGAGAGCAGAGACGAGAATAATGTGCAGTGGGCGTTGGGGAAGGCAGGAGAGGACCGAGTGCATGTGGTTGTTTCAGAGGAGCATGGATGGTTGTTTGTTGGGATTTATGATGGGTTCAACGGTCCTGATGCGCCTGAGTTCCTGATGCGCAATCTTTATAGGGCTGTGTATAATGAGCTTAAGGGTTTGTTTTGGGAATTTGAAGAGGAGAGCAATTTTCAAAGTCAAGCCAATCCATGCGTGGAAAAGAGTGGTCAAAATATTGGGTATGGTTTAATTGGTGGAAATGAATCCAATTTAGTGTCTAGGGAAAATGAAAACGGAGTGTCAACTGAGGAGAACGATGATAAAGCTGTAGCTAGAGCTAACCAATCCGTGGAAACGTGTTCTGCGAGTGATGATGATGGTTCAGTTGTTGGAACTGAGTCTAGCTCGGTGCCTCAGGAGCGAGCTAAAAGAGTAACGTTTCAGTCAGAGGGGACAGAAAACAGGCAGAGAAGGATGTTGTGGGAGTTTCTTGCTGAGGATGATCCTGAAGATGGGCTTGATCTTTCTGGTTCTGAAAGATTTGCCTTTTCTGTTGACGATGCGATTAGTGTAGGCAATGCTGGATCTGCTGTCAGCAGAAGGTGGTTGCTGTTGTCGAAATTGAAGCAAGGATTAACCAGGCATAAGGAGAGGAAGCTGTTCCCATGGAAATTTGGATTAGAGGGAAAAGTGGAGAAGGTGGAGGTGGATAACAATAGAGTGGAGGAGAGAGTTTTGAAGAAGAGGAGGAAGGTGGGACCTGTGGATCATCAGTTAGTTTTGGGGGCATTGTCAAGGGCTTTAGAAGTGACTGAACTAGGATACTTGGATATGACAGATAAGGTACTTGATACAAATCCAGAGTTGGCATTGATGGGTTCATGCTTGTTGGTTGTACTAATGAGAGACGAGGATGTCTATGTGATGAATGTTGGTGATAGCAGGGCCATTGTGGCTCAATATGAGCCTCAAGGTGTTGGTTCTAGTGTGGACGATAACAGGTCGAGCATGGAGGGGATAGTTGAGTGTCCTGGTCAGGCAATGAAATTAACTGCTTTACAACTATCAACTGATCATAGCACAAGCATGGAAGAAGTAAGTCTTAAATCCTTGGGAATGCTTGATAAAAAACTGCTCTTGAGGAGTTAGTGTTGATTGGTTTTTTCATCTTTTTACGACAAGTTAAAATCTAAGTTCTAATGGTTAATTATCTTATTGATTCATGTTGCATGCACAATGGCGTGCCAAATTTATCTAGAAGTAGTATTTGGCCTTGCTAGCTTGTGCTGCTACTGACTAGAACCTTGTTTCGTCAAACACAGTGGTTCATCTCCTGCTTCTATGCTAGAATACCTTCTTTGACAACTAATATTGAACTTCCTAAAGATACTTCTTTTATTTAAAGTTCTAGATAAACTCTAGTTGTTACAGAATAGAGGTTTGAATGGAAATGACAGAGGAAAGAGTTTAGGGACTTAATGCTGGTTGTGAATTTGGAACTTACATGTAATGATTGTCTGATAGTGTCCAAAAATTATGCGTTTCTTTTTTTTTTGATATTCATGTGATTTCTTTTCTTTCCCATATTTTGAAAGCATTTGAGATGCTCTCTTATCTACTTTGCACAGTGATTATCACTGTATTCGATTTATATCTTTTTACTTGGGATGAATATTTTGTCCTAGATTTGATACAACTTTTGCTCTATATTGGCTTATGTTGTTAAATATGTTAAAGGAAAAGAACTGAAGGATTAGGCTTAATAAGCATGCTTAATAAATGCGCAGTCCTTAGAGAAGGGGTCATCAGTGAATAAGAATAATTTCCTTTACAGGCATTCGTGATAGTTGGATTTGGCTGAGAATGGATAATAGAGAGTTTGTCTTTTCTCATAGTTGAATACCTGATGCAAGAAACAATTGCCTCCAGATCCTATATCACGTAGACCGTTATAATTACCATCTTTATATGTCACATATGAACATTACTGATACTCTACATTTTGCCCCTCTTGACTTGTTAAGGACAAATGCATATGCCTATGAGAGAATGATATGAAATCGATGATTATGTTGCCCAGAAAAATTAAATATTCTAAGACTGTCTTACATAATCTAAGGCCTCAGACTGGAAGCATGAAGGTTATGACAATCATTTACATCTCAATTACATAAATGATACATTGCTCTTTCGTTATGTTGGCATCGTTCTTGAAGTGTTCCCTTCTTGTCTTTGAGTCCCATGACATCTTTTTACCCGTGGATCTGTTTCGTGCATCAGATTTGCTGATGGTATTGATGATAAGTTGAAAATTTGCAGGAAATCATAAGAATAAAGAATGAACACCCTGATGATAGCCAATGTATTGTAAATGATAGGGTGAAAGGCCGTTTGAAGGTTACTCGAGCATTTGGTGCAGGATTCCTTAAACAGGTTTTGTGTTTTAATCCTATTGCAAATGTGTTTTAAAAGAATTTGCGATCAAAATTTATTTATTTGATGTTAAAATGATCAAGGAAAAAGGAGGCATATGTTTTACGTTCTAATTTAAGACATTCTTGCTGAAGAAGCATTGGTTCTTTTGTTTGTGGAATCCAATTTAAAATGTACACACTGACATTCAAGTAATCTTCTCATCATTGTTTCTCTTTCTGATTCAGTTTGGTCATATTATGAAATATGCTTTGGGTATTTTCAAAACAAATCCTGTTGCATTAAATATGCTTTCTCCCTACTCTTCAGATAAACACAATAATGTTTAACATATGATTAGCTAAGTATAAATGAAATGTGAAACTTTTGTTGGCTAGATTATGAGAATGGAGATCAAGGTTCGTTGGATGCTATAACTGCAAATATATGGAATTGCTTTATTTCTAGGCTTGTAAATTTTGTACTGATTGTCACATGCTATAGAGATGTGCAGTGGTCTTAAGGTTCTTACAAGCAATGGTGCGAAGGGATAATTTTTAGCTGAACATTGTTAGAGTTTTTCTAGCGTCAGAAAATAAGGAAGCATCCACCTGCTTTTCCACAGACGATAACTTATGTGACGGTATATTCGTGGTTTTGCAGCCTAAGTGGAATGATGTGCTGCTGGAGATGTTCAGGAATGAATATATTGGAACTGCCCCATACATAAGCTGCTCACCTTCTCTTTGTCACCATCAATTATATCCAAGGGATCAGTTTTTGGTCCTTTCATCTGATGGGTTGTATCAGTATTTGACTAATCAGGAGGTGGTCTCTCATGTTGAGAGTTTCATGGAGAAATTTCCCGATGGAGACCCTGCACAGCACCTGATAAAGGAACTTCTTTCTCGTGCAGCCAAGAAAGCTGGTAATCTTTGCTCTCTTCTTGATTTACATACACTCAGATTTTGAGTGAATTTCTTGATTTACATACACTCTTAATTTCAGTAGTAGCCTAGTAGGAAGTTGTATGATGCCTACCAAATGCAGAAAATCAAATTCTAGTTATCGCTCTGGAGGCTTTTAATGCATGTTCTGATCTGTGATAGGGAGCTATAATTTCTGAAAAAGCTAACATCAATCTTTTCTTTTCTGAACTACCATCTGATGTGTTTTGTAACTTGTCATAATATGGTTTATTTAGTTATTGTCTGTCAGAAATTATTTTTACACATCTCAGAATGAAGCTCAAGGGGCTTCAAACTCGTGCCCAAATTTTCTTCTGTTCTCTTGATTTCCTATTGGGTTTGAGCTATATACATAGGGTTTGATTGTAAATATGGTTGCAACTTACCACTGGCTTCAGCTAAGATTTACAAATTCTGTTACATCTATCTTTGATCATTTTCTTGAATTGTTTAGTTGATTCTTATACTGTTGCTGTGATCTATAATTTCTGTTGCTTGTCTGAAGGGATGGATTTCCATGAATTACTGGACATCCCACAAGGTGACAGGAGAAAGTATCATGACGATGTTACTGTTATGGTGATATCGCTTGAAGGAAGAATCTGGAAGTCATCAGGAAAATACCTTTAACCACAGCAGACAATATCTGAATTAGTGGAGCTTCCTGGTACAAGTAGAAAGCTGCTCCATTTCTGAATCACAATTTCCTGCAAGCAGCTGTTGTATTCTGTCACTGTTCCACACTTCAGGAGTCATCTTTTCTCAGGTTGAGATATCATTTAACAGGGTTAAATCAAATGATACTGGCAGAGACTAATGCTAGTAGTTAGCCATGAATAGTTGAGTAGAAGCGAGGATAGAGAAAATGAGAGAGGCTGCGATTGGAGGGCGGGGGATTGCAGAAATCCAGAGATTGGGATATTTTTTGAAATGCTCTTTAGCAATTGAAGAAGCAAAAGAAGAAAAATCAAGTATTTGTTTCCTTAACTTTAAACTTGTGTTTTTCCTTATTTATATATAGGTGGAGTCTCTCTCCCTAGATAGGTGCCTTCTTTTCTTACCTTTTCAACTTAAAAGCCAAAAGGGTGGGATAGTGTCTGTAATTTTTAGTGGGGGTATACTGAACGTTAGCATTTCCTGGTCAAAGAAGAGCTCTTGTAATTTTGAAGGTGGATTTCCACCAATGCGATCTAAAGGAATTTTCATTTTGCAATTCTTGTAACTTTGCTTTCGCCTATTTAAGCCAGCAGTTTGATTTAGTTATTGCAGAATTTGACAATAAACCATTACTGACGCCAAAACTTCATTAGCCTTTTATTACGACGTTGAAAAACAAAAACCACATATCCCCCTTTACTTGCTAGCAAAACTATCAAGAGACTTTCCTAAGCAAAATGGGCATATAAGAGAACGTATTGTCTGCATATTAAAATAAGACTACAAGTTACAAAGTGCTTCAATGAGACTGGGTAAAGCATTCTGTTTCAGAGCAAAAAAGAAAATCTCAATACTGGAGAAGCAAACACAAGTTAATTCTTATAAGTTGTACAAAGGAAATGCTCTTTATGGATCAACAGCACAAGGTTGTGTAATTATTTTCCCGTTCATTTTCATGGTGAGACAGCAGATGAGACCCTTGATTCTACCCAATTTACTAAATCTTCACGGTTTGCCACAAAAGAACCAGCTCTATTCTCACTGTGTCTGAAAGGTGCTGCAAGACCTTTCACACGGGAAGCAAAAGCATTGGCTAGTCCCTGAGAGAACTTGTGCGTTCCTGCACCAGTATGAGCGGAAAATAATTCTGGCAATGCCTCGTTACGCTGAACAAATTTAGCCAAGGTTCCCAACCACTCTTCTAGTGCAGTGTTTGCTGCACCAACGGACAGTGAGCGAACATCCAGGCTCCACTCATCTGCAGTTCTGTGGTGCAAATCTGGGTATAAGCCATAAAGGGTCCCCAGATACAGCAATTCATGTGCTCTTCCATGAAGATTCCTACTTCTACATATATCAATTAAGCAATTACAGAAGGGTCTTCGTGCCTCAACTACAGTGTTACGGATTACATCTCTGAACTCTGATTTAAGAGTCTCAAAGTTGGTTTGCTCTTCTTCAACCAACTTCACAAGGGCAACTAGTTTAGAATTTGCTTTCTGCAGACAAGAAAGAACCTTAGAGGCATCTGAAATCTGTTCACATAGTGATACCACAGAAAGCAAGGAACCACAGAGCCTGTCGTCTGGCTTAACCCCCTTATTTACTGAAAGATCAAAGACTCTAACCAAATCATCAATTCTCTTAGCCTTGCCTAAGCACTGTATCAAACAGGTGCAGCCCATCACATTGAGATCAATCGCCCTCTCAGACATCTCATCAAATAACAGCATTGCCTTATCAGCTTTCCCTCCGCTACCGTAAATGTTTAGCATTGCTGTATAACTCCAACTATCTGGTCTACAATGTTCTGATCCTTTCATATCTGCGAACAATCTCTCAGCCTCTTCCTCCAGGCCAAGATCTGCGCACATATTCAGCAATGTATTATACAAGATAAAATCCATTGGCCACTTGTTTGACCTCATCTTTTCCCATAATTCCATTGCATCCTTAGACCATCTAGCCTTCCCATAAACCTTGACAACCGCAGTTAATGTTTTCTCATCAGGAGTTAAGCCAGAATCCAACATCTCCTCAAACAAGCTTCTTGCCATGCCAGGCTTCCCTGCTTTGCCTGTTGCTTCTATCAAGGTATTATAGACAATGACATTTGGCTGCACTCCTAAAGCTTTCATTTCTTGCAGAACATATCTGACACCATCGTAGTCCCCAGATTCACCAAACATCTTTGCCAATATAGAGTATGTAACAGGGTCGGGTTTCCATCCACTAGCTATCCCTCTTTCATACAAAGTCAAAGCCTCTTCAAACTTGCCCAGTTTACCATAAACATCTAAGATAGCGGAATATGTAACTTCATCTGGCATCAAACCAGTTTTATACATTCTCTCAAACCACTCTACAGCTTTATTAAACTTATTGCATCTTTTCGCACAAGTGATAATTGTAGAATAAGTAATGTTATCAAGCTCAATTTCATTGCTTACCATCTCATTTGCAAGTTCTTCAATGAGCTCAAATTGCCTTCCAAACCTCAAAGACTTCATTGTGATATTGTAGAATATAGTTTCCAGAGGAAACAACTTGTGGGTTTTGATCCACTTGAAGAAAAGATGAGTCTTTTGCCAGGGCTTCAAGCTATTGAGTATGAAGAGAGCATTTTCTCGGGTTAGTGGATATGGGATTTGTTCAAGAACTGACATAAAAGAACTTTCACTATAATCACTATCATTAAGCTTCCGCGCAAAGCGTTTGAAATCTCTAACATCAGGATTATGAGAAAAATGAGATCTTTTTTGTCTTTGTAATGAAAGCGCATACCTCCTGGGTTTAGTGGGGTTTATCCATATAGACTTAGGTTTGGACAAGAGTTGAGCGTGGGGGTCATTGGTCGTGGATAAGGTGGTCGAAGAGAGAGGCTTGAGTTGGTCGGACAAAGAGGGACTATTGGGATTTGGTGATTCAAACAGAGTCTGGGATTGGTTTGAAGAAGATTTGGACGAGTTGCAAGTAATGTTTAGTCTCCTATTATTTGGTTTTTGCCTAGTAGTGATAAAAGGGTTTCTCTTTGTATCAGCTTGTGGGACTAAAAAGTGGACGTCTAGAAGGGTGGATAGACTAGCAGCCATGACTGAGTAGAAGAAGGGCGTGAGAGTGCGAGAGGCGAGGAAGGGGTTAGGCTAAAGAGGCATGTCATATATGCTTTATGCTTTTAGATACTTTCGCTAACCTTATCTGCATCCAAAGTCTAAACAACAAAATCAAACGAGAGTTAGAGTTTACCGTTTCATTATATTCAAAGTAAACAGATGTTTAATTTAAATATTATATGATGAAAATTTTAACAAATATTTGACTCCATTTTTTACGTGACAAAAGAAAAGAAAATAAAAGAAAAGAAAAGAGACTTAACTTGATAAAAAATAGTAATATTTACTTTTTTTTTGGTTAGCCAACGAGATGTTCTAGGAGGGTGCCAACTATGAGAAGGCACCTTTAAGTCATCCACTCCTAGACTAATCATCGCTCGCATCGGGTCAGCCCGTAAGGAATAAAGTGTTGGCCAAATAGATTTCTTTATTCTCAGGACTCGAATTCGAGACCTCTAATTAAGGGATGAGAGTACTGAACTACTCACACCAACTTATTTAGTTAGTAATATTTATTTTTAAAATGGGCTCAAGTTGTTACATATGTTAATATTGAGGGACCTATTCATGCGTTAAAAAAATTTAAAAATTTAAAATTAATAAACTTATTTTCTTAAAATGATTTTTGTCCTTAATTTTGATTACTTAAACTAGCTAAATCCCCAATCTTAATTTTTCAATCCCCTAAATTCACCCCAATCTTAAATTATGTAATATGAGAACGAGAATAGGAGCTTTGTCCAACAATTGCTTTGTCAAACTTAAAAGCTTTGTTACGGTTGTTTGGTTTTGTGACCCATAAGTTGGTTTAAGGATGTTCTTAGAGAGAGATAGATTTAAGAGAATATATTACTGTGGTAGAGAGGAAGAACGCCGATTCGGGAACCAAGGTCCAATCGAGAGATATTTTTGAAGGATCGAGCAGATTGAAGATGGGCTTTAGAGAACTCAACGTGACGCACATGTCACATTTCGAGCTTATTTTAAAGATAAAATATTACTAGTTTTTTGGTCAAGTTAGTAATAATATGACGACAAAGTCAAGTTTTGGTTAAAATTTTTGTTTATAAGAAATAACTAATAAAAGAATCAAAATATCTATCAATCCTCACCAACATTGTATAATGATTATTATTAATTTTCTTCATCATCTTCTTATTATTATTAATAACTTTTTTATTCTTCTTATTATTATTATTATTACTACCTTTATAAGACTCACGGGGGAACAGATGTCTCCGTAGGATCTACTGTCCTCTTTGCATTAGCAAGTGTATTGCTCGTAGCTTTGTTCATTATAGGAGGAAGAATTTCCACAATATCTTCATGATTCTCGACATTGTTTTCCATAAGTTCCTGATGATCTCCTTTTGAAAAATTTTCTTGTTGGCTTCCATATTTGTTTCTTTTCAATATGAGGTCTCCAAGCATAAATGACTCTTAATTGATTCTCAATAGGCTCTAAGTCTTCATTTAGTCTTATGTAAGGTATAGTCTCTGGTAGGTCTGATAACGAGATAATTACGATGCAAATTCTTGCTTAATTGATGTGCTTAATCTCAGCTGTTGACTGATCTAGAGAAATTGGCCTTCCAATATTGCTTGCAAGATGACTAGCAGTTCAATATTCAAGAGGAGCTTCATGGATACAAATCCTGACGGGGATATTATCTTGCTTAAGTTCCTCCAGTTTAGGCCAAGTCTCCATAACTAGAGCAATAGGGGCTTCTTGTCGATATGCTAAAGCCCAACTTGCACTACCAATTTTGCTCCTTTGACCTCGCAATTCTGAATAAGAAATCATCATCATTGTTCTCCAAAACACCAACTAAACCATGATGCTTCCAATTTTTGAATGCCCATTGTTTCATAATTGGAAATGCAATCCTTTTATCACGGAAAAAAGAAAGAAATGTAGTCTTCCACCTGTCTACCCCTGCTTTTAGAATTTCCATTGGAGGTGACATAGTTCTCTTCTCAGCAACTTCACTTGGACAGCGGTAATTTAGCTTCAGCTCGGGTCTATTATCTCCAACCACTAGAATCCAGGTTTTGCGGATCATTATTCTGATCTGGAGGTTGAATGTTAGCAGAAGAACATTCAGGCAATTCTTCCTAGGATGCTTTAGAACCATTCAAATTCAAAGGCGGGAAGTGATTAGTATCCATAGGATTAAGCTATGAAATGTTGGATAAAGGGTAGATAAGTTAGTTAAAGAGAGTACGGGAGGTTAGAGGATGAAATGAGGCAGGACTGTAAAGCGGAAGAGATTGATGGAGCAATGAAGTTGTAGCAGGTAAGTTGGTAATATGGGGAGTTGAGGAAATTGACAAATAAAGAGTGACAGTAAAGGATAGAGCTGATGGAAGAGGCTGGAATAGTGAGAGGGAGTGAGGTATGTGACAGTAGTAAGGAATGCAAAGCTCTAGGGGAACAGAAGCCATGAAAGTAGTAGGAGAAGTGAGCACATTGAATATTAATTAGAGAGAAGCCATTTAGGTGGCGTTTGGTTTAAGGGTTTGGGAATGAAGGAATGGACTAATTGTAAAAAATAGTGTTTGTTTTGGGGTTTTCAATTCCAAGGGAATAGATTTATTCCATTAAGTTTGAGAATCTACTAAACCCTCCAAATAAGATGGGTATTAAGTTTTCATTCCAATCTAGTGGTTACTATTTATACCCCTCCCTCACATAAGCAATTTTTATTCTTAATTATATTACTTATCACTCATCATCATCATCATCATCATCATCATCATCATCATCATTATTATTATTATTTATTTTTATTATTAATGTTATTATATGAAATTAATTATCTTATTATTATTATTAATTTTATT
>JANIJH010000005.1:21047428-21064404 GCA_024520975.1 Erythroxylum areolatum | reverse complement strand
AGTGTCTTGGAATCCGAAAAGAATCAACCCACCCACGGCATAAAGGTATTTTTGTACATCCTAAGTATTTTCGATTATACTTCATGTTGTTGTATGATCTTTTCTGTAGTGTATTGTGAATACTCAGACTGTACGCGATCCAACAAAATCAACTTGTTTGAGGTAAGTTTATCATCGTTCTTCTTGCTTAGATACAAAAAGGGGATTAAATAAAGACTAGGGTTTGTGTTGGGAATTTGTTTATGGATGATATTAAGTTGAAATGGAGTAGAGAATGAAGTGTAAATGATGTAGAAAGGATTATTTTTGTATAAGATGTGTTAGGTATAGATCTTGGATGTGAAAAATCTGGAAAATGGGATGAGGACTAGAAGTTTCGTAGGCTTCTGGATAACCACGACGAAGTCAACTTTCCTACATGAACATGTTTTAGTATTTTGACAATATCTCACTCTATAGTTATCCAAATGTAGTGAGTTTTGATTTGGAGTACACTGGAGACATAGGTAGAAAAATTGTCTGAAGCAATCAAGTTTTAATTCAGTTTCTAAAAACCTCAATGTTTGGATGGAAGTTGAGTATAGAATATTGTTTCAACATAAGGATAGTCCCAACTTGTTTGGGGAATAAATTTCAGATTTCTGAACCAAATTGAATGATTTTGGTGTCATTAGAAACTTAAAACACTGGGGAACATTTTTATAGAAGAAAGTGTTATCAAATTTCTTCGTTTACCTAATCATAATGATCATGAAAAAATTGACCTGAAGGTCTAGATTTTTGGAAGGGTTATAGTTCAATTTTAGCATTATTTTATATTAGTAAAGTTTTATGAATTTTCATTTTCATTTGGATTGAATGAGAAATTGTTGTGTTTAGGAAATCAAGAAAATCTTACCCAAGAGCACGAGGAAAGGCAATCTTGAGCTTGGATTTCAAGAAAAATTAGGTGGGTAATGTATTTATAGTTATTGTGTAATTGGGCAAATTCTTGCCTATGTGCGTGTATGTTGATTTGCTTAAACTTGATTTGCTTGAAACTAAAATCATTGTGAATGTTTGAAAATGTATTATGATTTATGAATTGTGATCAAGTTATGCCATTGAAACATGTCATGGCATTTTTTATAAATGAAAAGATAAGAAAGCATGAAAATATGAGTATGTCTAGATTTATCTTGTGGATAAGTTTGGATGGTTAGAATTGAGTGTATGTGCGATTAGAATATTGGTAATGGTTGTTTTTTGGCGGTGAACCTCTTAGAAGGGCGTTTATAGATTGAATTTTGTGACTTCACTACGGCAAGGCCCGACTCTCGTTGCGGTGAAACTCCCCCTAAAGGTTCTCTTGCTGAACCTCAGGAGTTCACTGCGATGAACTTTTCTTGAAGTAGTCATGGAGATAACTCCATGAGTCCACCACGACAAACTCTCTTTTGTTGCCACACTGATATTTCTTATGAATGCAATGTTTTTCACTTTTCGTTCGCACCACCCTTATGTGATTGCCTCGAATGGTCGCCTCAGAATTTTTCATGAGACTGGGGTTAAATATCTTTTAGTATCAGAAACGATAGTTAGAATCTAAAAATGGGGCCTAACATCTTGTGGTATCAGAGCGATAGTTGGACTTCGAAAACGGGGTCCAACATCTTTTCGTATCAGAGCTTAGGTTTTTCCTAGGCTTAGAATGCATAATAGTATGAATTGTATGCTATATGATTATTTGTTGCATTGTGAATTGATTGATTGCATTAAGTGACATGCATATCATGCATATATGTAGGAAATAAGATTGAAATGTAAGCTAATCATTAGTGTTTCAATTGAAGGAGTAAGATGCCACCTCGTAGAAGGACACGAGGAGTTTTGCAAGGATGTGTTGCACCTGACTCTCTACTAAGGGAGGAGAGTACTGATGAGTCAGTAGCCCCAGGAAACACTGAGGCTTTTATATGGCATGGTAGCAGGCCCTCTCGGTCATTGACGCAAGAGTCACCTATTTCGTAGGAGTAAGTGCCTCCATTAGATTTGAGGATGTTCCAAGCCTTTGCTCAGGCATTTGTCCAGGCCATGAGTTAGATGTCATAGACTTTTGCTCTGACCCCAGCTAAGAAGGTGAAACAGTTTGATAAGTTGAGGAGGTATGGGGTAGTGGACTTCTATGGGACCACTGATCCATAAGAAGTTGAGACCTGGCTGAGAAAGACAGAAAGAGTATTGGAGCAGATGGACTGTGAGGATGATGAGAAGGTTAAATATGCTGCAAGTTTGCTGCAAGGGAAGGCTTTGCATTAGTGGGAAAGTGTCCTGGGAAGTCAAATGAAGCCACCAATGTTGGCATGGAAGGACTTCCTAACTACCTATAAGAAGAAGTATTTGACTGAAGTGTACATTCATCAAAAGCAGAGAGAGTTTCTGAGTCTCATCCAGAGGGAGACGACAGTGAGCGAATATGAGCATCGATTTACACAATTGACCTAATATGCAACTGAGATAAGGATGAGTGAGGCGACTAAGTGCCATAGGTTTGAAGCAGGATTGCATCTAGCCATCAGAGAAAAAGTGGTGGTGTAGAACTTCTGTGACTTCCAACAGTTGGTTGAAATGGCACTGAGGGTTGAGAATATAGAAAACATAAAGAGCACCGTGAACAGAAACAGAAAGGGGAGAGAGCAGTTTAAGAGGGGGGGTGGTACTCCTATGCTAGAAAGGAGTACCAGGACCTTCCCTATGCAATCTGAAGAGAGGAGCAGTGGTGCAAGCAGCTCCAGACAGATAAGGACTGTTTCTCATCAAGCCTCAACGGCCGGAGGCAATAAAAGGGGAGAAGGGGATAAGTCTTCTATTCCTAAGTGTGACCATTGTGGCAAGCTCCATAGAGGGGAATGCTATAAGCTGACTGGAGCTTGTTTCAAATATAGAAACAAAGGGCACATGACTAGAGAGTTTCCATTATATGTAAGAAGAGAGGGAACTCAGATGTAAGTTTCAAAGAGAGCTGAGATAGTAGGGCACAAGACTGCAACTGAAGTGGGTAGTTCTAATGCATTTAAGAGAGTGAATCTTCCAGGGAGATCAAGGGGGCAAACACCAGCTAGAGTGTTTACAATGACACGAGAGGATGTAGAGACCGCTCCAAAAGTTATGAATGGTATGGTTAAATTATTTGATGTTAATGTTGTTGTTCTAATTGATCTGGGGTCTACCCACTCCTTTGTTTCATCAGGTAAAATTGTGCATGGTAGGGATTTGAGCCCATTGGATACTCCTTTGATGGTGAGTACTCTAATTGGCTAGTATATTGTTATTATTCAAGTTTATAGAGATTGTGAGATATTTGTTGGAGGAGGACGATTAATGGTGGATCTAATGCCATTGAAGATGGGAGGATTGGATGTTATTTTGGGCATGGACACATTAGAGAAGTATAATGTTAATTTGGACTGCAAACGGAAGATAGTAGAGTTTGAGTCGGATGATAGGAGAAAGGTGGTGTTTGTGGGAGACAGGAAGTCAAGACTGCCTATAGTTTTTTTAGCTCTGCTAGCAGAGAAAATGATAAGGAAAGGATGTGAAGCATTTGTGGTCTATGTGGTAGACACAAAGGCAGATGGAAGGAAGTTAGAAGAAATTCCCGTGGTCTGGAATTCCTAAATGTCTTTCTCGAGGAATTACCAGGACTACCACCATCTAGGAAAATTGAGTTTCCTATTGAACTTTTTCCAGGTACTACACTGATCTCAATTCTGCCTTACCGAATGGCTCCGACAGAATTAAAAGAGCTTAAGGAGCAACTAGAAGAGTTGTTAGAGAAAGGTTACATTAGGTTGAGTTCTTCGCCTTAGGAAGCTCCGGTCTTTTTTGTAAAGAAGAAAGATGGATCATTGAGAATGTGTGTGGATTATACGAAGCTTAACCATATCATCATCAAGAATAGATATCTGATCCCACACATAGATGATTTGTTTGATCAATTGCAAGGGACAAAAGTCTTCTCCAAGATAGACTTGAGATCAGGTTATCACCAATTGAGGATAAAGGAGTCTGATGTGTCAAAGATTGCTTTTAGAACACGGTATGGGCATTTTGAGTAATTATTGTGTTAATATTGGTAAGTTTTTATGACATAGGTTAATTGAATTGAAGTATTAAGGTAGTAAGAATGTTCAAGGGCATATTTGGTAGTTCACTTAAGGATAAAACATACAAAGCAAATAAGGAAGGGTAAAATGGACTTTTTGGACTCCTTAAGGGTAAAAAGGGGAAGAAGAGGCTTTGGCTTGCATTTGAAGAAGCCCAAAATGAAAATAGAAGAGAGAAGAGGGAGAGAGTGTCGTTAGAGAGAAAAGAAAGGAGAGAAAGAAAGCTAAGCTAGGTTTTAATTTTTCTTGGTCTTAAAGAGTGAATTTGAAGTTATTCAAGAAGGGAAAAAGAAAGAGGAAGATTAGAGCTTCCATTAGAGCCAAGAAACTCATTGTTTGGTGAAGATTCAAGGTAAGTTTATGTTTGATCTTTTAGATTTTTGGAAGAGTTTTAGTCCATGGAGTTTAGAAAACGCATAGGTTTAAATAATCTAGAGTCAATTTTAGTGAATGTGCTTTACGAGTTCTTAATTTAAATTCATATTGAATGAAAATTTTATCATTTATGAAGGAAATTAAGAAGGGGATCAAGAGAGGCAAGAGGAGTAAGAGGAAAGACATCCTTAAGCCAATTTCTTAGGCAAGAAATTCAAGGTAAGTACATGTTTATAATAGAGTAAATAAGTCACTAATGTTTTATTTCAATCAAGGAAGTTAATGATTTAAATTACATCATAAATGTTGCATTTATTGCTTCTTGAATGAACTGAGAAATTGCTATATGTTGATATATGAATTGTGTGGATGATTTATGAAAATACTTTGAAAATGATTTTTTTAATAAAAACAACATATTTATGAAATCATGTTTTTAGAAATGGGTTTCGAAATATCTCATGTTCATGAAAAAGAAATTTCCATAATGTGCCTTTTGGGCAAACCATTTTCAATTCATGAATTACATGTTATGTGGGTTTAGTGTAGTCCATTTAAGTATGTCACATACATGTTGACCAAGTTAAAGACTTCTCCCGCCTACCCGCTAGTGGCACAGAGCTCCTTCATGGACTCTCTCATATTTACGTTTACGCAAAATCATTATGTGAGATTGCAATAGTACGTCAAGTTTACGACTACACAGGATCATTATATGAAAATATATGGTTCTTCATGTTTATGGATCTACCCAAATCATTATGATGTTCTTATGTGCTTATGATATGTTAAAAAGTTTGATGCATACATGATTTGTAGTTTGTGAATTTTGGTTATGAATTTGAGAACGATACATTTTATGAATTTAATTAGAACTTTGTATCGACAAATGAACATTTCAAAGATTTTGCTTACTTTTCTGTTTTAAACTGTTACCCATGAGCTTTAAGCTCACCTCTCCATTTTCGTTGCATCTTCAAGTAAAGAGCATGAGATCGAATAACCAAGAGTCGAGGCATCACTCCACTTTTGCAATGTTTTTGTAGTTTAAGCTAGTTTTGTAAAACAAGGCTTTAATTGCATTTTGAGCAAATTCCTGTTTATGTAAACTTTGCATTTTTGGGATTACGATGTATTGTGACTTTAAATGCCCATTAAAGCTTTGGGGAACTCTTATCTTTTGATATTAATGAAATATGTTGATGTTTGTTCGATGGCTTTTCAAGTCTTTACATTGCTTTTTCCATCTTTTCAAAAGGATAGGAATTGTGTTCTGTAGTTAGGGGAAAAACTAAATTAATCTAGGCTAAATTAGACAAATTTGTCTATTGAAAATTGTAGATATCTTTTTAGCTTTTCAATGATATAAAGTATGAAATTTTTGGATATCGGAGTTAAAAGATATGGTCATTATAAGTGGTGATGCTGTATAGGATGTATATACAGAATAACTATAGTAATAATGAGAATTTGTTGTGTGTGATGAATCATCTAAGTTGAGATTTGGGAGTTTAATGCAATTAATTTGGTAATTGAATGTTTAAGGAGTGATATTGCATTAGAAGAAGTGAATTTGGGAAGATTATGAGTGAAAGTGATGTTAGAATGGATGTAGGAACCATTGGAGATGCTTTGGAGGGAGTTTTGCATCTCCTATGTCCATTAGACAGACTTTAGGTCAGTTAAACGAACCTTCTCGAGTATAAAAATGCTCCCAGCCTCATCCATATCCATTAAACGGACATTAGGTCTGTTAAATGGACCTTCTCGAGTCTAGAAAATGCTTCAAACCCCGTGTATGTCTGTTAGGTGCAGGTGTATGTCTATTTAACGGACATACACTGTACACTTTCGAGAATTCACAATTTTGACCCTTCAAATGGAAAAATCTCTCTTTTAGGTCCGCATTGTAGATCTTGAGGTCCTCTTCAAAACCGTCCTAGTAGAACTTCAATCTAGTGAAAGTTATGTCAATTGTCCTAAGATAGGTACAATATGATTTAGGACATAAACATGTTTGATTCCTTTGGCCATAACTTCATCATCCGATCTTCAAATGAAGTGATTCTTGAACCAATAGATTCCTAACACATTTTTCTATCTCCCCATTGATTTGGAAAAGATTGATGGAAAGAAAATGAGGGAAATGGCTAGAAGAGCATGAATTGGTTATGAGCATAGAGATTTTTGGGATGTTATGAGAATGAAAATGAACCGATGATGGCCAATGAGAGTCCATGGAAATAACCTTACAGGAAAATACACACGCTCACTTCTTATGACTTTCAGATAGTTGGGCTCTGAAAACGGGGTCTAACATTTTTTGTGGAGTTTGTTTTTAGATGGGTCCTCCTCTATGAAGCTCATAACGTTCAAATAGGCGATGTTGTTGATGGCTCCTTCCCCTGAGTCATCTTCATTGCTCCCTCCTTTTTCCTTCTCAACTATGGATTTCATTTACTCCTCACCCTTTTTAGTCTTCGGGCATTCTCGAGCATAATATGACCCCTCACAGATGAAATATACATCCTTCCCCCTTGATTGCTTCTTCTTATGTTGAGAAGATTCTCCCATCTTCTCTTTGCCCTTCTCCTTGCCATCCCAGGTTCCACCATTTTTCTTACCTCTCCACTAGATCGAGTTGGTGGTGGCAATTGGAGATCCACCAAGGCATCTGTTGCTACTATTGCGTTAGGGAGGTACTTCATGTTTTGCCTCTGAAGCTCCATTTGTGCCCAACCTTACAAGCCACTAATAAAGTTGAACAACTTGACTTCCTCCGACATATTTCACACGTCCAACATCACCGATGTGAACTTCCTCACATACTCCCTCACCGAGCCGTCTTGCTTCAACCCTTTCAAAGCTTCTCTCACGAGCCATGAAGTGTTGTTGGGTAAGAACTGATTCGTTAGCTCCTTCTTCATCTTCTCACAGGTGTTGATGGGAGATCTCCCTGTATTGATTTCGTTAGAGCTTCTTGTTCTCCACCATAGCTTGGCATCACCCACTATGTACATTGTTGTGATTGACACCTTCTTCGAGTTTGCCACCTTTACTGTTGCAAAGTACTGCTCCATTTCGTACAGAAAATTTTTGAGCTTTTTGACACTCTGCTTGCCATCGAAAACTTGTGGCTCTCGCACCTTCACCATAGTGCTTTCTACTCGGAAACTCGTTTTGTGCCTTGCCATCACATGTTTGAGCACCAATAGATCATAGCTCATCTCCTCATGAGCCTTCATCTATTCCCCAAGCGCTCTCATAGTTGCTTGAAGCTCCCTCTCTAAGCCTGTAATACGTTCCAATAAAGGAGCTAGTCCCTCTTCTGTCGGGTTAGAGAATTAAGAATCGCCTCTATCTTGGTAACCTTTCGGTCAAATTACTTCCACCAGCCATTGGTCTAGATTGTCTCTAATACCAACTGTCACAAAGGTCTATTTTGGACACGGACTTTTACCGCAAGTCACACCCACTTTCATATGACAATCTCGCTTAGGTTTGCTTAAGCAAGATTCATCCTTCTCACGTGAATGTTGTCGAACAATTCCTTAGCCCTCAAACACCTCACACACACATAAGTGTTTAAAGTGTTTCTCTCACACTCGAAATAATACAAGTGTATATCAGAGTAAAGAAAGCAATAAGAAATATATAGCTGAAGATAATCTTTCAATAACCTTCAACAAAACGTTAACAAAAGATACAAGTACCTCCTTCTTGAAGTACTTACAAAGAATTCCCTACTCGAAGCCCTTATAAAGAACTCTCTACTCGAAGCCCTTACAATGAGAATTCCCACAAAAGCTCTGAGCTCCCAAAGCTCTCTCATCTGAGTGATTTCTCTCAATAAGTGAATGACTCAATGATTGAATGAATAGCTCTCAACTCTAATGAGCTATTTATAGGCTCCTCTTATTTGAAAAGCAAGTTCAAGATCTTTAAGGATCTCCACAATCCTAATTGATCCTATCAATTAAAGATTACGCTGCATTACACTGACCAATGGGAAGACATCCCCTTTCTCTTACGACTTTTCTAATTGGCTATATTACATCAGAATCTAATTAAATAAAGATTACATGCCAACTTGGAATATTGCATCCATATCCTTGAAGATCTCCACTATGTTCAGATGATTCTCTCACATGGTCTTTATCTCTCAGATTTGATGAATCTCCAATGTGATCTCGTCACATCGTCATGTGCCACATCACCCACAATTACCACGTTACTGCTGATGTGTTTTCCAAGTTACTAAGGCATATCTGCATATAAGTCCATCAATGCACGTCCATAGATAAGTCCATCTTTCATGATCAAGCTTACTCATGATGCAATCTCATCGTTTCATGATCAAATACAAGTCACAATCCGAGTTAGTATAAAACCTCGCATATTTTACATACCTTTAACCTATCTTGTCGAAGTCAAGTGCTTATACATCTTATCACGCTCGCATGCCTTCGCGCTTCCTCACGAGGTCTCGCATGCCTTTGCGCATTCTCACACACCCTCGGGTCTCACATGACTTATTTCGCCAACTCTGCACGACTTCGCATCCGAGTCTCTTGTCTCGTCAAAGATTTCCGCTAATGCACATCTACGTGTGCCCACGCATACTGAATCTCACCTACTATCGAGATCTTTGCCGATCCTTTCTGCATTTCTCGCCTACTTCGCAAGCTCCTTAGATTTTGCTCGCCAATTTGCAAGACTTCGCCTTGTTCCCTCTTCAACATGCCTTCCTCGTGTCAACCTGCGTGCCAAATATTGACCAAGGCTCGCCAGCACTCACATGATCCCGCAATTTGAACTTAGGGTCTAGTAATAGTCTTAATAAAGACAAATATAAAGAAAAAGAAGTTCCTTTCTTGTACTGATGCGATTCCACTTCCAGTACCTTGACTTTAATTTTAGTGCACAACTTAAATTAAATTTTGTTGTATTAAAACGAGTACAATTTATTTAAAGCTGACCAAAGCTCGAACTTGGTGTTCGTGAAGAAATATCAAATAATAAATTGGTGAAGAGTCTATAGGTGTACTTAAATCTGGTGGAGGGACTCTCTTTATTTTTTAAGCATGCAAGGGGCTTGAATTTGAAGAGTAATAACAAACAACATAAAATTAAAGTCACGCAACATTCATATTCCACGTGAAGAATACATGTTTAGATTTACAACAAGAAGTTCATCACTCTTAATTTCTATTCCTAATAACATGATGTTCCCATAACTGCGAGGAGTCGTATTTATATACATCTTTTTTAATGGATGCGTTTAGTATTTTTGTAATACATGAAAAAATTGTAGTCATTTGTCGGCAAAATAATGACAAATCAGGTAATACCAGAAACACTTCCATTGCACGAGATTAAAACTCAAGAGCGACCCTATACAAGCCACAGCCGAAATATCCCCGTCAAATTCTAGGCGACGTGGCCATATTGCATAGGTCACGAAGGATGTCACGAGTGAAGTTAGTCCAACTTTTCTTCTTTTGACAAATCTTCTGATCATCGATATCCATAAGATAAGAATGTTTATAGGGTAATATACTAATGTTTATACTTTGTCAATCTCATGAATAGGTTCTCTTACCTTTTTTTTTTTTTTTTTTTTTTCCTTATGAGGTATCTTAGAGGGCCTCAATTATAGGAAAGTATTTTTAAGTCATCCACACTTAGACTAATCTCCATTCGAGCCGGATAGGTTCCTTACGGGAGGAAAATTCTAACCTCAAATTTTAAATGATTGCATACATAAGAATAGTTCGAATCCGTAATCTTACTTAAGTCAAAAAAATCCGTTACCAACTCACCTACGCCTGGAGTTAGTTCTCTAACCTTTGATTTGTCTTCTGTAGTAATTTGCCGTACCCATCTTTGAATTGATAAAATGTCAACAATATCTTAAGCTGCGACTAATTAAACCAAAAGTTAACCCCAGTAGTTAGTCATCTCTTGCCTCTGCTCTTTATAGATATAACTCTTGCAGCCCAATTCAAGTCAGTGGTTAACAAAGACTCGAACACTGGAAAACAAAGGTCATAACTAAGTGCTTCGAAGAAATTGAAGTTTTCCTCTGTGGAACAATAGTCATGGCAGTGAAAAGCGGTGATCAAAATCCATCCCCGGCCTTGGTAGAAACAGTAGCGGAGATCATAAGGCTCTACAGATCACTTCCACCAAGACCTTCCATTGAAGAGGTCGAAGCGGCCATGTCCGTGATCAAGACAGCGGAGAGTGAAGAGCAGGAAAAAGTTCAAGAAATTTTGAAGCAGGAACGTCCTCGAGATGTTCCTGAGGAGCTCTTCTATCTTCTGCAAGAAGTGAGGACCACTGTGTTGATTCAAAGCCATGAGCATAGAAAAGAGGCCCTTCACTTGGTTGAAGTGGACAAGATGTTTGCGACCTTCGCTGAGTTTATTCAGAAAGCCTCTAGGCTGGTTTCTGGAGATACTTCGGAGGACGTTATTGATTTCAATTTGCCGGCCAACAAAATCGAGAAGGAAAGCTTGGTTAGAGACCAGAATTTGGTCAAGAAAGAGGGAGATGGAGAACTACAAAATGATAGCTCCGAAGGCGTGATGAAGAGTTCTTCGACAAAGGCTACTTACTTTTCAGGTAAAGTATTTACGTATGCTTCTTTCTGTTATGTCCAGTACTTGGTATACGTTTGGATTAGTGGTACAACAGAATCCGTTTGGTTCTTAACTAGTTAAAAACATTGACCATTGTCGCACTGATTTAATTTACAGATGACATCCTCAATATCAAATCCAACGTACTAATCTTCGCTAGATAGTTGTTCCATTCACTTTCTTGGAAAATTACTTATGCTTGCATATTATTATAAAATAAATGGTCGTAACCAAATTTGATTATAATATCTAGTGCTTAATTTTAGAAATCAGTTTAGAGAAATTTTTGTTATAATTAGCAAATAAATAGGATTTTCTGTTACATTTCATCTCTATATAATGAACTTTGTTGTCAATAAAAATGGAGTGTTTTGTAGTAAAAATATATTCTTTTTCCTTCTTTTTTATTCACATATTATACTTCAACTTTATAAAAACACTATGGTATCAGAGTTTTTTGTCTTGAGGGACTTGTAAGATAAGCAAAACCAAAACACAAACCTGATTTACAACCTAGAATTACAACAAGAATTACAACCATTTTTAAATAATGGAGATTAAAATACAACTGTCTCAAGATGACCAATTTTTTATAGTGAAAACTATTAAATTTAGGCTATTCGAATGAAAACTCATCTTAATGCTATAGATGTTTAGGAAGCAGTGGAAGAAGACTATGAAGTGCTTTCAATTGCTAACAAATCCTATAACGACTAAAGTCAAGATGCACAAAAAAAAGAAAAATAGGAAGATTAAAGCCAAAGTTTGCTTGTTTTCTGCTGTTTCAAACATCATATTCACAACAATTATGAATTTAGAGTCGGAAAAGGGTATATGAGATTATCTCAAAAAGGAATACCAAGGCAAAGAAAGAACAAAGAGCATGCAAGTGCTCAACTTGACCAGAGAATTTAAAATATTAAAAATGAAAGAGTCAGAAACCATTAAAGTATACTCCGGCAAGTTGTTCGGTATAGTAAACAAAGTGAGCTTATTAGGTAAGGACTTTTCTGAGGAACAAATGGTGCAACAAAGTTTTTATAACCTTACTAGAAAATATGAATCTACATTGGAAGAAGCCAAGGATCAATCAAGAAGGTCTTTGGCAAAATTAGTAAATGCACTATAGGTACAAGAATAAAGGAAGATGATGAGAAAAAAAAGGAACCATTAAAGGTGCTCTACTAGTAAAGGAAAAAAAATAAGGAGGAGACAAAAACAAGAATTTTAACAAGATCGCTAACAACAATAGAAACAACGATGATTCATATCCATCATACCTATATTGCAAAAAAACAAATCACCCATGAAGAAAATATTAGTGAAGGCTTGATATTAAATGTAGAAAATGTAAACAAATTGGGAATATGGAGAAGAAATGAAGAGGCAAAAGCAACAGCTGAGCAACATCAAGAGGATGAATTATTTTTACAATAAAGCTCAGCAACTCCTAAGGTAAGGAGAAGTTTTTTGGAAAATTCCTTAAGCTTACAAATATTACGAAATAAATGATCAAACTAACCAGGTCATAGGCAAATTTAATTATGATATTTAATACTTGATTTTAGGAATCAGAGATATTCTTGTAGTTAGTAAATAAATAGGATTTTCTGTTACATTTCAGTTCTATATAATAAGCTTTATTACTGTCAACAAAAAGGGGGTATTCTATAATAAAAATGTATTCTTTTTCCTTCTCTTTTATTCACATATTATGCTTCAGCTTTATAAAAACAACATACTTTAATATCCGGATGTAATCGAGTTGTTTGCAGGTGAAGAAGAAACTGAGAAATTGAGTCTAATGAAGGTGGCAGCCATTATTGAAAAATACGCAAAATGCGGAGCTATTGTTCTTGATCTTAAAGGCAGGTTGATGCATCAAGTTGAGTGGCTTCCTGTATCAATTGGAAAATTATCTGCTGTAAAATGGTTAGATTTGTCTGAAAACCGGATAATGGCACTACCACCCACTATCAGCAGCATGAAAGACTTAACAAAACTTGATCTGCACTCAAACCAACTGAAAAATTTTCCTGATTCCATAGGGGAGCTCATCAATTTAACAGATCTTGACGTCCACGCAAACAGATTAAGAAATTTGCCTCCAACTTTTGGGAACCTGACAAAGCTTACAAACCTTGATTTGAGCTCAAATGAGTTCACTCAATTGACCGAGACAATTGGCAATTTAACAAGTTTGAAGAAATTGAACTTGGAAACCAATGAGCTTGAAGGACTTCCATATACTATCGGGAGTTGCTCGTCGCTACTGGAGCTCAGACTAGATTTCAATCAACTAAAAGCTTTTCCTGAGGCAATTGGAAAGCTTGAATGCTTGGAGATTCTCACAGCACATTATAACAGAATCAAAGGATTGCCAACTACGATGGGCAACCTTACCAATTTGAAGGAGCTCGATGTAAGCTTCAATGAGCTCGAGTCTATACCCGAAAATCTGTGCTTTGTAGTTGGTCTAAAGAAGCTGAATGTTGGAAAGAATTTTGCAGATCTTAGAGCTCTGCCACGGTCCATTGGGAATCTTAACATGCTCGAAGAAATGGATATAAGCGATAATCAGATTAGTGTTTTGCCAGTTTCCTTCAGGTTCTTGTCGAATCTGAGAATTTTCAGAGCAGATGAGACTCCTCTGGAAGTGCCACCGAGACAAGTAGCCAAGTTGGGTGCTCAGGTAAAGTTATAAAAACTAGTAATTTTTCTTGTTCAGAATTCGCATTGTTTCTACTTAAAAGTTAGTTAATGAAATCTTTTCTCTATAAGGCTGTCGTTCAGTACATGGCTGACTTCGTCAATGAGAAGTTAGCTAACCCAACTATTAAGAAGACCAAGAAGAAGGGGTTTTGGTTCAGGTTCTGCTTGATCATTTGGCCTGCCATGAGAAATCGCCAATAAAAGATACAAGCTTCTGTTATTGATCAATAGGTTGCTCAGATCTGATTTCAATGGGGAAGATGCACGTTGGGAAAATTGATTATTTCTTGTTTGATTTAATTTTTGTGAAGTTGTAGAAATCCTAAACACTTGCTTGGTTTAATTCTAATTGACAGCAATAAGTTCCATAGTGTTTACATGAAATTAAGATATCTTTGTCAAGATGTCATCTAGTTTTGCTACATGCGTATATTAAGTGGAGTTATTTGTACCAGATATTATTACATGGCTTAATGCCAAATGCTCTATTTCGGCTATTGATATGCAATTTATATAATCTATAAGAAATATTAGATTAATGTAATCAAAGTTGATAAGAAAATTATACTCATTTTATGGTAAATTAAAATTTGATGAGTAAGAAATATATGAAAAAACTAAAAAAAACTCAAAAGATATAAATTATTAATTTTAATATTATTGTTCTCTATAATACTTATGAGAGAGATGAATTGGGTTTTTTTTAAATATAAAAATCTAGTTTTTATAATTTATCAACTACTATCAAATTTTATGATGATGAGATATTAATTAATTGTTCTGTTACTAATTGTTGCATGAAAGCTATACAAGAAGAAAATAAATGAAGAAAAAAATAATTTATATGGTTTAGCCAATTTATGGCTTACGTCCACGAATAAGGTGATACACTTTTATTATTGCCGTGAGGAAGAAGATACAAGGAGAATAGTTTAATAATAATCTTCATGAGCACACACCCATATAAAATCCTAATTAATGTATTTGTAGCCTTAAGTTACATCTTAGAAGTGTAAGGGTATTATAACTTTAATTTTCAATGATGCCTAAGGTTTTTTTTTTTTTTTCAATGATGCCTAAGGTTATTAAAGTTTTATTTTTGCTCATCCTCGAATTTTTTGTCATAAGTATGATGCTTGACCTACTCTTGACACTGATGTTAATATATTTCTGACTGGTAAATCTTTTAATTAGTATGAGTTTACTGTCAGTCCCATGTCCTTGTTTAATGTGGATTAACTGAAATGATTTTACTATTCACCAAAAATTTAATTCATATTTGACAAATTTCTATCTTGATTTAAATTCTTCAACTTCCAACCAATAATCACTCCCTGCCATATAATCACCTAAGGTTTTCAGGCTATGTAAACAATCAATAATTTGAAGCTATGCTTGAACATTCTTATAAGTAATGAATTTATCAATATCTTAGCTGTATCTTCTGAAGTGTAAACCTTTTTATTTATTTATTATAAATAAGTTCTTTTCAATCTTATAAAACCCCACAACATTTACCATAATATCGATCCATTTATCTTTCTCTTGAATTTCCCTAGTTCCCTAAAAGATAGTTTTATCGATGGTAAGACCATACAATACTGAATCTTCCTAACCATATCACCTTAACTACATAATGGTCCATTTTCGTCTATCTTTGCCTATATCATGTTGATTATTTTCTTCTAACATTATTCTATCTTCTAAACTAGAATTTTTAACTCCTTTAGCATTTGTTATAGCTTGTTCCAATTCTATTTTAACCACCTTTGAACTAGTACTACTTATTATTGATCCTAGCATGTCCTTTTCATATGTTTTTCCTAACATATGTCACTCATTTTATGTTCTTAAAGGTTACCCTAGACTTTTAACCAAGTGCACGAAACTTTCAAAAATCTATCTTCTCATATTTTTCAACCTTTAATATGCTCTCCTTACGAAAATCTGTCATCTCTCGCTTAATAAGATTACCTAACTATATCTTCCATAGCATGGTATTATCATCATTTTGTCAAGAGGATTAAGAGATAATTAACAATTCTATTACTATCTATTATGACATACATGCCATGCAGTATTTTTAATTCCATCATATTCAATGCACCCTTTGCTACCTAAAACCATCCATCATCACCAAAAAACTTATAACCTTGCTATTAAGAGCAACCATGAAAATAAGTTTTTTTCCAGAACTTAAAAACATAATAAGCATCCAATGTTTTAGCAATTTTGTTCATGTGTTTTGATCTATATTAAGCAACTACCTTTGACAACACACTCTCTATCATCACCTAATCTGATAGCTCCATTCCATGTTTTAAAGCAAAGAATTAGTTCTTATTGAAAGTTATATGACAAGACACATTAGCGTCTATCACCCATCAATTTCTAGAATCAAAATTACTCATAGTTTAAACATGACTACCTGTTCCATCCTCTTCATCATAACTTTTGTAGAGTATAACACTACTTACTTTTCCATCTATTTCTTTTTTCTTGTTTCCCTTCTCTCAGTGTGGATAGTCCTTTTTAAAGTGATCTTTTTCTCTAGAGTTAAAGTGTCAAACATTTTTTTTCTTAGATTTAAATCATAACTTACTCATATTTCTATTATTCCTTTCTTTGTCCCTACCTTTGCTGACAACTAGATCTAAATTTGATCCATATTCATATATGTTAGATACACTTTTTATTCAATTCTTTGGAATGCATAGCATCATGCACATCATTGACATAAATAATCTCTCTATACAACATAGCATTACAACAATCATATAAATTAGGTAGGGAACACAAAAGGCTTATGACTTGATCCTAATCCTCAATTTTAACCCTATCACCTTATAGATCTAAGTTGATTTCATTAAAATTATCAATGTGATCTTTTACTTGTGTACTTCTTGTGATCATCTAAGTATAAAAACATTGTTTTTAATATAAATGATTCATAACTTATTTCTTTTGATGCCTACCTTTAAATCATTTCCATAATAAAGTAGTAATGTTGGACCCCGAACTTCCCTTGAAATTTTGAAGTGTCAAGTGACATGAAAATGAGGAAATTAGAATGAATAAATAAAAAGAAAATTTTGAATGT
>JANIJH010000005.1:21001731-21011918 GCA_024520975.1 Erythroxylum areolatum | reverse complement strand
TCACCCTAGCTTGAGAGTTAGAACCCACTTTCCCTGCCCATAAAAGGGTCCTAAGCTTAGCCTCTATATCTTTAAGGATGGAATAGGGAAGAATAAGGTGTGATGACCAGTAGACATGAAAGGAAGAGAGGATTGAGATAACCAATTGAAGACGCCCCGCATAAGAGAGACTCTTATGAGTCCAACGATTGATCCGATTATCAAATCTATCGAGAAGAGAAACACAATCCCTTCTAGAGAGACGACCTGTAATGAGAGGAACACCAAGATACCTAAAAGGGAGAGAACCTTGCTGAAGACCTGACACAAGGGACATCCTACAACTCAAGTGTTGAATATCCGGAGAAAGGTAAAACTGACTTTTGGATTTGTTCATTTCCATCCCAGAGAACATAGAAAAAGTATGCAAGGAGTCAAGTAAAAGTTGAGCAGAAAGCAAATCCCCATGACTGAACAGTAAGAGATCATCCGCAAAGAGAAGATGGTTAAGCTTAAGGCCCTGACAGCACCAATGATAATTGAACTGGGGAGAGTTGGCTGTAGTAAGACTTAAATTCCTTGAAAACACCTCCATACAGAGAATGAAAAGGAAAGGTGATAAGGGATCCCCCTGTCTAAGTCCGGATTTTCCTTTGAAAAATTGAGTAGGAGACCCATTGACCAAAATAGAATAGGAAGGGGTGGTGATACATTCCTGACCCCAAGCAATGAACCTCATCGGAAAGCCTACTGAAGTTAGAGTGTTAAGCAAAAAGTCCCAATGAATAGAGTCATAAGCTTTTTGGAGATCCACTTTGAAAGCACAACGCCTATGAGAGTTAGAAATGTGGTAGTTCCTGAAGATTTCTTGAGCTAAGAGAATATTGTCCCCTATGCGACAATGCTTGATAAAAGCACTCTGGTTAGGACTAACAATGAGAGGGAGGACTTGACTAAGCCTATTAGCCAAAATTTTAGCTATGACCTTGTAAAGCATATTGCAACAGAAAATAAGGCGAAAGTCTAGGACAGTGGAAGGGTGAGCTGATTTAGGAATAAGGGAAATGAAAGTGGAGTTAAGTTCCTTAAGGAGTTTGCCATGAATAAAGAAGTTCTGAATAGCACCAGTAACCTCATCCCCAATAATAGGCCAAGCCTTACAAAAGAGCTTCTAGTTTTCATTTTTTTTGAGAAAACTCTCTCTTATACTTCGGCTAAAAAATAATGATGAAACATACATTAAATAGGAATTAATCAATGTCACCAATATGATAACCTAACTCAGCTTTTACCCCTGACTCGAATAAATTAAATTTAACTTAAATTAATAAATGAAGATAATTATAATAAATTATTTATTTGTATCAATTTTAATTATTTTAATTCTAGTTTTAGAACTTTGACAAATAGTATTTAATTACTCCACAACTTCATACTATATGAATTTTGTTAAATTTTTATCTAATATTTTAAAGGAATTTTTTTGAAAAATTAAAAAAATCTAAAATTTGTGTTGAAAATTTTAAAAATTAGTAAACTTTTCTGTGGGTTTCTTAGACTATCCTTATTATTACAAATATTAAAATATAAATATGTTGATATATTTTTATTCCAATTTGATGCTTTGATTGAAACATGTGCGTAAAAAGCTGTCCACCTCAATTACCGTGATGAAATATTACCTTACATAGTAATCATGAACCACGAAAAATGTGAGCATAATTGATATAAAAAAATAATTGCAATTAAAGATGAAAGTAGCTGTAACGAGCATTTCATAATTGCATGATCAATGCAAATAAGTCTTCAATTTACCACTAAAGTAAATCTTACTTGATTTTACTAATATTTTGACTTTAAAAAAGCCGCAATATTATGAGAAAATTCACCCCTATTGTACTAGATGCTTGCCATGAAATATGAGTGATTACAACATCAAAAGCAATGGGTATGTTTCACTTTGGTTTGGCCTATGAACAAGCACCAAAGACACGGATCCTCTGCACAATTGGAACACGGCAGCTTGGGCAGCTAGCTTTACCCTTCTTCCCATAATTATCACTACAATTGGCACAAAGAACTTGGTGAGCGCATGGAAGGAAAACAACAGAGACTTCCTCCTTTGCACATATTATGCATTCCCTGTTACTACTGGCTCCCCGATCAGATGAAGCCTCCAGTTTGTCCAATTCATGAAGCAGCTTGGCAATTGTCTCTCCACGTGGCATTGTCCTCTCTGGCATTCCTAAGGACTCAAGATTCAATTCACTCAACTCTGCAGATGATTTAAGACGCAAAAGCTCCTGCTCAAGTCTTTGGACATCATCCTTATAGCGCTGGGAATCTATCTCTATTTTTAGACGCAAGGCCTCCAGTTTCCTTTTATTACTAGCCTCAGCCGCCTCCTTGGAAAATCTTTCTTCCTCCACTCGGGTCAAAGCTTGATCTCTCGCCTTTACTTCCTCCCTCCACATCACCTGCAATAAGATTGCAATTAATAACTGGGTACAGCAACACCAGTGGCTATTATTATAATTTGGACAAGAATCTGCCAAGCAATTGAAGAAATTACAGCAGCAGTCGCAATAAATGAATTGTGATTAACAGCAAGCAAGCATATGAAAATCCAAATTGATACTGAATCCGGTTTAAGCACAATTCATCTTTGCACAATAATTATCTACAGGCCTGCATTCACTTTACCATCCAAGTCTTTTACGCAGGAGAAGCAGTGACGTTGCTTTCAGGCCTAAAGGAATAAGTCACCAAAGGATTAAGACTAGTCCAACGATCTGCTATAAGCCTGAAATCCCAAAGCTTACAGACGAAGAAGTCCATGATGCCAACTCTGTTGATTTCTATTTTATTTTATAATGATGAATACTATGAAGAACTCAACCTCAAAAAACCAATCACCTGAGAGAAAATTCCGCACTCAACTTAAACATCTTGTAAATAAGGTTTCTGGTCGAAATAGTCTGCAAATATATGCTCGTTTTATTTTTGTTGATCTATATTATAGCACTTGTTTTGTTGACTCAGTGCAGACAGATATGCAACAAGCACTTGTATAACCAAAGATATGCAAATTAACTCATAAGTAACTTGGCCAAAGAAAACTTGCAGACACGGTCCAAAGAAAACTTACTCTCAACAAGATGTAAAGTCGCACATATAAGGTCTCGTATTGAAGACGTAGAGCTATAGACATGCGTTCTCATGCACAAGGAGGCATATACACGTACATGCAGTTCCACACTCAACAAGATGCAAACATTTGTTCTTGTGTCCGAAAAGATGCAGAGTCACAAACTTTTTGTCTCACAAAACAAGATGCAAAGCTACAAATATGCGGTCTCGTGCTCTTCAAGACAAAAGCATGTAGTCTTGCACTAACAAGATGCAAAGTCAAAGAGATGTGTTTTTACACTTGAAAGGTCGCAGAGTTGCAAACTTGCAATCTCAAACTCAACAAGATGTAAAGCTAAATATGCAATCTCAAGTTCGACAAAATGTAGAGCTGTAAACATGCGATCTCGTGTTGAAAAGACACAAAGCCATAAATATATGATCTCACACTCGTCAAGATACATAGCTGTAAACATGTGACCTCATGCTCTCAACGAGTCATATATTAATATAAATGCAATCTCATGCTCAGCAAGATGTACATATGCAAACTTTTTATCTCCCACAGCAATATGCAAACATGTGATCTTGTGCTCATGAGGATGTAGAGTCACAGACTTTATATCTCTCACGTGCAAAACTGTAGATGCGCAATGTACAGGCCACAAGCAACCCCGAAGTACTTTGGACTTAAAGAAACTTCCCAATCTTACTTAAGACCAACAAGGGCAAATGATAATTCTCATAAAAATAACACAACCCTCCAACCAATTCTTGAAATAACACGAAGGAACACATGCCTCAAAGTGCAACCTTCCGAGTAAAGAAGATTGATTCTTGTATAGGGCATATATCATCTTGCCTCGCCTATATAAAAGGAGTTCTCGCTTGAAAAAAGGTAAGTAATCATCTTTGCATAAAAATTACCCACAGGTTTGCCCTAGCTTTATCATACCTAAATGAATAAGTCATTTAAGGATCGAGGAAATTTAACCCAAAGATTTTCTATTGGTGTAAAAGCCCCAAGGCTTAGGGATCAAGAGCTTGCGAAAAAAGGAACATCAATATATAAGCCAAGCCAAAAAAAAAAAAAACAAAAGTCCAACGCACCTCAGCATCTTCTTGAGCTTGTTGAACTATTTCCAAGCATCTTTGCAACTCCTTGATCTTTTCTTTCTCATCTGCAATCTCATCCTGCAATTTAGTTTTCTGTTTCTCCCAAGCCAGAAGCTTCTTCAAGCACTTTTTCTCCCTCCTTGCAACCTCCAAGCATGTCGTCACTGACTCAGATGCACTTAACTTAGAAGCCTCCATCTCAGCTCTAATTTCAGCATTCTCAGTCTCCAGTCGTCTCACAGCAGCATTCGCTCGGTCCACTTGGGAACTAGCCTTTCTCAAAGCATTCTCCATCTCTGTCAACCGCTTCATTGTTGAGTCATCAAGAGTTGGTTTTCCCTTTTTCAACCGCTGAATCTCCTCCCGCTCTATTCTCAAGATTTTAAGTTCTGTTAAATCATTACTAAGTCTTTTAGCTGCATGAACAGCCTTCTCGTGTGCCCACTCTTTACGGTCCTTTAGTTGTCTTTCCAAATCTTTAACCTGATGTACCAAGTTCATTATCATTTCATCTTTCTGATCTTCTCCAGCAACCTCCAAATTCTCTTCCAGATTCAGATCACGAAATTTACTCAAGACTGAACTAACCCCGTCTTGGTTCTTCAAATTCTGAGAGTCCTCACACTTATCGACTGGAATTCCACCACCATTCACCACTGAAGCTGCACTTCCTGATAAACCACTCACACAAGCCTGCAGTGGTGCCTGAGACTGTATCTGGATCTGTGTTGAATTAGCTCTAAACCCAGCAGCAAACATTGCAACATTCCTCTTCAACAAAGACTTCATAGAAGGTGAAAGATTAAACCTCTTAGGACACTCAACATCTTTTGGTAGAGATAGATCCGGACTGTAAGATAAAAACCCATTAACAGCAAACTCAGATCCACTGCCATTTCCAAATCCCCACCCTCCATGAAATCTAGAGAGAGCCGGTGCAATGACGCCAACACCATTATCAACCACATTACCACCAACATTATCTACACTATTCTGTGCAGGAGAATAGCCAACCCCATTAGGCATGGGAATTTCGATTGTGGTGGCTTTATTCACATGAAGATCACTCATTAACAAGCACCACATAGCATCACCTTTACTCAAATGTGGCCTAACTTGTTGCAACAAACAAATCATACTTGCGAGGGAATACTCTTCCAATTGCCGAAGATCACTAAAAGTAAGCTCAGTTTCATCCGAATACCCATCACTACTCCCAGAATTATTATTCAGGTAAGCCAGCGAATTATGCAATATATTAGTCAGCACATCCATGCCACCATAGCAATGCCCATTCCGCAGAATTGCTTGTAATGCAGTATCCTCATGATAACCCAAAGAAACAAGCTTATCAATGGCCTCTTTATATAAAAATTCAAGATTTTTCAACAATATCTCCTCTAATTGTTCCTCAGTACAATAACCCCAGCCGTTCTCGTCAATATTACCACTCGAGTTGTTATGGTTGGGATCGAGCAAACCCGTGTTATAAGCAAAAGGTTTAAGACCCGATTGGAGAACGGACTTCGATATCGATGATGCATAGCAACAGGGCTCAAATTCGGGTCTCGCCGATCGGACCTTTCGATTTGCACGAACATGCTTGTCCCTTGCAGTACAACCCATCTATACATATAACCCGCAATTAATCAAATGATGTGTTTGGATATAAGATTAAAGAAAAGCAGATAGATGCATATGGTAAACTTAAAGACATGACCTTATTAAACCGATGATCACAAGATTGAATCGAAGATTGAATAGGATTACAGAGGAAGGAGAGCCTTACACGGACTGATGCTGATTGTGATAATGTGAGATTGAGAAAGAAAAAGTGGAAAGCAGATGAAGGAATATTGTAGGCGTCGGCAAAAGGGGCACGTGCAGCTTTTATTCTAGCTTAAGCTTAAAGGTCAAGGCATCGGGCTTTAATCGACGTTTAGAATTTCGTACCGTATCAGCTAGTATTAGCTAAAAGATACTGTATCGGTCAAAAAATAATACGAAACTAGTAAACGTTGGTCGATACCTGCCGAAACTAAAAATTATGACTGGTACTGTAAGTTTCCGAAATTGTAAGGACTAAATTGCAATTTCTGAAAACTTAACCCTAAAAACTACCCCCTGACCCTGACTATTGCTATCGCCTATCTCTGTCCCTCAACTCTCCCTCTCGTCTCTCAATTATTCTCGCCGTCTCCTCCTTAGCCTCTCACTGTCGCCGTCGTCATGTCGCTATCTCGCAGTCTTCCTTTGACCTAGACTCCTCCCTTGGCATCGATTGAAGTCTTGAAGAGGTGACGTCTTCGTCTTCCTCCACACCGCAGCACGTCGTTGTCGTCCATCACAACCAGACCGCACCCACACGGTCCATCACAACTCAGGCGTATCACCAAGGCACCAACTCGTCAGCGACCCGATGTCAACCCGAAGACCCGATTGTTTGGGTGTGTGTTTTTCGATTTTTTCATTCTTCATTGTATTTTGATTGTGTTGGATGATGGATTTGTGTATGTTGGTGTTAGATGCTAGATTTTGAGTAAGAAATTTTGAATTGTTGCTGCTCACTCATGGTTGCATGGAAGTGAATTGGGTTGTTGGATTTTGGGAATGGAATTGAATTGTTAGAGTTGAATGGGTTTTGTGAATTGTCATTTATGAAATTTGACCTGAAATTGGATTTGGAAGTGAAATGTATAAACTTTTTGGTTTGTGATTTATGGTGATATTGAATTATTGATGAATGAGATTGAGTCGAAATGAGATGTTCAATTGTTCATGTATTTCATTTAATGGTAATTTAGTTATTCGGTGGTGGTGTCAATGTGTCATGGTGTGGTGGTGAGGGTGAGGCTGTGAGGTGAGTGTAGCGGTGAGTGAGGTTTTAAAGTATTGATGTTGATTAATTGATTATTAAAATTGAAAGTTGATAATCAACATTTAAACTTAAATGTAAAATTGATAATTAAATGTCAAATTAGTAATCAAATGTGAAATTGTAAAATTGATAATCAAAATTAGTAACATTGAAAAAGATTAAATCATTAATTGACACATTCTTAATATTTGTGAAATGGTAATTTATTTTTAATATTTGGGTGTTGAATTTAGGTAAATAATTAGTTGAGTATAAAATTATGCAATTAGAAATTAATAATAATTCGATTGTAGTTAATGATAGTATTTGCCTATTTGGGTATTAGTTTTGGGTAAATAATTAATTGAGTATAAAAGATGTTGAACTTTAATTATTTGTAATATATATGTGTAGGGTATCATAAATATTTATAATTGGTAATGTGTGAAAGTACAAACTACAAAGTAGTGATGTAATAAATGTTTCTGAAAAAATTTTTGTTATCAAATTGTGATTTGTGAATATCTTGTACACTTGTAGATTCCAATCATTTATACTTACAGTTATTAGTGTCGATTAAGAATTGTAAAAGCAACATATATATTTAAGAATGAAAAATAAAATGGTTTATACAATATTATGGTTTGTTAGAAATAAAAAGAAGATTCAAAGCTTTAAATAAAAAAAACAAATATTTCCAAAAAAGTTATATCCTTCAACTTGTGATTGTTGGAATTGGACATTGTTATAAATGGAAGGAAATGGAAATGGAATTATGATTGTTTTGTGATTTTTGGGATTGAAAATTATTGGAAATTGTTAGAAATGGAAATGAAATTATAAATATTTTGTGATTGTTAGGATTGGAAATTATTGGAAATTGTTAGGAATGGAAATGAAATTATGAATGTTTTGTGATTGTTGAAATTGTAAATTGTTGTAAATGGAAGGGAATGAAAATGAAATTATAATTGTCATGTAATTGTTGAAATTGTAAATTGTTGTAAATGGAAATAGAATTATAAATGTTTCATAATTGTTGAAATTGGAAATTGTTGTAAATCGAATGGAATGAAAATGGTATTATCATTATTTTGTAATTGTTGAAATTGCAAATTGTTAGAAATAGAAATGGAATTATGAATGTTTTGTGATTGTTGGGATTAGAAATTGTTGGAAACTGTTAGGAATGGAAATGAAATTATGAATATTTTGTGATTGTTGGAATTGGAAATTGTTGTAAATGGAAGGGAATGGAAATGAAATTATGCTTGTTTTGTAATTGTTGAAATTGCAAATTGTTGGAAATGAAAATGAAATTATGAATGTTTTGTAATTGTTAGGATTGGAAATTGTTAGGAATGAAAATGAAATTATAAATGTTTTGTAATTGTTAGAATTGGAAATTGTTGTAAATGGAAGGAAATGGAAATGGAATTATGATTATTTTATAATTGTTGAAATTGCAAATTGTTGAAGTATGTTTTGTTTTGTGTTATTATATATGTTGAATGTTTTGAATTGTTAGCTTTTGACTTATAGTAAATTGTGTTTCATGAAATTGAATTGTATGTAATGTAATCATACAGAATGAGTTATATTATATAAGATGGATATGCATATTATCATTGTGTACTGAAAATATGTATTATTTATTTTTATATGTACAGAAAATAGAAGAAAGTTCAAATACTTCCGATCAATCCACTTCAGAAAGATACAGTGATCCATCTTAGGCTTATGCTAGTACAGTTCCAGGTATGAAGAACCATACCATTTGCTTGTTTTGTAACAAGCATTTGAAAGATAGAGGAATCACCCGATTGAAAAAGCATTTAGCTGAGGTTAAAAGAGACGTGGAAGCGTGTAAAAAAGTAAGTTATGATGTGAAGTGACAGATGAAAGCATTGCTTGATGAACATCAATTTGAGAGAAATAGAAGGGAAAGATTGAATTTTGAAATTGGTAGTGGAAGTGGAAGTTTATTTTCTAATTTCCATGGTCATTATAGAAATGTTGAAGGTGGCAGTGGTAGTGGTAGTGGTAGTGATAGTATTCCATCTCAAGATCATGAAGAATCTGATGTGAGGAAGAGAAGAAGGCAAGCGATTAGTTTCTTTGCACCACGAACAACTCCTAGAGCCCAACCTTTAATTCGTAGTGCAATGTAATAAAGAGATGCGACTTACAATGTCAATATGGCAGTAGCTAGATGGTGGTATGATACAAGTTCATCATTCAACACTTCTCAATTTTATTATTATCAACCTATGATGGATACAATAGCCTCTTATAGTCCAGGATACAAAAGGCCATCGATTGATGACTTAAGAGGTAAACTTTTGAGTTGTACTATTTATGAAATTAGAAATTATTTGGCTAAAAGAAGGGAGAGTTGGGGTACTTATGGATGTTCAATTATGTGTGATGGTTGGACAAATAGGAGACAAGAGTCTACTATAAATTTTTTGGTTTATTCTTCAAATGGCTCTATGTTTTTGAAATCTATTGATGCATCTGGCCTTATTAGAAATACTAAGACTCTGTTTGGGATGTTTGATGAAGTTGTGAATGAAGTAGGGCTAGATAATATTGTTGGGCCCCATTTCTAGAGCCCAACTATCCTTGAGTCCTAAAGCATGAGAGGGTTTCCTTGTCGGGTTGTGACAATGCACCCTCATAAGCCATCATCGGTTCATCATCATTCTCACAACATTGCAAGCCACAAAGGCGAGCTCACAAAAAGGAATTTTAATAATCAAAATTGACTTCATCAAAATGGTAGCTCTTAGTCTCTATTTTATTTTGGAGAAAGAATCACGTCAATCGGAGCTCTATAGCTCAAGATATGCTTAAGAGACCTAAGTATGTTCACGGCCCAATCATGCTCTCCTAACTGACCCCTCAATTATTTTCCATCAATCTTTCTGAATTTAACACAAATGGTTATCAATTTTTGTGGGAAGGTATAAAAATGTATTAGGAGCCTATCTCTTCAAGAATAACTTCAATCGGAGGTCGGACGGAGGAGTTATGGCCAAACGAATCCCACATGTTCATGTCCTTACTCGAATTGTACATCCTTTGGCGCAAATGCCATAACTTT
>JANIJH010000005.1:20777089-20791991 GCA_024520975.1 Erythroxylum areolatum | reverse complement strand
TTGTTTAGGGGACTGATAGACTTGTCTATATTTCTGATGGATGATTTGTATCGAGAATGATATTATGGTTTCGAAAAATTTAGCGATTTCGATATTGTGGTTTTATGTTTTCGATGCCATGTGGATTTTAATTGGTAGCTCGGTAGTGCACCTTTATCGTGAGTTACGTGTCGGAGCGACCTGCGGACGTCCCGATGTGTATCCTACTGTAAGGAGGCACTACATATATCTTAGTATTTCTATTAATATTCTCATAAAAAATTAGATTTTAGATATTCAATTTCACAAAAAATAAGTTTATAACTATAATAAAAAACATAGAAGATAAAATAATAATAATAATAAAATAAATAATATTATCACTACTACCTTCTTTCTCTTTATTAATCAAGTTGACGTTCATTTTTCTAGTACGTGAACTTATTAATCAAGTTGATGTTTAGGGTAATAATAAAAGATGACAACTTAAATAATTTGTAATAACTTTTAGTCACAATTATCATAAAAGTGTTTTCAAAAATAGTAAATTGATAATTATATTTAATAATTAACTTATCATGTTTGATAATCTACTAATTCCATTAGTAAATTGAGTTCAAACATGATAAGTTAATTATTAAATATAATTATCAATTAAATAGTCAAATATCTCTCTGACGCCTAAAAAATAGCTAATCTGAATACCGAATAAGTCCAACGCCGTACGTCCAATTTGAAAAGCCTTTTGTGGAGGCTAGAGGGAGTAATGAAAAACAAAAATTGACCTAATGGACAAAGGCGCTGTTAAGGTTTAAATTGTTATTGATTTTTAACTCATGAATGAAACCACCGGTTGAAAGACACTCGAGACTCGACACTTCCAATGGACCTTATCTTCTCGTGCAGCTCAGGCACTTCATTACTCTACCGGAGATCCTTACTTCCCCGCCAATTGTCTTCTCACATATCCACTCCTCTTCTACTCAATCCCCCCCTTATCACCAAGTCGCTGGGAATCACCCATAGCTATTCCTCTTCCTCAGTTCCAACACATAAAGTCACTGTCCACGACCGACAACGTGGTCTCGTGCACGAATTCCTCGTCCCTGAGGTAATAATCCTTGGTTTGTTACTTATTACAATTAATTGATTTTACTTTGTGTTCGTGTATGTCAAATTTTCCTTTTCTGTGATTTCAAATGCAATTGCAGGACCAGTATATATTGCACACAGCGGAATCGCAGAACATCTCTCTTCCATTCGCTTGCAGGCACGGTAATTCGTCTATCTAACCAACATTTCTCTCCTTTTGACTTTTAATAGTAAAACCTTATTAAAAAAAGCTCTGTTTCTTCCTTTAAATAACTCTAACGCATGAATGACTTCCCATTTTATGCAACTCCAATTGATTTGCTCGTTCTGCTAGTTAACACTCACACATTGGTGTCACCGTTGCCTTATGTAGCAAGATGAAAGTTGTACTTTCATTTGGGGTTTGTGATATTCATGCTAGTGACCAAGATTGAGTTTTGGTTTTCCAAGTGGCCTTTGCTACCTGGAATTCCTGAAAATTGTACTGTTCCAATTAGAACTCCATATGATATCCACATTTATATATATATGGGTGTGTGTGTGTGTGTGTTGGTAATATCCTTGTTCCTGAAAGACTCTGTGATTGCAGGTTGTTGCACTAGTTGTGCTGTGCGTGTAAGATCTGGACAAATTAGACAACCAGAAGCACTAGGAATATCGGCTGAATTGAAATCAAAGGCATGCATCCTTACCTTATCTTCAAATTTGAAACCATTTTTAACCATATAGACCATTTCTATGCAACTTTATAACTATTTTATTATTTTGCATGTGAATTGTGACCCAAAATGAATAACTAGTCTACATTGGAAGAAGACGTTGGCCATGGTTCTGATTTGCTGATGGGGCATTGAATAAACTTGAACATTGCCGAGTCAAAGATCTCTTAGTATAGATTTGTCTATTTGCAGAGATTAAATGGGCAATGTAAGATGAATACACAAGTTCTTCACATGTCCTTTTCTTCATTGATGATTTTGGGAATGAAAGTAGGATGGCCCAGACTTTACATGACCACTTATGCTGCAGCATCTATGTATTACTTATCACAATCAAGTTTGGCATTGATTAGGAGCTAGATGTCAAAGTCTGGCATTCCAAACTTTGATTGTAACTATGTTTCATAAGCATCATAAAAGTAATCAGAAATGAAACTAATGGCTCTGTCAATTTTCTTTATCTGCACATTTGCTTACAAGCATAATAGGGTTCTTTGCTTGTCAGAATTTTCTTCAAACTTAAGGCATTCAAGGACGAATGAAGTATTTGAAACACAGTAGCTTTCATTCAGATAATGTGTAAAATTGTATAGTTAAGCAAATTAATGTGAGAATTAAAAAAAAAAAAGGTGAACCCAAGCATTGAAGGTGCATGCTGTTTCAGAATATGCAACTTATTATTAAGTTAGGTTGCTGATCAGACAATTATCTCTATTGAATGGACATTTGAGTCAAATGTGTTGTTTCCTTCATTCTTTGATTAATGTAGAAAGTCATGTTCACGAAATATAATGGTGCAGGGGTATGCACTTCTATGTGTGGGTTTCCCTTCTACTGATCTTGAAGTGGAAACACAAGATGAAGATGAGGTATTTGCAAACTTGCACCTTTTGAATTTTTCAGATATTGTTATCTTCCACTCCATGGTTTCAGATTCATGATCTTCTACAATGATCACAGTATGTAATGGCAAGGTTTTATGTGGATCTTTGAGTGTTTTCAATAGATTCTTTGATGAGAAATAGAGAGGCCAGTGAGGTCTTCATGTGATGAAACTATTTTCGTTTCCTCAGAGCTTTTCTTTTGTCATTTAACAAGTGAAACATGGGATCTTTTATGGGCAGGTGTATTGGCTTCAGTTTGGAAGATATTTTGCTCGAGGACCAATTGTAAGTTTGATTTTGTCGAAACAAGGATTAGAAATGCATAGGAGTAAAGAAACAGTTAGTGTCGAATGACTGAATGGAAGAGAGAATTTATATTTGTCATGATAACTGATATCTTACCTGACATGTATCCATTTTTCAGGAAAAAGACGACTATGCTTTAGAGTTGGCAATGGCTGATGAGTAAGGAATTGTATAACGAATGACAACTGAGGATCCACGTTGTCTAAATTGTGGTCCTGTACTATTAATCGGTTGAGTGTATGTAGAATTACTACTTCAGAATTGATGTTATCAGAAAGTAGAAATATATTGTGATTTGCGGAATCTATTGTTCTGAAGTTGATTTAACAAAAATTAATTGGTTATTTGTGGCGATATTTGTCAAGTTTGTCAAACAGATAAAAACTGCAGGTAATTGCAGAAGGGCAGTACAAAGCAATTCAACCGCAGTAAAACCCATGTTATTGGTCGAGTTAGAGGCTCAGATGCCATAAGAAGAATTAAAGTGAGGGTATCCATCAGTTAGTAAAAACTACTGCCTACAAGTTGGCTAATTCACGAGATAGTGGAACATGACTTTAAGTTTACCATTTGGTTGTCGGAGCATGGTCTTTCTACTTTTTTCCGGAAGTTAAATTTCATTCCAAAAGAAAATGTGTACAAGACTAACTCCACCACTAATTACGAATGTCAAGGCTAAGGAGGCCAAGACAAAATCAGTACATTTGACTTACAATATCAGACACAGTATGTAGAATGGAAGTTTGGTGTCAGAGTTCTCAAGCTACTGCTAAACCGGAGCTTGAGACTTCCTGGAGTTTGTGTACAAGAGTTCACGAATCCTTTTGTTAGTTTCTTTAGGGATTATTTGATTTCACTTCTGTTTTTCTGTTATTGTTTTTTATTTCTGTTTTCTATTTTTGGTTTATGTTTGTTCTTAAAAAAACGAAAACTTGTTTGGTTGAGATTGTAATATAAAAACTGAAAACAAAAATCTGTTTAGTTGAGATTTTTAATAAAATATTGAAAATAAAAACATGTTTGATTTTATTATCTTGTTTATATTTTTTTATAATTATACTCTTATGTGTAATAATTATAATATATTATATTATATTTTAAATTAGTTAATTATTATTATAACGAAAATTAAATATATGCAAATCTATTACATGAATACAATAAAGTGGAAGAGTAAGTTAAATTTTGTAACAATAGGAAGACACGTGAATACTAGGCTTTAAAGAGTAAGCTTGCTCCATTGAATGATGGCTGCTACATTTAATAGTGTGAAGACAAATGCTTTGCTCCACGCTAAAGACTATGTGAAGAATAGTTTTGAATGGCTCCGCACATTAAATGATGACAAGTGCTCTGCTCCATGCTAAAGACTACGTGAAGAATAGTTTTGAAAGGCTCTACGCGTTAAATGATGAGAGAAGAAACAAACTATATAGACGACACTAAAGACAATGTGAAGACTAGCTTTGAAAGGCTCTGTGCATTAAATGATGAGAAGAAAAAAACTATACAGATGTGAGGACACTGCAAAGATGAAGGCACGAGGAAGAAGAAAACAGCTACACTTATAGCTGTCTCGGATTTAAAAGATGGGAGGATCAAGAAACATTATTTTGGCTCTTTATAAAGAATCAGATGAGGTCTTCGTTAAGTTTAGCAGTAGAGGAGATGAAGCAAAGCAGCAGAGGAGGTGAAGCAAAAACTAAAATAGCTTAAATTCGTCTTCTTTATCGTTACAAAAAATTGTGGAAGTTTATTTTTAAAGTAGAAGTTCTATATGTTGCTTTTAATAAGTAGGGCTATATCTCTTTTTCTTTTCACCGTTTTCATCTCTCCACCATTACGTCTAGCTTTTTTTATTTTGTTATTAGTCTGATGTTATGGACAAGAGAAACAAGAGAAATCGTGGAAGTCGAAGGTATTGAAGACGCAGAAGACAAAGTCAGTGCAGAGAAGAGAAAAACTGGAATATGATATGTTTTCGTGAAAAAAATGATTATGAAAACCTGTTTTCAAAAATCACGAAAATGTTATTTTTACATTTTTCGTAAAATAGATGTTTTTTATTTTTAGAAATGAAATATATAAATGTGTTTAACCAAACATGATTTTAAGACTTGTTTTTTAATTTACAAAAACCACACCAAAAAATCTTTAAAAAAAATGAAAACAAACAGCAATTTAGTGAATTAAGCTTTGGATTTTTTTTAAAATTCTGGAGCAGCCTCATATTATGTTCTTTTAAGATGGCATATGTCACCCTTCATTAAGTACTCGTGCAACTTGTTTTGTACCTAATTGAAAGCCTCCTTCCATTTTGTAGTGTCGGAAATATCCATATAGTGGGAGCTTGTGCTATGTAGTCTGCATTTCTCCATGATAGCACTTTGAATGTAGTTTGAAAATTCGCAGTTGATGAACATTTGAAGATGGGATTTTTGCTTTTTCTTACATATACACACTGGTTCAAGTCACGGAAATAGCTTCTTTGTAAAAATGCAAACTAAAGATTGCGTAAAAATACAAACTAAAAGTTACGTACATTATGACCCTCTTAAGACTCATGTTGCATTGGGTACATTGACTGTTTTTAAACATCAGATTTGTGAGATGTTAAGGTAATGTAGTTTGTCAAGAGTTCCTAACCTTTTGTTTATATATTAGTCACAGTAAAGACACCTTGGGCAGTGCCTTTTTGTACTAGACCACACTATGCCACTCCATACTTTGCAGTCGAGGCATCAAAGAGATTCTGCATGACACATTGGTGAATATGACATGTTGATGATGTGTCCAAAGGTAACATGTCAGGAGAGTTTTGGTTTGGTTTATAGTTCAATATAAAATTGCTATAAGGAATTAGCAAGATTACTCCATCCATTGTCATCGATGATTTCCTTGATTTTAGAGTTATCAAGAAAGTGAGAATTTAAGGAATTTTAGGGGGTTGTTATTAAGGTCTCCACAAATATTTCATGTATCAAACTACAAAGATGCTTGTTTGCTGTTACCAATCTTATAGAATATACAATTTGTAATTAGCTCTCTGATGCCTAAAAGTTGCTTCACAAACTAGGTGTGTGATTTCCTAGTATTTAGTTCTTATAAACTCTCTCTTTAGGTAGTAAGAGTATATGCACCTTATTTATAATGCCTCTTTGCATGTCAAAATCATATATAGCCATTTTGCCATCAATGCCTTGTTTGTCAAGGATAAAGGGATTATGCCTAAGCTACTTTTCTCTTACAACATGCATATCTGTGACCACTTCACCTTGGCATGATTCATTTTACCTAGATCACCTGTCTATAGAAAACATAATGTCCTTTCAATAGTCTTAATAAGACCTTTGGAAAGGAATGTATGTGAAAACCAATATTTAAGAAGCATTTGTTAAAAATGACTTTAGAGTAGTCTAAATGAGTTTAAGGATGTCACTAGTTGACTGATGGATTTGTCTTTAACCTTAGAGAAAAACAAAAGATCATCCGCAAAAGCCAAATTGAATAATTTTAATAATTTTCATTTAGAATGATACTTGAAACTATTGTTAAGAGTGATGGTATTATCAATTAACCTGTGTAAGATCTTTAAGTAAAGGGCAAAGTATGGTGATAATGGGTCACCTTACCTAACTCCTTTGCCTCATTTGAATAAACAAGTAGGTTGTCCATTAATTAGAATTCTAAAGGAAGTGGTGGAGATACACTAGCTGACCCAAATAGAGAACTTGGACTAGCTGACCCAAATAGAGAACTTCGCCAAAAAAAATCATAAGAATATATGAGATGAAATCCCAATGGATTGAATGAAAAGCTTTGTTGGAGTCTAATTTAATCACACAATTCTTGCTTTTTTTCCTTTCCATATCCCTTTAGGAGCTTTTGAGTCAATAATATGTCATCTTTAGTCATTCTATTTGAGATGGATGCATTTTAAGAGAGGTTAATAAGTGACAAAACACTCTCTTCATCATGCTAGCTAATAGCTTAGAGATGATCTTGTAAAGGGTATTACAGTGTAAGATAGATGTAAAATTCTTTATAGAGCTAGGATTTGGAGTTTTGGGCATGAGACTCATGTAAGTTAATTTTCTTTAGCAATTTTTCTTTGTCAAAAAATTTTAGAACAACAATTGCAATAAGATTGATTATATATGGCCTTTTTTTTTTTAAGAAAAGAACATTGAGGCCAATAGTCCTAGTGACTTAGAGGGATTGAGCTTAAAAAGAATGATGAGGCCAATAGGTCCTATTGACCTACAGGGACTGAGCTTAAAGTCTATCTTTTCCACCTCTAGGGAAGTGATAAGAAGAGTAAGCAATGCAACAGTTGTATATGACATTTGATCAATGTGAAGGATTCTAATAGGTTTATAAAGGAGTTCTGCTTCTCAATTTTTCTAAAAGTGTTAGAGAAGAAGTCAAAAGCCACTTGCTTCAAACCCTCTTAAGTGGTTGCTAGCTCCCGTCTTTTTTAACTATTGATTTAATATTGTTTATATTTCTCATTGCAGTTATAGATATATGAAAGAATGTTGTTTCTTTGACCACTTCTCTTAGCTAAGTTACTCTAGATTTTTGTCTAAGTAAAGAGTTGTATATCTATAAGGCATGAATAAGGTCATTTTGCTTTCTTTTCTTCTAGTTTCTTAGTTAGGTTACTAAGTTGTAATTAAGTTCATCTTAGATTGATTTGAGATTACTTTCAATTGAAGAGATGGCAAGCTAAGTATCCCTATCATTTTCTTTTTTAAGTTTCTTAAGTTAGCTTTTTTTTAACAAAGGGGAAAAATTACTCTAAATGATAATTATAGTGGACACCGCCTGGGGAAGGTGATGCCAAAGCGATCATGTGCAAGGATAGTACTGATGCCAGCAGGAAGATTAGGGAATTCATGGTACCCTAAAGGAAGGCTTAATGCAAAATTGGCCATGCAATTGGCGGCAAAGTTTCCTTCGCGGTAGGTGTGTAGACATTTTAGTTCCCAATCCCTGTGGAGTACCATTTTGAGTTTGGAGATCAAAGTCCAATTGCAGTAGGTATACAGAGGATACTCCTTAAGAAGTTTGATAACTTACATGTTGTCTACTTCCAATAAAACATGTTGTTCGTCGGAATGCCAAGCCAATTTCAATCCTTTCAAGGCCCCCCAAAATTCTAACGACAATGGCGTGCAGTTGTCAATCCAATAGGTGAAACCAATCTTCCATTCACTGTATTCATTCCTTAACAAGTCCCTTGTTAAAGCTAACCCACTAGAAGTCTTGACGGCTCCATTAGTGTTGATCTTGCACTATCCCTTCACTGGTGGACTTCATCCAATCTAAGCATCCGGGTGAGAGGTTTATGGGTTAGTGATGAATGTGAGCATATTAACCTGTTAAATGGCCCTAACCTGGGCCATAATAACCTCCACATGAGAGCTAATTGGGAGATCCAAAAATATTTGTTGGTTTCTCCAACTCTAGATGAACCAACAGGTAACACTAAAAAATAGATTCCAATCCATCCTAGAAACTGGTGGCCTTTACATAGAGAGGTTATTAATCAACCAGGGAAGGTAGTCAGCTGATGTAAAATTATGCTAATGTTGCTGAGGCACGAACTTGTGCCATACTATGCAAGCAGTGGGACTGTCCCGCAGTGCATGTAGGCATGATTCATCAGCTAGTGAACAACTTCCATAGTAGGGATTGTTTCTAAGATGTCGCTGGACTTACTCCACATTAGTGAGAAGACGGCCCTGCAGCGCTAACCATAGGAAGGAACGAATGCATTGAGGCCCCTTAAAGCTCCAAATAAGCGTCCAGTGATGATCCTAGGGATGCCATGAATTATTGCATAAAACAGTATATGTCGATTTGACATTGAATTGACCAGATTTTGTCTAGTTGTTTTAGATTCTATTCTACGAATTGGTGTTCGTAGGGGGCTCATGGATGCAAGCTAGAGGCAAACGAAGGCTGGGAGATGGGTCTGTAAAAGACCCCAGTTTTAGTGGTCATCTACAGTAATATATTTCCTCACATGACCTTATTTCTCTGCCTCAAAAATAGTGGACACAGCAACCACTGAAAGTTTAGTATCCCCAACCATACATCTTCCCAAAAAACACACAATGGAACCATCCCCTAATGCCCATCAAATACCAGGATACACTGCTAGCCAAACCTTACAGATGGCTCGCAAAAGGAAGGAATAACACCCCACTTGCAGTGTTAGAGGAATGTGGGTCATGGGGGGCAGATATTTGCTCCACATTATTTGAACCCACAGGGTGTGAGGTTGAGTAAGAACATGCTAAGCTAACTTTATGAGGAAGGAATCATTATGTTCTTTTAGCTTCTGCAAACCAAGGCCTTTATGGTTCTTGGGCTGACAAGCATTCAAACCATTTGAGTAAATTCACCTTCTGTTCCCCTACATGAGCAACCCAAAGGAACCGACGACAAGTGCCTTCAATTTGGTGGATAACTCCCTAAGGTAAAGAAGTAGTTTGCATGGTGTAGTAGGGAATATTGAGAGCTTTTGATCATATTAAGTCTTCTTACATAGATGAAGGCTTTAGTACCTTGAAAAGTGTGAGCTAAACCTCTAGCAATAGTTTCCTCATATCCATCCAAGTTAGTGAGGTAATCTGTTGAATCAAAAAGGAGTTGCTCTGTGCCAACTTGATGTGAGATTTTAAATAACAATGAAATAATGATTAGAGAATTGAGGATTAGAGAATGAAATTTTGCTCTTAGTGAAACTTTGTAGGAGGAATCGGAGGTTAGCTAGGGAGGAAGCACTATCCACATGTGAAAAACAAGAACCACCATATACATTGTAAGAAGCTTAAAAGGTAGCTTTAACTCTCAAAATTACAGACCCTCCTAAGAGGATTTAGTATGTATAAAGTAATAGTTGAGTTAGGGTAGAAAAAGAAGCTGAAGCAAAGCAAGGAAGGATGAAGATCAACGGGAGGGAAGTTAGGGGGCCAATTGGAGGAGTCAACGAGCAAGAAGAGAAATTATATTTTTATTATTTAAAATAATTAAATATTAAATAACATTTAAAAAGAAATTAAATTTATGAATCAAATAAATAAATTATTTTAATTTAATTTTGTATATTTATTAATAAAATTAATCATATTTTGTTAAAATAAACTAATTAAATAAATAAAATTTTAAAGGAAATATTTTTATTTTAAAATATTAAAATATTAAATTAATTTTAAAATTACAATAATTGAATAATTAAGATATATTAATTATAATATCTATTAGTAATCAATACGAATAATTAAAAATAAAATATTTTAATTTTAATTTTCATAAGTTATAAAATAAGAAGAAACTAAAATTAAAAATAGAAATAAGAAATTCAAATAAGTTAATTTTTAATAAATTTGAAAACTAAAATAAAAAGTTAAAAATAATATCAAACCAAAGTTTAGTGCTATAATATGAATTCCACAAAACATTTGCCTAACTTAATTTTAATGTACTTAAAATACTAAAAACATAGGTGATCATAATTATTGATATATTTTCATGTATGTTCATTTGTGTTATACTTTTATTAGTAATAAAAATTATAAATTTTTATATAGCTTTTTTAATCTGTAATCAATATCTTATACAAAGTACTCTCCTTCCTCTCCTTTTACTACCTTCTTTTATTGGTTATGTGTAGTGGTAGATCTTTCTTTCTGTACTTCCTTGCTTGATTATATGCTTTTCTACTTATACTATTCTTTTCTTTTGTGCTTAGATTTTTCCTATTGCTAGTTTCCTTATTATTATTATTTTGCCTTTGGTCTTTTATTTAGGGAATGATTTTTTTGAATTTTGATTGACAATTCTCCTGCTTTCCTCTTTTAATTGTATCCTAATGAACCTTGAAACTTTACAATTAATTCAATTTGTTTGGAATAACTTGCATATTTATTAGTCCTCACATTTATTAATTCCTAAAAATACGTCTAAAGACATTGAGAATCTAATAAAAATTTTCCTATAAATGGGTAGTTCTTATGGAAAGCTTTTTGCAAAAATCAGATGAGATAAGGTCTGCTTACCTAAGAATGTGGGAGAATTAGGTATAATACTTATCCAATTGATGAATATATTGATGCTTGTCTAAAGAATATGTATAATACTTATAGATAAAGTGTTGGACCCCGAACTTTTCTTAAAAGATTAGAACTATTAAATGAGAAATTTTTGGTAATTAGTCACGAGTAAAGAACAAATGATGAAAATTCTTGAATTAGAAATGATAGACGAGATTAAAGTAGTAAATGAGAAGTGAGGATAGATTCATGTTTTCTCTTTGGTGTTTTGGTAGATGAGAGATTATGAAATGGGAAGAATTAAGGTGAAAGTTAGAAGTAAAATGAAAGCAAAAATAAAGTTGAATATGTGTAGTAAGTTGATGAAGGATATGTATATATGTGTATGTTTTGTTATTGGTGTTCATGATTAATCATAGATTATAATTTCTTTATAGATGATATTGATTTAAAATGAAGTTAAGAATGAGAAGTAAATGAAGTATAAAAGGTGATCTTAGTATGAGTTGTGTTAAGGAAAGTTTTTGAAACAAAATGGGTAGTTGATTTGGAAAATGTTCATTGAGTTTGTTTCAGTCTTTTAGCCATAAATTTTTCTATAGTTATCCAAATGAGATGATTATTGATTTGCATTAAACCAGAAACATATGGCTGTATTTTTTATGCAGATATCAAATTTAAATTCTGTCTTTAAGAATCTCAAATTTTGTCATGAAGTTGAGAACTGGGTGTAGTACATTGGTGGATGAATGTAAAATTCGTGTTCTAAATTTGAGGGAAATTTTGGATTGATTTAGGTTGAATTAGAGAAAGATATCTTCTAGAACGTTGTAGGTCTTTCTTTTAGCTTTCTAACAGTATAAAGTATGTAATTTTTGGACATCTGGGTTGAAAGTTATGGTCCTTATAAGGGGAGATGCTCAGGAGTATAGATCTTATCGTCTGTGATGACATCATATCGTCTGTGAAGATGTATCGTCTGTGATGATGTCATATCATCTGTAAAGACGTATCATTTGTGACGATGTCATATCGTCTGTGATTACATCATATCTTCTATAGTTTATTTTTTGCTTCTCCTGTTCTTGACTCAAACTTCTTCTTTTGTGTACCATTTGTCTGGTCCAATTTTATTCTTCTAGACGATAAAATATGTCTTCAAGGTCTTCATGAAAGTTATATATCTTGAAGTCTTCTTTCAAACCATCTAAAGAACACCTTAATCCAATATATGTAGGAAAAGTTATGGCAATTTTCCCAATTCGTCTGATTTTTCAATTCGTCTACTTTTTCGCTTGGTTTTGTCTGATCCTATCATCTGGTCCATTTTACCCTTCAGACGATAGAATTTGTCTTCAAGTTCTTCATAAAAGTTGTAGATCTTAAAGTCCTCTTTAAAATAATCAAAATAAAACCGTAATCCAATAACTTTAAGGAAATTTATGTCAATTTTTCCAATTCATCTACCTTTTCAATTCATCTGCTTTTTCGTTTGGTTTCATCTAATCCTATCGTCTCATCCATTTTCGACCCTTCAGACGATATAATCTGTCTTCAAGGTCTTCATGAAAGTTGTAGATCTTGAAATATTCTTTCAAACCATATAAAGAAGACCTTAATCCAATATCTTTAGGGAAAGTTATGGTAATTTTTCTAATTTGCCTGATTTTTCAATTCGTCTGCTTTTTCGTTTGGTTTCGTCTAATCCTATCATTTGGTCCATTTCTGACCCTTCAAATGATAGAATTTGTCTTCAAGGTCTTCATGAAGTTGTAGATATTGAAGTCTTCTTTCAAACCATCTAAAGAACACCTTAATCCAATATCTATAGGGAAAGTTACGGCAATTTTCCCAATTCGTTTAACTTTTCAATTCGTCTGCTTTTTTGTTTGGTTTCGTCTGATCCTATTGTATGGTCCATTTTTGACCCTTCAGACGATATAATTTGTCTTCAAAATATTCATGAAAGTTGTAGATATTAAAGTCCTCTTTCAAATCATCCAAAGAACACGTTAATCTAATATCTTTAGGGAAAGTTATCGTAATTTTTCTAATTTGTCTGACTTTTCAATTCGTTTGCTTTTTTTGTTTGGTTTCATCTAATCCTATCATCTGATCCATTTCTGACCCTTTATATGATAGAATTTATCTTCAAGGTCTTCATCAAGTTGTAGATATTGAAGCCTTATTTCAAACGATCCAAAGAACACCTTAATCCATATCTGTAGGGAAAGTTATGGCAATTTTCCCAATTCGTTTGACTTTTCAATTCGTCTGCTTTTTTGATTGGTTTCATCTAATCCTATAGTCTAGTCCATTTTTGACCCTTCAGACAATATAATTTGTCCTCAAGTCTTCATAAAAGTTGAAGATATTGAAGTTCTATTTCAAATCATCCAAAGAACACCTTAATCCAATATCCTTAGGGAAAGATATGGTAATTTTCCCAATTTATCTAACTTTTCAATTCGTTTGCTTTTTCGTTTGGTTTCATTTGATCCTATCGTTTGGTCCATTTTTAACCATCCAAATGATAGAATCTGTCTTCAAGCCTTCATGAAAGTTGTAGATATTGAAGTCTTCTTTCCAACTATATAAAGAAAACCTTGATCCAATATCTTTATGGAAAGTTATGGCAATTTTTCCAATTCGTCTGCTTTTTCATTTGATTTCGTTTGATCCTATCGTCTGTTCCATTTTTGACCCTTCAGACGATAGAATTTGTCTTCAAGGTCTTCATGAAAGTTGTAGATCTTGAAGTTCTCTTTCAAATAATCCAAGAAAATCTTAATCCAATATCTTTAGGGAAAGTTATGGCAATTTTTCCAATTCATCTGACTTTTCAATTCGTCTGCTTTTTCGTTTGGTTTTGTCTGACCCTATCGTCTGATCCATTTTTTACCCTTCAGATGATAGAATCTATCCTTAGGGTCTCTTGAAAGTTGTATATCTCAAAGTCCTCTTTGAAACCGTCCTAAGATGATCTTAATCCGACATCTTTACAGAGAGTGATGCCATTTGTCTCGAGATAGGTTGAATATGATTGAGGGCAAAATCATGTTTGATTCTTTCGGCCATAACTTTGTTATCTGACCTCCAAATGAAGTGATTCTTGAACCAATAGTTTCTTAACACATTTTTTTGTCCCTCCATAGAATTTGAAAAATATTGTTTGAATCAAAGTAAGGATATCGATTAAAAGAGTATGAATTGGATGTTTTACTGAACATACTTCCGTATTTTGATGTTTTCTTCATTGATATAACTCCGAATAAGATGATTCTTGTTTCAAGATACATGGAGCTACAAATGATATGAAGAAATCAAAATCTAATTTAGTCTCTAAAACTTTCAATTTCTGGGAGGAATTTAAGTATAGTGTGCTGTTTTAATATAAGAACAGTCTGAAAATATTTGGGGCAATACTTTTAGAGTTCTGAACTAAAGGGATTGATTTTGGTGTTATTAGAAACTTAAGACAATGGGGAACATTCTTTTAGAAGAAAGTGTTATATTAGAATATTCAATGGTACTTTTGGCAAGACATTTAAGCATAAAAGACATAAGGCATAAATGGAAGGGAAAATGGGACATTTCTCGATCATTAAGGGCATAACTAGAAGAAAAAGTGTTGTCTTGCATTTTAAGAAGAGAGAAAAACGAAAATTGAAGAGAAAAAGAGAGAGTGTCATTAAGAAGAGAGATAAATACGAAGAGAAGAAGAGAATGAGAGAAAATAAGCTAGGGTTTTAATTGTGTTAACCTTCAAGAGAGATTTTGAAGTTGTTCAAGAAGGGAAACAAGTAGAGGAAGAGAAGAGCTTCCCTTTGAGCTAAAGATCCCTTCATTTGGTGAAGAA
>JANIJH010000005.1:20636328-20656244 GCA_024520975.1 Erythroxylum areolatum | reverse complement strand
AGGCCATAATTAATCATAAACATAAACATCAATAACAAAAGCATATTTCACCTTTCTTAATCTCATATAACAATTCACATTCTTGAATTTTTTTTCTTTGCACTTGAATAATTCAGTACAAATTCCTCATTTAATATCAATTAATAATTCAAAATTCCAAGAAAATTCGGGGTCCAACACTTAGATTTTTGCAAGCAAATTAGGTGGGTATCATATTTATAGATATAGTGTAATTGGGCAAATTCTTGCCTATGTGTGTGTATGTGTTGAATGCATAAATTTTTAATTGATGTTGCAGGGATTTGATAATGCAAGATGATTTTGATTATGTCATACCATGCAAAAGGTTATAACATTTTGTATAAACGAAACAAAGAAAAAAGAGCATGAAAGTATGAGCATCTGATAAAATGATTTTGAGCATGATTATGTGCTTCTGTTTGGGCGAGAGAGGAACAGTTTCGTAGTCATATGCACGTCGACATAAAACCTTCTCCCAGCTACCCACTTGTGGCACACGAGATCCAAAAAGTGGACTCGTTTCGTTCACGGAGTAAACTTCGGTTTCTCTGTTTTGTTCCACGGAACCCTCAACCCATTGGTTTGTGGATTGCATTTTAAATTGTCAAGTATGAAGCATTTTGAGTGTTATGTGTTATGAGTTTTGAGCTAAATTTGATGAATGTTTAAACTACTAGATACATATCTATATATATATACGTGTACATATGCTTGACTTTGGTCAATTGCCAATGGCTATACATATGTTAGCCACTGAGCTGTGTAGCTCACCCCATTACCTTCGACTCCGTAGGTGAAGAAAAAGCAGAACCGCATTGATCCTGCAAAGTTTGACAAACACCAAGAATAGAGACTTTTGTATTTTAGAATCATTTTAAGCATAAGCATTCAATTGTATCATGAGCATTTTGTATTTTGTATATTGTAATAAGCCAAAGGGGTAGTTTTTGAAATGTAAAGATATTATGAAAACAAGCATTGTGTTCTGTAATGGGCCCAAGTGATTTCTGAAACTCTGATGTGTTCAATAATGTTTGCATCATTGTGATTGAAATTGTTTTAAATAAATCAGGCCTATTTGGTTATTGATTTTCCGTATATGATTAGGTTTTACTTGTGATTCTCAAAATTGTGATGTTGATGTTTGACTGTTGTAGGCACGTCACCCTTGTGGGAAGACGACTAATAAGGGTTCATGGAAATACAATTGTATCACGTATATCTTGTATTTTGTATTAAGCCAACGGTGTGGCGTTTGGTATGTAAACAAAGTTTTTAAAACTCTTTTTCTTTAGTAATGAAATGATAGATTGAAGTAGTTTTGGTTGTGTATGTTCATAATTGACTTCCTTGCTAAAATGGTTGAGTTGAAGTAATAAGCTTGTTTCATGTTTGACTGTTGTGGGCATGCCACCCTTATAGGATGACAGGCTTTGTATTGACTCCGGATTGTTGGGCTCCAAAAACGAGGTCCAACATCTTGTTTGGTATCAAAGCTCACATTAAATGTTTCCGAATGTTGAGTTCTAGAAGCGGGGTCCAGCATAAAGATTAATTATAGGTTATGTTGGATCGAAAACAAAAGCATGCAAGATTTGGCTAACATGGTAGATTTCAAAACTTTTTTGAAATCAAAACATTGTGGAAATAACATAACTAAATCAGCATGTTTTAGCCATATATGATATGTTATAAGGAAAATAATTTGCATAAGAAGAAGGTTGTAGCAATATACTGATTCCTTGCTACTGCTTTGACTCCTCGCTTTTGTATCATCTTCGAATCCTTGTTATAGCTTTGACTCTTTTGTATCCTTTTCTTTGACAATGTATCCTTTCCTTGTTGTAGTATCCTCAACCAATCCGATCTATTATTTGTTCTTCTTGAACAACTTGGTTAACAAGATTCTTTGGTAGGAAAGGAGAAGAAATATTTTGAGAAGATTTTCTTGAAGAAAGAAGTAAAAAATGAGACTCTTCTCATTCAAGATTTGGCTATACATGTATGAGAGGAGAGAGTGAGTCAAAAGTGCAAGAACACTTCTTACTCTCCTTGTCAATTTTGGTTATCATCAAAGCAAGAAGTGATGTGCATCTAATGCATCACTTCATTCTTTAATGAATCATAAAGAAGTCAATAAATGAGACTTTTCTCATTTGTTTAAGATGGCTATATAAAAAGACTAATAACCTAAATGAGACCTTCTCATTTTCAGTTATGGATGAAAGAAGGAAGAGAGAGTACATCAAATGCACCTCTTCTTTTCTTTACTCAAATGAATGCTAAAAGGTTACATTATATGTCATCATTAAAAGACAACCATTAAACCATTTAATGATAAGATCATTACTCCATTTAATGATAATAAAAGCATGCTAAAAACCATCTTTAATAACTTTGTCTCAATTTAATTAATCTAATTAATCAAATCAAACTAAAGTCAAGCTCAATATTAAATGTTTATTTGGGCTTCTAATTAAAGTAAGCCCAACATTCAATCATGGGCTTTAAAACCTCTATTTATATTTCTTGCTTTACTTGATAACCTTCCTAGAAGTCAAGTGGGGAATCGAATTGGACTTAGATAATTCAAGCTTTAATAAGCCCGGAATTAATTTAACCTCATTAGAATTAATTCCAGCTTATTAACCAAATGTCATTCCATTAAAGATAATTGGTTGAACTCTCGAATTACTAAATATTATAAGAATATATGTTTTAAATGAGATGTCCAATTGCAAACTTTATTATGAACCATATTATAGTCATTCACACAATAAAAGGTAAAATTACTGTTTTGCCCTTATGTTGATTTTTTCTTTTAGATCTCCTGTTTTACTCTAAATGGTGATTAACATACAAGATGTTATCTTGGTGTTAAGACTTAATAGATTAAATTGAAAAAATAAAAAATTTGAACATTTTATTGGTACTTTTTAAAGTTTTGAATATAATTAAAAAATTGACGAAAATTTAAAATTTTTATAATAATTAACCCTTTATGTAATACATACAATTTAGTAGAAATATAAATATATATAATCTTAAATATATAAATTTAGAATAATCTTTACAATATCTTAGCTTTTATAAATATAATGATTTGGACAATTAAACAGTTTAGATATATTTTATTTAATTTTAATAAATTATAAAGTAAGAATAATTTATAGCCTCTCCTACATACTATCCAAAAACCTTTTCTTTTTAGCCCACGAGGTGTTTTAAGAAGGTCTCAATTATAGGAAGGCATCTTTAAGCCATTCACACCCAAATTAATTTCCACTCGAATCGAGTAGGTCCCTTGCGAGAGACAAAGCTCTGACCTCAAATTTTAAACGACTGCATACATGAGGAAGGTTTGAACTCGCGACTTCACTTAAACCAGGAGAGTCTCTTACCAACTCACCTGCATCTTGGAGTTATCAAAGAACTTTTTAAATTGCAATTGCAATTAAAGATTCAGGGAACCAATGGAACTAATTTTAGACCAAAAAATTTTTGTATTAAATTTTATGCTTGTTTGGTTGAATTTTTGGATGGTAAATAAGTAATTTTTTTTACTGCAAAAACTTTTTTAAAGAAAATGAGTGTTTAGCTGTAAAATGAAAAAGTATTTTTTTAATAGATATAACTTTTTTGGCAGCTAAAATATAATTTTTTAAGAAGTTCAAATTTGAAACTTCTCAAATAAGCACTTTTTAAAGTAGATTTTTCAGATTAATTAATGAGTATTTTTTAATCTATTTTATCGTTATATTTTACACATAATTCTCACAATACTCACAAATACATCTTCACGTTTATTTTGTTATTTGACTTTTTATATGCTTTAATATTTATTTTTATACTAGTTTTACTTATATTATAATCTATATAAAAGATTTGATTATATATAATTTTATTTATGTTTTATGTGATTTAAAATTATATAATAATTAATATATTATACTTTGTATATTGTTTAATATATCTTACATAATATTTATATGTATAAATAATTTTTATTATAAAATAAGATATAGTTAAAAGTTTTTTTTTTTATTTTTATATTATCAAATAGTATACGGAAACGAAGCTCTTTAAAAAAATTTACAGCAAAGCTTCTTAAAAAATGTCTGTTGATAAAAATAAGCACTTTATGAGACGTGAGTTTTTTTCCTTAAATAGTAATTAAAATTTAGGAGATGTGAAATGCACGTGCCGGACATCCTTCGCATGCGAAATCGAGACTGATGTGTTAATTTGCTGACTGCTACCCAAAGCTGTCTACGACTCTCTCTTAAGAAAATCTCGAATTCCATTTTCTTCCATTTCTACGACAACCCACCTTTGGAGCTGCACACTATATTATTCCGATCACCGACGTCGTTTGAGTTTACCAACTCCGCAGATCTGCGGCAATCAAACCATCACCGTTCATCCCTCTTTTTCGCTTCGATCCACTGGCTCAGAGATGCCGGTGGCTGCTTCCGCCATCTACTTCTTAAATCTCCGTGGCGACGTCCTAATCAACCGCCTCTATCGCGACGATGTTGGGTAATCTTTTTCACTTTTACATTTGTTTGTCTGATAATATTGAATTTATGGAAACTTTGGGACTCAAAAGATCCGAATTTATGCACTCATGACTGTTCTTTTTAATCATTCTTACCCTTTTAGTGGGTGTTTTTTCAATGTGCATGCGGAAGGGCTTCATATGTTTTTCTTTATATCCGTTATTAGTTTAGCTATGGCTTCGTGTCAAGTGTTTTTATCAAGGAAAGAAGAATATTGATGTTAATTATGTGGAACTCATGGCGGCTAAGGGCTCCAGTTATTAACGTACTTTCAATTATTATTTTCATTGAGTTTGTGGCTTGTTACTAAAGGGATTTATTTGATTCTTCATCATTAAATGAGATCGGTGGTTAACACATTAGTATAAATTTGTTTCTGTGGTGTTCTTGGTTGATTTTATCACTTTCAATCTGATAAAAATATTGATGTTTTTAACTCATTAATGTTAGTTTGGTATTGTGGTTTTGTTGTTTTGATTGAAAAAAGAGATGGAAAATGTATGTTTTTGTTCTATTCCACAAAAGGCTATTGCTGGATAAGGACTTTCCACTGTTTTCTATGTATGGGTCGGTAGAACATTTACTTTGTCAAACATTTTATAGCAGACTTGCAGTTCCAATTATAAGATGTTTCTGTTTTATCCTTCCAGAACTTTTTATCAAGCTACTTTGCATGCCTGCTATTTTTTTTTCCTTATTAATGTTACCTATCAGTCTTTGCTTCCTACGTCTGGCATTTGCTATTGAATCTGTAATGTTCCCTTCTCTTTAACTCTTTTTTTCTAAACCAATTCCTTAGCTGTAACTTATAGTTGATCTTTTATAAAGCTGTTATGTAATATTTCTTTCAGCGGGAATATGGTGGATGCATTTCGGATGCATATTATGCAAACTAAAGAACTTGGTACATGCCCTGTGAAGCAGATTGGAGGTTGCTCCTTCTTTTACATGAGAATCAGCAATGTCTATATTGTAATTGTTGTAAGCAGTAATGCTAATGTAGCTTGTGCTTTCAAGTTTGTTGTTGAGGTAACTTTCTTCCTGGCAAGTAAGTTTATTCTTGATTTTGGCAAATCATCTTTGACATGCAGTCGACAGTAATGTTGTTTGTTAACTCATCTACAAATTATTTTGCTTTTCATTGAAGGATTCAATTGGTTTTGGAAGAATTTTCTTTTAGTATTTTAATATCAGTCAAATCAACGCAATGTCTCTTCGGAACTCTATTTAAAACATTCTTGTTAATGTTAAAAAACTTTCTTGTGTTTCCAATCATGTATCTTTTAGCCTTTGTGATTGCGACTGTCAAGTAATAACTTTTCTAAGACTTTGCCTTCTTACATAGCTGATAGTGGCATGCTGTTTTACATGCAGGCAGTGGCATTGTTTAAGTCATATTTTGGTGGGTCCTTTGATGAAGATGCTATTAGAAATAATTTTGTTCTGATCTATGAACTACTGGATGGTGCGTACTTCCTGCATTGTGTAATTTTTCTTCCCATTGCTCTTTAAATTTTTGACATTTCTTTCAGTCTAATGAACTTCTTTGCCCTAGAACCATTAACTTCATATTTAGAAAACAATCTCTATATGACCAAGTGAACAATTGATATCTTAAAATTGCAGAAATCATGGACTTTGGCTATCCTCAAAATCTTTCTCCTGAGATTTTAAAACTTTATATCACTCAAGAAGGAGTGCGATCACCATTTTCTTCCAAGGTTAGGTTCTTCTTGCAATAACTAGTTTCCGATATGACAAGACATTTTTCTTCTATATTTTTCTTTGATTTTATTTATGGACATTACAGATCCACAGCAAAAGTTAATGAATTGATCTTTTTGCGTTTAGAATTAAATGGTTTATGTTTAATTCTTATTTTTCTTTTTCAACTCTGTTGTAAATAATTTGGCAGCCTACAGATAAACCCATCCCCAACGCAACTTTACAAGTTACAGGTGCTGTGGGCTGGCGCAGAGAAGGCCTTGTTTATAAAAAGAATGAGGTGACTGTCTTCTTTTCCCTTTTCAGTTGATCAAAATGCTTCATTCTGCTGGATTTTCACATCCATTTCTCTCAGGTTTTTCTGGATATTGTGGAAAGTGTAAATCTTCTAATGTCTTCAAAAGGTTGGTGTAGTGATTGGTGGATTTCCTTCATTTACTCCTTTTATTTTTTATCAACAGTGCATGGATTTTGCCTAAACAATCTTTTCACTATAGGTAGTGTTCTACGTTGTGATGTAACGGGGAAGATTCTTATGAAGTGCTTCCTCTCTGGAATGCCTGATCTGAAGTTGGGTTTAAATGATAAAATTGGTCTTGAGAAAGAGTCACAGCTGAAAAATCGGCCTGCCAAAAGGTAAACCTTTATTCCTTATGCTTATCATTCCTCTATTTGTGTATCATCTGATTTTTTGATGCTTTTAAATGATACTTGAGCCCGGAGAAAGAGTCAGAATTTAATACTGACAACTGAAATGGAGAACTTCAATCAGCACAAATGGCATTCTTTTTTAATATAGTTTTTTCTCTTTCATATCGTGATAGCAAGAAGTTTCTTCATTTGCAAATCTTAAATTGAGCACTTGGGTCTGCAATTGCACTCAATTTTCTCTTCCCTTGTTTTTGTTCCTTCAACATATGTTATGTGCTGTAATAAAAGATCCTTGGTGAGTGCCTGAACCCTGACTGTACGAACTTGAATATCTTCAAAATATTTGCAGATTAGAAATAAAGTTCGTCAAAAATCTAGACTGAGGTATCCTTTACCTTTATGTTTATGATCAAGTTCGTGCTTTTTACTAATATTTTCCTCATTTTCTCAGGTGTATAGTTTTAGCTTCAAGTGATGTATTTTTCTTTTGATACATGGGTTTTATAGGTTTTACATACTTTTGTCTCCATACTTCTCTTTGGTCTGCCAATGCACCTGATTTTAAGTGTTGTGGGGGTTTGTTTGCCTTCAATTGCTTTTGGAAAGGATTACTTATTTTCATTCCTTTGCTTAGCTTGCTGTAATGGATTTTCAGTATATCTTACATGTGGAGATTTTTGCTATCATTGTTGTTTTTAGATTTTGAACCTTGCAATACATTTATTTTAAACTATGGAAATTACTATGAGTATGTAATTGATGATCTTTGTATGTACTTGATGATCTTTGATTCTTTTGCTTTTGCCATTTTTCTGTAAATGATCTGTTCAGTATCTTTATTGTAAAACATATTGTGTCATTTAAATACATCTAATTTAAAATCAATAGATCTTACATGTGGAGATTTTTCTATCATTGTTTTTTTTTTTGAGATTTTGGACCTGGCAATGCATGTATCGTAAACTATACAGATTACTATGAATATGTACTTGATGATCTTTGACTCTTTTGCCTTTCAAAATTTTCTGTACTGATATGTTCATTATCTTTATTTAAAAACCTATTATGTCACTTAAATACATCTAAGTTGAAATTACCTGATGCTCTAAGACCGTCAATTTTTTTCACTATTGTAAAGTTTACATCATTATTGTGATATTTTGTGCAGTGGCAAGACAATTGAGCTTGATGATGTCACTTTCCATCAATGTGTAAACTTGACAAGGTTCAATTCAGAAAAGACTGTTAGTTTTGTCCCACCTGATGGTGAATTTGAATTGATGAAGTAAGTTTCCAATCTCTTAACATTTTCATGTGTACTTGCAATTGGTGTTATTCTGTGTTCGTGTCATAACATATGTTATCAAGTGTTTGTCCCCTGCTTAAACATTATCAGTTGTGGTAAGCTTCTGGAGTAGAAAATTGTTCTATCAAGTTATTAATGTGGTGAAATAAGGACAAGATGTGCAAGGTGATTGTGTTGCCTCAGTTGGGTTCAATTTATTGACTTATAGAGCAAAACTGTAATCTCAGAAAGGATAGAACTTCATGATTTATTACACTGAGATTTCCTTCAAGCTCATACAAAATTAACAAATGGTAGACAAGATTGCAAAATTTTGGTGAATTTCTATTCTTGTTTCTGTTTGTTTTAATCCATTTTGTATAGCTTTTGTCTAAAATGTATGGCCATTCTATAGTGTCGTTCTTCCTCTTTTAAAAGGTTGGAGGTGAATTGACTTGAGATTTTGTGGTAGACTTATTGATTGCAGAAATAAATTCAATGGCTCATTAGTTAAATCTCTACTTTAAGATCCTTAAGCTGTTTGCTTTTGCAGTTGCTTCTATACTGAGAAGTGCAATTGATTTGTTGTATATTTGAAGGTATCGTATTACTGAGGGTGTTAATCTTCCATTTCGGGTGTTGCCAACAATAAAGGAACTAGGCCGAACACGCATGGAAGTGAATGTTAAGGTTTGAAATTTACATTTGAAATGAAAGAACTGAATCTTGGGTTATCTAAATGTTTGAAGCTTGACATTTTTTTTCTTCTGTTGACTAATTTCAGGTAAAGAGTGTATTTGGTGCCAAAATGTTTGCCCTTGGGGTTGTCATAAAAATTCCGGTGCCAAAACAAACAGCTAAGACAAGCTTTCAGGTGACATCTGGTCGGGCAAAATACAATGCTGCAATTGATTGTTTGGTTTGGAAGTGAGTATATTACCTTGTCTTGGCTCTGAGTATATATTTTTAGTCCTTTTAACTATTAGTTCTCTCAAGTTGATGCACTCGGCTTTGAAATCAATCTTAATTCACCATCCTTTGCCAGACCTATTCTTCTTTCACCTATTTCATTTTTTCTTCATAGTATTCATTTCACTATGTGTGTATCTAAATTCTCTTTCTTCTGAAAATTTTGTCTAACTTGGATATTGCTATTCAGTGACACATTCTTGCAAACAATTTCAGGATAAGGAAATTTCCTGGTCAAACTGAGCCAACCCTGAGTGCTGAAGTTGAGTTAATTTCGACAATGGCAGAAAAAAAATCTTGGACAAGGCCACCAATTCAGATGGAATTCCAGGTGCCTTGTCTATCGTATATTGCCATTTAAATTGTCTTTTAGTTGACTGTCTAGGGCGTGCATCTGTTTCATTCTTTATTTTTTAATTATTATTTTTGGATTGTTCCGACATATGACAGAACTCTAAGTTACAGCCATATTTGAGATCTGATGTTAACGATTTCTTTCAATTCTAGGTACGTTAGGTTGTAGAAGTTAGAACTTCATGTAATCAATTAACTGGGCATAAACGTTAAAATAGCAGAGTGAGACTATCGGGATCTCACTTGCGATGTAAATAGTGTTGGGCCTCTATTATACTTGGTCTCTGTGAGAGATTATTCATTTTCAGGAGATCCTTGTTTGATTTGTTGGTTGTGCAGGTTCCCATGTTTACAGCATCTGGTTTACGGGTTCGATTCCTCAAGGTAATTGTTATTATTATTTTTCAAAATTGAGTTGGTTTGTTTGCAAGAGTTCAGCAATTGACGGTAGTGATCGTCTGTAGGTATGGGAAAAGAGTGGCTACAACACAGTTGAGTGGGTTCGTTACATTACGAAAGCAGGTTCTTATGAGATTCGGTGCTAGACTTGGGGGATTGTAGTAGGTGAATTTTGATCAGTTATGGGGATCATCGGCCTATCAATGGAAACTCCAAATATATATCATGCCCATGTTTCTGTGAAACGATGATTGAGCATCTCATAACCGTAAGAAAATGATTATCCAGGCTGAGGTTTTCTTTTTATTTTTCCTCGACTCTTTTACTTCTTTTTGGTGTTGTACTGTTCATCGTGAAGTTTGTCCATACTATGTATGAAGTATAGTGAAACATTGAATTTGTTCAAGAGTTTTATGCTCGCTTAGGTTAGGACTATATAATTGGAATACGTACCGCTATCACACGCAACATTGTTTTTGCAGTTTCTTTGTAATGAAAAGGTTTCCTTAGTGAATTTTATATTATGACAATAAATGTGTCAGTATTTCTAGTTGGAGTTAAGGGTGTTTTTTCTTGAATTTCTGACCATTCTTTGGATTTTATATGGTTATTTTTAGTTTTTATAAAGGTTGAGTTTGATAATTTGGTTGGAAATAGATTCTAATTTTTCTTTTTTTCTGGAGCCTAGCTACAATTTGGAATTGTCTCGGTATAGTTCCCTTCTCATATTTCATTTTAATTCACTAAATGACAATTCGTGTTTTAAATAAGAAAGTGCCCAATCTGCTGGGTTCGGTGGGAAAAAAAAGAAAGAAAAACACATCCAATGCTGCTTCTTTTAAAGAATAAACAATGTTTTAAAAACTGGAGAATAATAAAATTTAATGATTACTAATCTGATAAATAAGAAGTAAACTTATTGAAGTAAAAGTACATCATATTTATTACCATATAATGAATTAATAGTAAATTAAAGCTAATAATTTAGACTTAATTTAAATGTAACATAAAACTTAAAATAGCAATAAACATGAAGGAAATTGTATTTTGGTAATGGATCCGATTAAGGCCATAAAATACTGCCTTGAAATGGTAAATAAGTTTACACATACATGCCTTGAAATGGTAATAGCTGCAAGGGTTTTTGATTAACCCAAAAGAGTGGACCAGCTATCTGATACTTAAATCCTTTTTACTCAGATATAGTCACAAATAGGTTGTGGACCAGGTAGTTGCACACAACTAATAAGTTTTCATTTCTCATCTGGATTTCATCGGTTTTACAATGAGGCTGTTTATTGTCTTGGAATTATGTTCATGACCTAATTGTTATGTAATAGATTGAACACTTTAATTTTGAGATTATTAATTTTAATTAATAACATGACAAATGATTGATTTCAAAAAAAATGGCAAATGATTATATTATCATATAGCGTTTATTGTTTTTTTTATTTTAATATGATAAATTCTTAATTAAATTTATACACTTGTCATCATAATGGAAATTATGATAATGAGAGTCAAGTCTTTAGGATTTAATCTAAAAGTGTTTTTGACCATAGGATCATCAAATAAAGACTTTAATGATTCGGTTAGATCAATATGTATGTAATAGTATCTGTTGGATGGATATTAGTAGATCTCATTTACTAAGTTACATATATAGATGATATATATGGAGATATGATCACTGAACTGACCAAACTGAGAATTCCTAATAGTTAATATTACCTATGAACTGTCAAGTGGGATATTCTCATAAGGATTTGAATGTATATTTTTTTTTTGATCTGAAATCGTCATAGTAATCAATAATTCACTTGTTATATTTTGATGTCAGACACCTAATGTGTAAAATGCTAGTTAACTGATTATTGGATATAATTAAGTACCTATATGATTAGTAGTGAGTCAAGATGTGATTCAACGACTCTAAATAATAAGTTTGAGCTCTATGTTGTCATTGATCTTAATAGTTATTTCAAAATTTTGGGCAGGGCATGAGTGAGGAAAAAGAGTTTTTCTAAATCATTCACTAATCATTAATAAACGACATATAATATAGTTGGTTATCTAATAAGGTTTGGCAGTTAAACCATACCTTAGGATAATCTGGAGATATAATGATGGAAGGAAATAATACATTATTCTTAACCAGGCTTCGTCTTTGTAAGGTTGTTACTTCACATTGTTCGGTCATTGAGGAGCGTTGTTAGACGCTAACCTTAATTAGTGGATTAATTACTACCAGTTTAGTGATGAAACTATGTGATTACACACCTACGAGTGTAATATTTCTTGTTTATGATTATTTAATTTATTATGAGATAATTTATGAAATAATCTATATTACATATTATTATATTTTTTGCTAGCACAAAAAATATAATTAATATCAAAAATTCTCTTGTATAAAAATAAATGAATAAAATAAAATAGTTTTATTTTTATTTCATTTTATAAATAATAATTATTATTTTAAAAAAACAAAGAGAGACGTCAGTTGCAATTAGGTGGTTAGGTTTTGGCTTTATATTTAACCAGAACCAAATGGCGTGATTGTTAGGTGTTTTTAAAGTTTTGAAAAATAATAAACGGTAATAACTTAAAAAATGAAGACAGCGTGTATACATTGGTTATCTTTTTTTTTTTTTTTAAGTATACATTGGTTATCTTCATTTTTCGTTTCTTATATACATGCCTGAAAACATAAAGAAGAGCGAGTGATATAAATACTCTTCATCTTTCTTCATGTGTACGTGAAAATAAACAAGAGAGTAAAAGAGAAAATTGTTTTCTACATTTTTTAAAAAATGGTTCTTTATAATTTAACCATAATCATATTAAGTGTTAAAAACAAGATATATTTTTTGGTATAAAATACATAGAGACTTTATACTTTTGAAATTTAGTATAAGTTAATCCTTACAAATTTTAAGTATTTATTTTTATTTGTTCTTACTATTAATATAGTTGTTAAACGTAATAGATAAATATAGAATTACAATTTTTTATTTCCACTGCATTTGCAATCCTTTAATTGGTATCAGAGTCGATTTTGTGATTACGTCATACTTGACAAAGACCAATAATTTTTGTATTTTGTTTTTTTGTTTTAGTGCTTGAAAGTTAGTTCATTTAATACACACGGGTTTACGTTGAAATTGGTTTCAATGACACCGAAAAATTCCAGACACTACAAAGAGAGTTTTGCATTCTCTCACTTTCGTAATGTTTATATGCTTAAAGCACGAGAACCCCTTGACTTCACTGTGAAATTAATTTCACAAAAAACTCACTAACTCTACGTTTGGTTAGTGTCCTCAGGAGTGAGGACAGTGGACAAGGACGCTAAGGTTCTGTACTTCGTCCTGTTTGCTTGCTGTCCTCACCCATTTTTGTTCTGTCTTCAGAGGATAAGGACAGAAATTTTTGTTCCTTCCAAAACTGAGGTATAGAAATTCTTGTCCGTTGAAAAGACGAAAATAGCCTCGTTTTACGTCTGAAACCTAAAACAAAAACAAAACTCCATTGATGCCCCGCAGCTCTCCTCCTTCGTTCGGCTTCATCTCCACTGATAGGCGCGGTAAGTAATTTTTTTCTTGCAAAATCTTCTCTTCTCTTCCCCCTTCAATGTACGCATGTGGATGTTTCCTTTTCTCCTTCTCTCTCTATTCTCCATAAGTTGGTCATCATTGATTGCGTCTATGCTGCCAGATTTATCCCATCTCCAACGAACCTCAGTCTTCGCCAACCCAGCTTGCTACCATCTTCCCTCTCTTCTGGGTAAGACGCAATATTCAAACTAGAGTTGTTGTTTTCTATTGCTATTGGTGATGGGATCCGAAGATTGTGCTTTGACAGAATAGTTGTATTTCCATTTGTTCATTCCTGAATATTTTCTGGTTTCTTTCTTTCCATAGTCAAATACATAAATGCACTAATGTATGCATAATGATTAAAGAATATAATGAATCATTACCGTGAGTAAATAACTAAGGAAGAAAGTGAATTGCTCGAAGAGGAGTTCTGATGCTTTTTTGTTTATTAGTAATGGGTATCGATTGGGATTAGGTTATGTTAATAGGTATTTCGATTGGGATGAGAATTCGGTTGTAGGATGTTCTGTCCTTGTTCCGCTTCTCTGCCATGTGTTTTCTATTGTGGAATTAAGAACACAAATGTGTATCATTGACATTGGTAGTTTATTAGGTTCAAATGTGTAATTTGACGAAATAGGAATGATGAAAAGTCGGGTTTTAAGTATGTAGTTAGATGATGAAATTGTTTGAAGTGGTTTGAAGTTAAAACATTCATATATGTTTGTGAAATTGTAGTATGCCTTCTTCAAATAGCTAGTGAGAAAATTAAAAAGTTGTATGTTGTTTAATTATCATATGAGTTAATGCTAAGTTGTTCACTTTAAAGATACTTGCATAAGATTCATTAGCAAAGGAGTTAGTAATTTCAATCCCAAAAATCCAATAATTGCATATGTTAAATTTTTGAGCCTTTAGTGGAAGTTTTGTAGTGTGCAGGCCTACTGTGGCCTTTATCAAGCACATTGTGGTTGGAAAGGTTTCAGTTTGTTCTTAAAAAAGGTTTTGCTTTAACATTTTTGATGATATAACAATGTGAAGGCTTACATCTCAATGCAACCTTGTGAGGAATTTATTATAGTTTCTGTTCTCCTCTTGCTAGATACAAATGTAATGACTTATGATTCTAATTTAATATGACAATCTTTTATCTTTGTGTGGAATAACTATGAATATCTTGTTATGCTACCTGTGAATATGTATACCATAAAAATAATTTTTGTTATGACATAAAACAAGGTTGTAAACACGGTAATGCAAAACATTATACTGGACCTAACAAGTTTTGGTAAATTAAGGTATAGAGATGTCAAGTTATTTGTGTTCAATCCTTTTTAGAGACTATTATGTACGGTTGGTTCTTGGACCTTGAATGACTTTTTTTAAGGGGAAGTTAGTATGAATTTTGTTATGAATGTTATATATTAGTTGCTAACCTTTTGTGTTTGGATCGGATGTAATGTTTCTTATATATAACAAACATCAAATTTTGATTTTATAACTTCTCATATTTAACACCTTACTGTCTCCAATTTTTGTTCTGTTCTATTTTCAGTGTCCCGTCTCTGCATCTTGAAGACGCTAACCAAACAGACAGTAAGTGCACCTGTAAGATGTGTACAAATGCATTTAATGCATTAAAAGATTTCACATATAACTTTTAAGTTTTGGTTAAAATTTTTTTGTTTTGAAGATAGATAATCTTTTTCATTTTCCTAAGTTGAAATAAAAAAAGAGAGACACATGTTTTTTTTAAGAAAAATCATTAAAAGCTTTTGTACAAATGTTGTACAACATGACTTAATACATATTTTTTAATTATTTTTTATTTAAAAAAGTGATATGATCACTAATGTTATTAAAATTGTTTTAATAACATGAAATCTTGACCTTTAAAACTATTAAATTTATTTTGATATAATATATGATATTTTATCAGAAAGGATTTTCCACCTAAATAGATAATAATATTTATTTTTGTTTACAAGGAATGACCTGATAATCAAGTAAATTGTAGTTTATGAATAAATAATATTTTTTTATTGCATATGATGCATGTGTGAGGAAAAATTACTTAAATTTATACTTTTGACCTAGACTATCTAGGGAATATAATATTAATTAATTCTCTGTCACTTGGATGGATAAAATAAACTATACTAATAGGAATGACCTGATAACCAGGAGACTATACAGTATTGAGCTTATTATAAATTTTATACGATAAAATAGGAAATTTATCATTCTTTAATTATGTATGAGTAACGTCTTCACAACCAAGGGACTCACTCATGTTTTAAAAAATCTATATCATTTAGATAAAAGTCCATATCTTAATGATATATGATTGTGTTCTTATTTTGGTGTTTTCTTTTATTAGATTTCTCAAAATGTCTATTATATCACTGTGAAGTATTCTTGATGTTAACAAGCTAGCGGGTAACAATTTTGATATTTGGTACCGCAATCTAAGAATTGTTCTTATGCATGAAAAACTTATCGATGTGATTGATAAACCCATGAAGGAAGCGTCTCCTAAGGGAATTGATGATGCTAATGCATTGGATGCATATTTTAAGTACAATGAATAAAGTACTAATGCGAAGTGCATTATTTTGGCATCAATGAGTTCTGAACTCCAAAGGCAGCATGAAGGTATGGATCCTCCATAGATCGTTGAGCATCTTAAGAAGATGTATAGGTCACAAAGTAGGATTGTTAGATACCAGTTATCTAACTCCCTATTCAAGTCTGAACTGAGCCCCAAATCTCTTATAGAACCCCATGTTCTTAAGATGATTGATCTTATAGAACAACTTGAGAAGTTAGGGTGTTCATTAGGGAAAGAGTTATCACAAGATTTGATCTTACAATCTATTTCTGACATTTTTTCACCGTTTATTGTTAACTTTAACATGAACAAGATGGACTGTGATCTTCATGAAATGCTTAACTTGTTGATCGATTATGAACATCAAGTAGCATCATTTGGGAAGGTGAAGGTGTTAGGGTCTGTGAACTTGGCTTGTAACTCTTCTAAGCATAAGTGGAAGGGCAAAAAGAAGTCCAAGAAAGATCATCTCACACCCAAGGTTGTTTGGAACAAATCCAAGGGTAAGGATAAGAGAGTTTACCAAAAGGATGTTGAATGTTTCTTCTATACAAAGAAGGGACATTGGAAGAGGAATTACCTAGAGTATTTGGCTACTTTGAAAGGCAAGAAATAAGGTGGGACATTTATAAAAAAAATATTTTCATAATTTCTTTAACTACTATTGATTATACTAAATGGTTATTTGATATTGATAGTAGCTTGAACATCTGTAATATATTGTAGGGTCTAAGGATTAGCAGGAGATTGAAGAAGGCAGAAGTGAAGCTACAAGTTGGGAATGGAGCAAGTGTTGCTGCCCTAGCTATAAGAACTGTTTCTCTTGTTATGCCTATGGGAAAGACTTTATTATTAGAAGATTGTTATTACGTTTCTAAGTTTGTTTCGAACATTGTTTCCATTTCGTCATTAGACAAGCGTGGATTTCATACAATCTTTAAAAATAACCAATGTAATATATTTTATGGTAATGAATTATACGTAAGTGGTTATTTGCAATATGGTCTTTATGTCTTACTTGAAATAATTATTTTTCCAATTATGAATGTTTTTGGTCAAAAAAAGAAGAGAGATAATCATGCAAATCGAACTTACCTTTGGTATTGTAGACTTGGTCATATTGGTGAGAAAAGAGTAAACAGTTGCACAAAGAAGGATGCCTTGGTCAATATGATTGTGAATCATATGAAACTTGTGAATGTTATCTCAAAGGCAAAATGACCAAATCTCCTTTTACTGGAACTAGAGAGAGAGCTAATGAGCTTTTAAGACTCATATATACTGATGTATGTGGGCCTATGAAAGTTCAAGCTAAAGGTGAATATTATTATTTTATCACCTTCACTAATGATATGTTAAGATATGCATATGTGTATCTTATGAAACACAAATATGAATGATTTGAAATGTTCAAAAGATTTCGTAGTGAAGTTGAAAAACAAACTGATAAGAGTATTAAAGCACTAAGATCTAATCATGACGGTGAGTATCTTAGTGATGATTTTGTTGATTATCTAAGGCAAGATGGAATCTTGTTTCAGTGGACTTCTCTAGGAACACCACAACACAATGGTGTTTCAGAAAGAAGAAATCGAACCTTATTAGATATGGTGAGATCCACGATGTGATTCATTGATCTTCCTATCTTCCTATAGGGATATACTTTAGAAGTCACTGCCCATTTATTAAACAAAGTTCCCACTAAAGCAGTCACTAAAACTCCATATGAGATGTGGAAAGGACGTAAGCCTAACCTAAAACATTTGAAAGTTTGGGGTTGTCCAGCTTATGTCAAAAAATTGTTATTAGATAAGCTTGAAGCAAGGTCTGACTAGGGTAGATTTGTTGGCTATCCTAAGGAAACTATGAGATACTATTTCTATCACCCTTCTGAACATAAAGTGTTTGTGGCCAGAAATGCAACCTTTATAGAAAGGGAGTTCCTTAAAAGAGGAAGTTATGGTGTAGAAATAGATCTTGATGAAATTCAAGATTATGATGAATCAATACAAGCTTAAGAGCATCAGATGCATATTGGGCAACCTTTACTTGATGTCTTGAAATTAACACATAGGATAGCAACCTTAACCGTTGAGGAGAATGAACTGGTTAATCAACCTGTCCAAGAACCAGTGCAACAACGAGATCAAGTAGAGGAAGAAACTATTGAACATGAACCTCTTAAAAGGTCTACTGGGGATTGTCATGCACCAGATAGATTAAACTTAGTGGTGTAAGGTGACGAGGATAATCATATTGATGATATCCCACATATTGATGATGACCCTAAGACTTACGAAGAGGCTATGGCAAGTCTAGATCGTGAGAAGTGGTTTAAGGCCATGGAATCTGAGTTAGAATACATGAGAATCAACAAAGTATGGACTTTGGTTGATCCCTCAAAAGATATAAAACCCATAGGATGTAAATGGGAATTTAAGAAAAAAATTGGGGTAGACGAGAAGGTTGAAACCTATAAAGCTCGTCTTATTGCCAAGGGATGTAATCAAAAGGAAGATATTGATTGTGATGAATTACTCTTAAGGAGAGAGTAGAAGAGGAATTAAGCTCCAAACTCCAAATGCTTATATTCTTTATGTGGAAATCATGAATCCATTTTCATCACAGAGCTTATTTATCTATTAATAATCTTTGTAATCTCTTTGAAAGCACGACTGAATTCATTACCTTAAGAGACTCCCCTCTATCATTAGGAAAGCAAACCTCCCTTTGTTGCATTTCTGCCTTTTGAAATCAACATTATCCTTACTCTAAAGAAACCTGTTACTGACTATCTTAATCACGCTAATGATCTTCTTGGGAAAAGAAATATAAGCAGCCCAAAACAAATTTATAGAGTTAAGAACATATAAGATTAGTTCTGCTATTCTAGCCATAGAAAAAGTTTTAACACTTTAGGATGGGATTTTTTATTGATTTTTTTCAGAATATTGAAATCTACCCACTTGATTATAAACACACAAAATATAACACATTTCTATACACTCAAAATATAACACAACATAAACATTCATCCACAACTTTTTCTGCACCTAGTTCCTAATTTCATTTCAAAATTTGAGACTCTTAAAGACAGAATTTAAATTTGATATCTGCATAAGAAATGTATCCATATATCTCTAGTTTAATCCAAATTAAGAACCATCTCAATTGAACAACTATAGAAGAAGTTATGGCTAAAAGACTGAAGCATACTCAAAGATTATGTTGCTGTAACATTTTCCAGCTTAACTACCAAATTTTGTTTCCAGATGTAATCCTACATAACTCATACCAAGATCACCTTTTATACCTTATCAGTCCTCATTCTCAACTTCATTTCAAATCCAAAACATTCGCAATTCAATTCATGATCTATATTTGATCATTAACCAAAAATAGAACACCTACATTTACAATTTAAAAAACATGGAATTTACATAGATTTTTCACCATCCATGATACACACACACTCAACTCATAAAATCAAGTCATCAATCCCACATTTCTCATTATTTTAGTTTCATTTTAACAATACCCATAACATTTAAAGCATAACTTACTTGGTTTAGCTTCAATTCTTCAAAATCACCTATAGCCCTAGCTCCCAAGCATCACACGTTCATCATCTTCTAAAGGTGGTAGAGATAGGTTTTTTTTTGGCAGATTGAAGAAACAATGATAAGGAAGTAGCAATTGAAAGATGGAAGCAAGATGTAACTTGATGGAGGTTTGGGTGA